>SJYX01016818.1:327480-364290 GCA_006410675.1 Oreotragus oreotragus
AAGAGTCTCTTGGACAGCAAGGAGATCAAACCAGTCAATCCTAAAGGAAATCAGTCCTGAATATTCATTGGAAGGACTGATGCTGAAGCTCTGATATTTTGGCCGCCTGATGCGAAGAGCTGACTCATTGAAAAAGACCCTGTTGCTGGAAAAGATTGAAGGCAAAAGGAAAAGGGGGCAGCCGAGAATGAGATGGTTAGATAGCATCACTGACTCAGTAGACATAAATCTGAGCAAACCTCCAGGAGATAGTGAAGGACAGAGGAGCCTGGCGTGCTGCAGTCCATGGGGTTGCAAAGAGTCGGACACAATTTAGGGACTAAACAACAACCACAATAATAAAACTAAGGTTTAAATAGGATAATCTCCGAGTGAGGGATGAGGATCATAGGACTTCATAGCTAGATGTGATTGTGGGAATTAAACTGACAACATAATTTGTATATGAGGAAATGGTTGCTTAGAGTGGTGGTGTGGCTTGCAGAAGGGCAAGTGGCTAACTTGTGGCAGATCTAGGACTAACTCAGGTCTCCTCACTCTAACCCAGGATACAGTGGTGAAAGTCAGATATTTGAATTAAATATAAAACTTCAAGTTTTCTGAGGAAATATGCCCAGACTTCCGTGTGTTAAAGGCACAGGCTCTTCAGCCAGACCACTGGAGCTGGACCCCAGACCCACCATTTCCTGAGCTTTGCATACCTCAGTTTCACCACAGGTAAAAAAGGGTAAAGACAGCACCTCCTCACAGAATTACTATTGTATTAAATGATTTAATTCCAGCGGAAGGCTTAGCAGACTGTCTGGCTCATGGCACCCAGTAGACAGTGGCTACTCTTCTCACTCTACTTTGGTGAAGAGAGGCTGTCTCAGCAGCCAAGTGCTGCCTCTGTGCTGGTGTCTCTGGCTCACTCCAGCTTTGCTATTTTCTAACATAGAATCCTGAGCTTCTCAATGTTCTGACACTTCTGGGTTGGAACACAGTGTACTAGGAGAATGTGCCAAACAGAAACCTCAGATGTCAGGTCAGCTTACTCATGAAATCATTAACCCAGATCCACTGATACGGCCACGGTTCCAGCCAGGTTTATCCACTGATTGAAAAACCATAGCTGTTTTACNCTGACACTTCTGGGTTGGAACACAGTGTACTAGGAGAATGTGCCAAACAGAAACCTCAGATGTCAGGTCAGCTTACTCATGAAATCATTAACCCAGATCCACTGATACGGCCACGGTTCCAGCCAGGTTTATCCACTGATTGAAAAACCATAGCTGTTTTACCACCAACCTTAATGGGCTTCCTAGCTAATGAATCCTTCATATAATGGTGCATGCATGATCGGTTGCTTAAGTCATGTCTGACCCTTTGCGACCCTGTAGCTTGCCAGGCTTCTCAGCCCATGGGATTCTCCAGGCAAGAATACTGGAGTGGGATGCCATGCCCTCCTCCAGATGGACTATCTAATCATGACTTGAGTTCCAAAAGTATTTCCTGCTACTTATAAAAGTAAAATTCTCACTGAAGTACGTTGCTTCCCTTTTTAAAATGTGTGTGAATGTGCCAGTTTGGAACTTTACACATGTGTACAGTGTGCAAGAGCACTGAAGGTAGGAATTTAAGGACTTGGTTTCTGGTACTGATCCATCCTTGACTGGCTGTGTGACCTTAAGCAAGTCACTAATCTCTCTTCGCCTTAGTTGATTCAACTCAAGAGGAGGTTGGATGAAAAGCCTTCTGTATTAGTCAGGGTTCTTCAGAGAAATAGAACCAATAGGATATTTATTTATTTATTATAAGGAATTGGTTCATGTAATTATGGAGGCTGGTTAGTTGGCAGGGAAGTTGATTACATAGTTCCCATCTGGAGGCAAGCTGACTTGAAACCTGGGAAGAGCTGATGCTTCAGTTTGAGTTTGAAGGCAAAAAAAAAAAAAAGCTGCTCAGTTCTAAAGCCTTCAGATAAAAAGAATTCTGTTCTGTTTAGACCTTGAACTGATTGGATGAGGCCCACCCATATTATTCAGGGCAATTCAGTTTACTCAGTCAACTGATTTAAATGTTAATTGAAATTTCCCTCACAGAAACATCATCATGGTTTACCAAATACCTGGATACCCCATGGCCCAGTCAAGTTGATACATAAGATTAACCATCCCACCTTCTGAAGCCTCTTCCAATGTAAGCCTCAGTGATACAAAATTATACTTATCACTAGTAAATAAGAAAAAATCTCTCTTATAAGCAGAATTGGTGCTCTGTCTCTCTAGCCATTCCCTGCATTGCAGAAGGGCCAACAGTTACAGTAAGGCAGGTGCATATAAAACATGATGGGGAGGGTGAAGGAGCCCCTAGTTCTGAGCAGGGCACTCTTCATAAAACAGGTAAATGGCTCAAAAGTAGGAAATATTTCCTTCATTTTTTATAGTTGGTATTAAATAATACATATTTATTAAATTGAAAGATATGAAATGAGTAGAAATAAGCTTGGGGAAGGAAACACTTTGAAACATTGAAAATGGTATGAAATTATCTGGTCAATAGGATAAGTTGGATTGGGAGAAAGAAAGTCTGGCCACTAATGGCTATTGCATATTGAGATGTACTGTTGTATACAAGACATACTGGAACAAAGACTTAATCTGAAAAAGAGAAAGTAAAACACCTAAATTTTTCATATTGATTATGTGTTGAAATAAAATATTGAGTTAAATATAATACTAAAATTAACTTTCTCTTTAAAATTTTTTATTTTATTTTTGGTTGTTCTGGGTCTTCATTGCTAAGCACAATGAAGGGGGCTACTCTCTCGGTGTGGTATGCAAGCTTCTCACTGTGGTGGCTTCTCTTGTTGTGGAGCATGAGTTAACAGAGCACAGGTTCAGTAGTTGTGGCTCGAGGGCTTAGTAGCCTCTCAGCATGTGGAATCTTCCCAGACCAGGGATCAAACCCGTGTCCCCTGCATTGACAGGTGGATTCTTAACCACTGGACCAGCAAGAAAGTCCAAATATTTTATTTAAAAAATCATTTGTGTGCATTCATATGTGATCAACCATGGGCATGAAATTTAGTTTTGCTGACGTAATACTCTAACAATATGTGTTTCATTTAGATTTCAAATTGAAAATGATACAGAGAAGCATATGGGCCTGTTTTTCTTCCTTTCTTCCTTCTTCCCTCCCTTCCTACCTTCCTACTTTCCTTCCTTCCCTGCAAAGGAAATGGGTATATCTTAGCACTGATTTTTTTTTTTTTAATTGAAAGGGAAAAGAGCAGGAGGAGAGACTTGAAACTTTTCTAGAAGATAGCATTTCCCCAGTGATTACAGTTTATTATCTGTAATAAATGATAAACTACCAGAAACTTATATCTTCATCTGGTTGACTCAATTGTATAGCCCCTCATAGCATGGACTTAAGTACTGATTTGTATCAGGAAACTTGTGTCCACAGGTATACTAGTCCATATTTTAAAGGCTTCAAAGAAAGTATTTTAGAAAATAGAAAAGACAATTCCACTGAATTGATTCAATAAGCTTTCACACAAAAGTAAGCCACCTCTAGTAACAGGTGGATGTGGACATAATTCACACTAACCTTGCACATTTAATACCATTAATTTGTCAAAACTAATAATATTAATTAATTCAAAAATGAGATTAAACCCAGGCACCCCTTGTAGCCCATAATCCGTGACTGATGGCTCTGTGACACAGACAGCACAGCGCCTCCAGCAGAGCGAGGCCACATGTGTGGCCGATTGCGATGGGAAGCCATCTAGTAGCTCCTGTCTTCAGCTAAAGCATTTTTTTAAATTGCCCCTCTCTCTGCACTCCTTGAATGTTGTATTTTAGCAGCCAAACCAACGATTTATATTTAATGCCAACAGGGCAGAGTCACACAATTATTTTTCTAAACAGCATTTAATGAAAATCAGCAGGTATGAAGAACCCGACCAGGCTCACAAAATGATAGTCGCTGCAGTTGACTTTATTTCTGACCATGTAAATCAGGTGTGGACATCATTAAATGTAGCCATCCAAAGATGGTGCGGTGTGTTCTGTGGTGTCATTCTGAATTATGAAGGACAGCCACTTGTCCCTTCTCTCAATCCCTCGATTGCTTCTTTGCAACACCCCGTACTATTCTCCAGTCTTTTCTCTGCTATTATTTCTATAAACATTTACTGAGCACCTCCTAAGAGTGAGGGACTCCAACTAGGACTGGGTATATGAAAATTACTAAGAAAGGGCAATCCTTCCCATGGAGATCTTTGCCTTTTGAGAGGTACTGTGGTACCTGGAAAGGAGCACAGGTACTGAAGTCAGGTGGCCCCAGCTTCTATGTTCCATATGCTGGAATTAGGATAAGTAGCTATTCGACCTAGGGTAAGTGACTTAGCCTTTCTGAGCTTCTACTTCCTCCTCTATCTCCTATTTCCGTCTCCTATAATGCTTCATAACATTGTCATGAGGATGAACTGAAAAAGATAGATGTAAGACAATTAGTATAATGCCTCAGTTCAGTTCAGTCACTCAGTCCTGTCCGACTCTTTGCGACCCCATGGATTGCAGCATGCCAGGCTTCCCTGTCCATCACCAACTCCCGGAGTTTGCTCAAACTCATGTCCATTGAGTCGGTGATGCCAACCAACCATCTCGTCCTCTTATCATCCCCATCTCCTCCTGCCCTCAATTTTTCCCAGCATCAAGGTCTTTCCCAATGAGTCAGTTCTTTGCATCAGGTGGCCAAAGTATAGCAAGTGCTTAGTTTTTAAATGATAGCTAATATTGTTTTTAATTATAATAAAGTACTAGCAAAGTACATGGGCGAGGTAGATAATAAATATTCACTCCCTTTTTGCTTGTTATTTAAGATGATAATTTTCTCAGTGCCAGCCTTAGAGATGGATGAAGGGGGAGAAATTTGTTTGGGCACATTCCCTCTTCTCGTGCTCCTCTCCCTCCCTGGTGAGCCTCTACACCCCTGTGTCTTCTATTTAAAGCATCTATTTTCAGGAAGAAAAATCTAAACTTTCTCTAGGCTGAAATATGTAGGTAAATGACTGTCAGGGGGAAAGAAACTCTAACTAACAGTAGCCTAGTTATCAGGCTATATCTAAGGGAGCTTCCTGCTTTTACTAGATGCCAGGCACTGGGGATAGCAAAATACCTCTACCCTCTGATTCTAATCACTGGGGTCATCACAAATGGTGTATTCTTGTGATATGAAAAAACAAGTTAAAAAAAAAGAGGCTTTTGTGGTCCCATATTCTATAGTGAAAAGTGAAAGTGAAAGTCACCCGGAATACTGGAGTGGGTAGCCTTTCCCTTCTCCAGAGAATCTTCCCAACCCAGGGATCGAACCCAGGTCTCCCACATTGCAGGCAGATTCTTTACCAGCTGAGCCACAAGGAAAGCCCAAGAATACTGGAGTGGGTAGCCTATCCCTTCTCTAGGGGATCTTCCTGGCCCAGGAATCAAACCTGATCTCCTGCATTACAGGTGGATTCTTTACCAACTGAGCTATGAAGGAAGGCATAATCTATAGTACGTATTTATTAAAGTGTTTTTTCCAATCAAAGAGAGTTTTCTAAGACAAATTCCTGTGATAGTTGTTAAAATTAAAAATAAGCTTATGAAATTACATAATAATAGTACCATTTATATGTTCTGTGTATGTATATGGTGTGGAATTTTTCATTAAATCCTTCAGAACTTCTAGGAGGTAAGTAACTTATCATCTGCTTTTTACAGATGAGAAAACTGAGGCAAGAAGCAAAATATCTCTTCTAATTGAAAAAGCTAGGATTTCCAGGCCCTTCTGAAAGAATGCAGAGGTGGTGTCCTTTTATACTGTCCTAGCAGTCATTCTCACAAAGCTGAGCCTCAAAAGACTATATGAAGTGAAATTCAACTTTTATTTCATGCTGTGTTATGGATGAACTTTTCTTTATAATTACTTTTACTGATTTGGCTCAGACAGTAAAGCGTCTGCCTGCAATGCAGGAGACCCAGGTTCGATTCCTGGGTGGGGAAGATCCCCTGGAGAAGGAAATGGCAATCCACTCCAGCACTCTTGCCTGGAAAATCCCATGGACAGAGGAGCCCGATAGGCTACAGTTCATGGAGTCGCAAAGAGTCGGACACGACTGAGCAACTTCACTTAAAGAAAAACAAACCCCCAAACAACTACTCTCTTGGCCAGTAGAGATCTGGGCTGGGCAGCAAGAGACCTGAATTTGAATTCGGGCTCACACTAGCTGTGTGACCTTAAACAAGTCACACTATCTCTCTGAGCCTCGATATCCTCACCTGTGAAATGGGGATATAGTCCTAACCTCATGAATGGCCAAGAGGCTCAAATGAGACGAAAAGTGCTGGGTCAGTGTAAGCGAGGTTCAAGTGTAAGGTGTTGCTTTTTCCTTTGTGATCTCAGTTATTTATGCACTCATCTTCTCTCTCCTACCAAAACCCTGGTCTGTTTACCCTTGAGACCGGGCTTATATGTCACCTCATCTGAGAAGCCTTCCTGGATTCTCCAGGTGGAGGCAGCTACTGTCCTTCTTCACCTCCACTCTCATCTCAAATATCGCCCTTGGACATATTTTTCATTGTGTTGACATTTCTCTTCTCGGTTGAGAGTTCCTTGAGGTGAGAATTGTGTCTGGGTCATTTCTGTGCCTCACTGCCCGAGCCAGGGCCTGGGACAGATTATGTTCCTGGTAAATATTTGTTGAAATTTCTTCCTTGTCTCCCAGCATACCTGACAACGGGCCTTCGACCCTGGGGAGCTCAGAATAGACTGAACTCAGCTGCGTGAATGACACATTTCCCTCTGGAGTGAAGTGAGACCCCAGATGCTGCCATGCCCACCTCCCGAGGTCCCTTCAGAAGACTCCTGCCTCCGCTCCCCTCTGCCAGCAAGGCCTCGACTCCATGGTTCTGTTATGAGTACATTCCCAGGAATGGCACCTCCTGCTTTCCCAGCAGCTTTCAAGTTCTGAGGGCTTCCACATTGTCGTGGCATTAAATCCTTACCACAGGCAAGCTGGAGAGGAGGGTTTCAACCCATTTCACAGACCAGGAAACTGAGACAGGATCAGAGAGGCTGAACCATAGCTGAGACCACACACAGAATTAGCAGAGAGCAAGCCGGTCTTGGGCTCCTTCTCACTGAGAGGCCCCACCCTCCTTGCCTCCTCTCCTGCTCCGACACTGGACCTGCCTCCGCCATCTTCCTGCAACCCTGGAGACGCCCAGCTTGGGGCAGCTGCCTTCTCATGCCACCAGAATCATATTTTCACAAGTGCTGGCTCCCTGGGTAGCCCAGACTTCTAGCCCCAGGCTGGCTGGGAGGCAGCTAAGAATAACCCCTCCTGAGCTTCCTCAGCAGCTGCTGCTCTGTTTGGGGGTGGGCAGAGCTCAGGGCTGTGGGTCTGTGGCTTTTCTAAGGCAGCAGGATCTTCTCGGGAAGGGACCAGGCCCCTGGAGCGGAGCTGTTGGGTGTAAGGAAGTCGCATTCAAGGGATCCCTGAGGCCCGGAGCCTGAAGGCAGGGCAAGGACCCCTTCTCTCCTATCCTGGGGGCTTACCAGGTGACCTGGGGTGGAGGCGAACCCTGGACAGTACAGGTCAGTAGGACCGTGGTGTGCTCCCAGACCGCGTGCGAGCGCAGGGGGATCCAGAACCAGGGCCCACGGCCGGAACACAGCTCCCGCAGCTCCTTGGCCTCCCGGACCTTCTCCTCTGTCTGGAGGCAGGAAGGGCCTGTGAGTCCCAGGAGCCGGGGCACCACCTCCCCGGTCTTTGCTGTTGCCTCTCCCCTGACACCAGGCTGGACTCTCCTTGTCAGTGGCTGAGAGGCAGCATGGCACAGGGGGCAGGGGGTGGGACTTTGGGACCTGACCTGGAATCAAGGCCAAACTCTGCCACTTATGGGCTATGAGACCAACCATAGGCCAGGCCTCTCTTTCCTCATCTGTAAAATGGGGATGATAATCATATTGCCCCACCCTCCTGTGGGATTGTAGGGAGGATTACTTAAGTCATTGTGTGAAAAACATGGGCAGTGATAACAACCATGTAAGTATTTACAGCTGTTCCTGTCCTGCCCAGGGATGGGGTACGGAGGTGGCTTCAGGTCCCTGACATTTCCCAAGTGTCTTCTGTATTCTAGGAACTGGGAAAGTGGTTTTATAAGTGTGTTCTTATTTACTTCCCATGTCGATGCTCAGTACTGGGCCACACACGTCCATTTTACAGATGAGAAAACAGAGGCTCGGTTAGAGCCATTGCTTTGCCCAAGGTCATGCAGCTGGAAGGTGGGGGCCCTGGGAGGTCCAGCTTTCCTGGAGAAGGGGGTAGGGTAGGGGCGGGCAGCATGAGAAAGGCTGCAGGTCCCAGGGCCCCGGAAGCCCCCACCCACCCCTCTCACCCGCCGTCTCAGCGCCTTCCGGTCTCGTCTCTGGCGCAGCAGCCACTGGGTCCGTAGGAAGGCGATCTCTGTCCTCTCCCAGTCGTTGCCAAAGCCCACCCGCTTCTGCCCCCGCTCCTCCAGCTCCACGGTGCTGGTCTGGCGCCTCAGCTGGGCCTCCCTGCGGTGACAGAGGCCGTCAGAGGCGGAGAGCCCGTGGGGGCACGCCCTGGCCCTGCCTCTCCTATGCCCAGCCTTGCTGGCCACGCTTGAAGTTTCTTGAGGACAAGGGCAACTTTAATCCTTTCTTGCCTCCAAAATCCCCTGAATGGGTCTGGGTTTTAGAAGGTGGAGCAGGCATGGCAACCCATTCCAATATTCTTGCTTGGAGAATCCCATGGACAGAGNCAGCCTTGCTGGCCACGCTTGAAGTTTCTTGAGGACAAGGGCAACTTTAATCCTTTCTTGCCTCCAAAATCCCCTGAATGGGTCTGGGTTTTAGAAGGTGGAGCAGGCATGGCAACCCATTCCAATATTCTTGCTTGGAGAATCCCATGGACAGAGGAGCCTGGCGGGTTACAGTCCATGGGGTCACAAAGAATTGGACATGACTGAATGACTAACACTTAATATTACTGATACAGTTCACAAGGGTCTTTCACAAGCCATGGTTCCTCTTGTTTTCACTACAACCAAGCGGACAGGCTTAGTCTCCCCATTTGACCGGGTAGAGATTTGCTTTATAGGCTGAGTGACTTGTTCTGGGCCAGCCAGGAGCAGAACATAGGGCTAAGGATGCTCCCAAGCTTGGAGGCTGTCCCATCTCAGGGCTTGGGTTCGACATGTGGGCTGGTTTATTTGCTTCCCCTAGCTCTATCCCTAGACTCCTTCCCCACCATGGAAGCTGGGTGGTGAAGCGCGGACCCCCATCCTCTCCGCTAGGGATGGTCCCTCACTGCTGCCTGTGGGCCCATCAGAGGGTGGTGCCATGGGCTTTGCCATCAGTCAGCCCTGGGCTTAAACCTCTGACTACTCACCTGCTCTAGGTGTGTAATTTCGGGCACGTTTTTTTAAGCTGAGTGTGGGAGCCCGGTAGGGAGGCAGGGGACTGGACAGGATGACCTCCTCCCAGCCCAGGGCTCGCTGGAAAGGTCACTCGACTTACCATGTTGTCTCTGAGGAGGCTGTCAGAGCCAAGGCTGCCGCGAGCGCGTAGTCTGCAGCGCTGAACTGGCACTCTTCCTCGCTGCCCCGGGGGAGAGAGAGTTCCTGGCTCCCGCGGATTTGGCTGGGGGTCTGGCTGGGGGCCCCATCCACCCACCTCAGGGCACTAGCAGGCACAGCTGTGCTGCCCTCCTCAAACCGCGGGCTCAGAGCAGGCCATGCCTCCTCTCTTAGACTGGGGGCTCCGCAAAGCAGAGCTGTGCTTCCCATCTCAGACTGGGTTCTCCAAAAGAAGGGTCATTCCTCCCCTTCCAACAGGACTCTCCCAAGGTCAGGGCTGGGCCCCCCACCTTGGACTGGAGGCCTCCAGAGAGCAGGGCTGTGCCTCCCCCCTTGGACTGGAGTGTGCAGAGGTCAGGCTGTGCCTCCCCTTTAGGCTGGAGGCTACAGAGAGCAGGACTGTGGCCCCTCCCTCAGACTGGAGTATGCAGAGGCAAGGGTGTGCTTCCTCCCTCAGACTGGAGACTCCAGACAGCAGGCCTTTGCCTCCCCGCTCAGACTGGAGACTCCAGAGAGCAGGACTGGGCCTCCCCACTTGGACTGGAGTGTGCAGAGGTCAGGCTGTGCCTCCCTGCTCAGGCTGGGGGTCCTGGGGGAAGGGCAGTGGCTGGGCGGGCGGGGGTCCCTGGCGCCCCACCTGCTGCGGAAGGTCCGTCTCCGCGTCGAGGAGTCCATCTGCAGGCTGTGCTGCCGCTCCTCCTTCTGTTCCTCCTCCCGACGATGCTCCCGCCGGTGCACTTGCACGGCCTGGGGGGGCCGGGGCTCCCCCACACCCCCCGGGCTGTGAGGCAGAGTCATGGCTGCGAGAGCGACAACCTGCAGAGTCGAGGTGCATGGTTACTCCGCCTGGTGTCCACCCGCCCCTTCCCCGTGGCGTCTGCCAGCATCTCTCTGGAGGTCTGCCGGTGGCAGGGGAGGGGGGTGTCTCTCTATGGTGGGCAGGCAGGCGATCTCAAGACCCAACAGGGAGCCTGGCTCACCCACCACCCCATGGGCTGCCCCNAGGAATTAGGGGCAAGCCATGTACAGAGTAGTGTCCATAAAGGTACCATAGAAACTTCCCTGGTGGTCCAGTGGTTAAAAATCCTCCTGCCAACAGAGGGAACATGGATTCAGTCCCTGGTCTGGGGAAACTCCGCATGCCACAGGGCAACTAAGCCCTCTCGCCACAATTACTGAAGCCCAAGAACCCTAGAGTCCAGGCTCCTCAACAAGAGAAGCCACCTCAATGAGAAGCCCACGCATCACAACTAGAGAGTAGCCTCCACTCACTGCAACTAGAGAAGGCCTGCACAGCAATGGAGACCCAGCACAACCAATAAATAAATAAATAGATATGCTAAAAAGAGGTACCATGGCATGAAAGTGCTAGGTTAATGTGGGGCGTATTGTTGGAAGGAAAGTTATGACCAACCTAGACAGTATATTAAAAAGCAGAGACATTACTTTGTCAACAAAGGTCCGTCTAGTCAAGGCTATGGTTTTTCCAGTGGTCATGTGTGGATGTAAGAGTTGGACTATAAAGAAAGCTGAGTGCAGAAGAATTGATGCTTCTGAACTGTGGTGTTGAAGACTCTTGAGAGTCCCTTGGACTACAAGGAGATCCACCCAGTCCATCCTAAAGGAGATCAGTTCTGGATGTTTATTGGAAGGACTTATGTTGAAGCTGAAACTCCAATACTTTGACCACCTGATGTGAAGAGCTGACTCATTTGAAAAGACCTGGATGCTGGGAAAGATTGAGGGCAGGAGGAGAAGAGGACGACGGAGGATGAGATGGTTGGATGGCATCACTGACTCAATGGACATGGGTTTGGGTGGACTCTGGGAGTTGGTGATGGACAGGGGGGCCTGGCATGCTGCGATTCATGGGATCACAAAGAGTCGAACACGACTGAGTGACTGAACTGAACTGAACTGATGGGGAATAGTTTGGAATGGGGATACATGAGATTAGGTGAGTGAAGACTAAAATGAAAGGACAGATTGGGGCTTGATTTTTAAGGGTATTGATTACCAGTCTAAGGGATTCAGGTGTTACCCTGTAAGAGTAGGGTGCAGTTGGAAATGTTTAAGACAAAAAGTCATAAATAAGCTCTGAGTTCTATACTGCCTGGGCAGCAGAGTGGAGGATGGAGGGAAGCTAGAGGTATTGGAGTCTGAAAGACCCATTGCACCTTGAATCTGATGGGCTACCTTAGACCTGCCAAAGACCTGGATGAGAGTTTGCACAAGGTTCATGAAGAAGACAAAAATATATATTCAAAAGATGTTTTGGAAGTAGAATGGTGGGAGACAGGGAGGCAGCCTCCTGATTCCTGTTTAGAGTTTGGGGATCATGTAGAAGGCTCAGGATAGCTCAGAGTTTCTAGACCAGAAATGACAAATCAGATTTCCTCTGGGATGCTAAGAGATTCTGAGATGGAGAACTGGCTTAATGATCTTGCCACAGGCACAGGAAGAGCAGTGGCAGCACACTTGCCAGGCATGTGTCATCCTTTCCAGCCTAAATGAGCCCTTTATCTTTGAAGGAAACTCATAATATTGCCTAATGATGTTTTATTGGTCATCTTCAGCATGAATGCTAAAAACCAAAAGTTCCAACAAGATATTGCAGAACCAACACATATAACTATCTGCAAAGCTGAGTTAAAGATCAGTACCAGGAAATATAAAAAATATTAACCAAGTAAGAAAATATGTTACAAAGTTACCACCAAACCTTTTCAGGCAAGGTAAATGTAAATTACAATGTGCTATAAATATAAATGTTGGAAAGCTAAGAGCTGACTCCAAATCCTTCCAGATATTTTGAAAAAATTGACTATAAATGACTCATCCTATAAAAGACACATTCGTATTATACAGAGCGAAGTAAGTCAGAAAGAAAAATACCAATACAGTATATTAATGTATATATATGGAATTTGGAAAGATGGTATGATGACCCTATATGCGAGACAGAAAAAGAGAGACAGATGTAAAGAACAGACTTTTGGACTCTGTGGGAGAAGGTGAGAGTGGGATGATTTGAGGGAATAGCATTGAAACATGTATATGTTTCATATGTATGTATATGTTTCATATGTAAATTAGATCACCAGTCCAGGTTCGATGCATGAGACAGGGTGCTCAGGGCTGGTGCACTGGGATGACCCTGAGGATGGGATGGGGAGGGAGGTGGGAGGGGGGTTCAGGATGGGGAACACATGTACACCCATGGCTGATTCATGTGAATTTATGGCAAAAACCACCACAATATTGTAAAGTAATTAGCCTCCAATTGGAAAACAAAAAAAAAGACTCATGCTATTGTTTTGCTCGTCTTCTCTTAATCTCGTGAGTAGGAGAGAGAGTCTTACCCCAAGGTTCCAGGGAGGGCTGAATATGTGATACTGGACAGAACAGATGATACTGACAGCAGTTTACTGGTCCCATATACTCACAGCCTGGGGGAAGACACCCCCTACCATGCAGCGCCACATACAGGTTGTAGAGCGAAGCAGCAGGAGCCGTAGGAGGCTGGCTTTGTAGTAACAAGAGGGTGGGATAAGTCTGGTTCCCACAGGAGGATTGTTTGAAAAATGCGACAGGCTTGCAGAAAGGTGAAACTCATTAGGTGGAGGACCATGTTGGGAGCAGCTGGTCTGGCTGCCAGGGGAACTAGCTGGATAGGAAGCCTCTCCCCCCAAGGGGGAGGGAGGCATATCTGGCAAGAGCAGGAGAACTGAGTTAGGACTTGGCCTGTGAGGCTCAAAGAGATCAAGGCAGCACATGAAATTTTAGTGCTTACAATCTAAGATGTTAGCCACTGGCCACTTGTGGCTATTGAACACCTGAAATGTGACAAGACTATACTGAGATGTGCTGTAAGTATAAAATACACACTAGATTTTAAGTATTTATTACCAAAAAAGGTAAAAAATATCTCATTAGCTTTTTTATTGATTACATGTTGGAATGGTAATATGTTGGATATGTTTTTAGGCAAAACATATTATTGAAATTAGTTTTACCTCTGTCTTTCTACTTTTTAAAAAATATGACTGCTAAAAACTTAAAATTACATATGTGGCTGGCATTTGTAGTTCATACTATTTCTGTTGGACAGTGCTAGCACTACAAATTCCTCTAGGAAACTGAGCAGCTTAAAATACCTCAGAATAGTGGACTGGTTTATAGTATGGAAAACTCTTGCTTTACTGATGGAGAGATTCATTATAGCTTTTTTCTCTAGTTCAGTTCAGTTCAGTCGCTCAGTCGTGTCTGACTCTTTGCTACCCCACTGACTCTTTGCGACCCCATACATGCCAGGCCTCCCTGTCCATCACCAACTCCTGGAGTCCACCCAAACCCATGTCCATTGAGTCGGTGATGCCATCCAACCATCTTATCCTCTGTCGTCCCCTTCTCCTGCCCCCACTTGTTCCCAGCATCCAGGTCTTTTCAAATGAGTCAGCTCTTCACATCAGGTGGCCAAAGTATTGGAGTTTCAGCTTCAACATCAGTCCTTCCAATGAACACCCAGGACTGATCTCCTTTAGGATGAACTGGTTGGATCTCCTTGTAGTCCAAGGGACTCTCAAGAGTCTTCTCCAACACCACAGTTCAAAAGCGTCAATTCTTCTGCAAAACCATAGCCTTGACTAGATGGACCTTTATTGACAAAGTAATGTCTCTGCTTTTTAATATGCTGTCTAGGTTACCACCCCTCAAACAGGCTGCCTAGCAAATAGGTGCTCTTTTATCTTAGACCAAATCTCACCCTTCATTAACATTCTTAATTCACTTAGCTGAAGTTCAGAAAAAGAGGTGTTACTGTTATTGGGCTGACTTGTAGGGATGTTCTATATCACCACACATGATCTATTTTTGAGTCCCTTGTAATGTTTGTGCTAGTCGAAAAATCAACATCTGTCTCCTAAAACCAATTTATACAAGTTGAAAACGCCACAATTGATCATTTTGTCCTCAAAATTGAAACCAGGAGGCCAAAAGCGTATTACATTAAATAAAGCAGAGTTATGGCAGTTGTACATACTCAAGAAAAAATAAAAAAAAAAGAAAATGTTATCTTTAGAGGCAAGAATCTGTGGTCCAGAGAATATTTCTCTGGCTTTTAATAGAAATGCCCTATTAAATGTTAATTTTGCAGTTTGCTGCTGTGATTATTGTGTCAGGAATGAAATATAGTCAAGGAATTTGGTTTCACTATAAACAAAGCAACAGCTTGCTCTCTGAGTGTTAGAAACAGCTAGTATGCATTAGCAGTAAGCCAGAAAAATCTCCTAAAGTAAGAACAGAAGGATGAAGTTTTTGGATATTGACTATTTATAGACCATCCTACTAAACTAAGGCTTCCAACCTAATATGACCTCAACTTTTTGCCCAGAACAGTCCCCAGCTCAGGGAAAGCTGAGCTCTGCTCTTTAAGTTTCTGGAAAGAAAAAGAAATACTCATTTCAGTCTTAAGAATAAATAATAATAATAACAGCCTCTAACTATTACTGAGTTAGGCATTGGGCTAGGAATTATAGATATATCAACTAGGGCTTCCTTGATAGCTCCGCGGTAAAGAATCTGCCTGCAATGCTGGAGACGCATGAGACTTAGATTTGATCCCTGAGTCAGGAAGGTCCTGGAGGAGGGCATGGCAACCCACTCTGGTATTCTTACCAGGAAAATCCCATAGACAGAGGAGCCTGGCAGGCTACAGTCCATGGGGTTACAAAGAGTCAGACATAACTGAAGCAACAGAGCATGCATGTACAATGAGGCTTTACAGCGAATCTTCAAAGTTGATAAAGATTAGATCCCCATTTTATAGATGAAGAAATGAAGCTCCAAGACACTGGTTTATCACTGAGAAATGCCTTGGCTGCAAATACTAGAACACCTGACACCTGGTGGCTTATGCAAGTTGGAATTCACTTGGCCTGTGCAACAAGGTATTGTGGGGAAGCCATCTAGGATTGCTGCATTGGTTCAAAGATCCAGGCTCTTTGTGTCTTTTCTCTTTGCCATTCAGAGTAAGTTGGCTTCTGTCTTTGGATTCATCATTGCTGTGTGTGACTGCTAGATCTCTAGCAGGAAGAAGGGAGAAGGATAGAGAGGTGAAGGACCCTGCCAGCTGAGACTGCCCTTCTTATAATAATTTAAAAGTTTCCTCAGAATCATATCCAGCATCTCATTGGACAGAACATGTCTCATGGCTACTTCTATCTGCAAGAAAAGTCAAGGGCAGTATTTCTTGTCTGAACAATGAACTTAAAGCTGAATTCTTTAGCAAGAAGTAAGAAGAGACTGATTAGACAAGTAATTTAACACCTATCACTTTGAGGTTGGATTCCAGGGTTATCTGAGTCCAAAACCCATACTCAGGTCTTAAGTGTTTTGCAGGCTCCTAAGGCTCCTAAGAATCCTACCACATTCCCACGCTTGACTGGCATAAGTAGGCACACAGGTTTTGTGACTTCAGGCACCATGTTGAAATCCTACCAGAGAAAGTTTAGTGTCCCACCTTCCTTATAATCTCCCTTGGATGATGTTGAATGCAGCAGCATTGGCTAGATAGTTCAGTTGTACAATATTAAGATAGTCTCTGTTTAGAGAATTTTTTTTTTTAAGGCAAGAATGCTAGGCTTCCTTGGCAGCCCACTGGTTAAGACTCTGCTTCCAGTGCAAGGGACACTGTTTCAATCCCTGGTCGGAGAACTAAGATCCTAAGATCCCACATGCCATGTGGTGTGGCAAAAAAAATTAAATAAATAAATAAAACAGTCTTTTTTTTTTAAGCAGGAATGCTAAGTGATTTTTTTTTTTTTAAAGGTTTGGAAACTTTCTACATAAAAAGATTTTTCTCTAGCTAGATAGAGAAAACAATTCCAAAGCTAACTTTTGTTCCTTATTTTGTCTAAGTTTTCACTAATATGTTTTTAGCCCCAAAGAGCTGCCTCAAATCCTTTGCCTTTGGGTGGCAAGTTACTGGAACTAAGCTTCACATTTTTGGTAAAATAGCATTTTCTTCTTAGGAGACATGGGATGCTATAGATAAAAACAAGAAGTATCTTAATAATTAGGAAACAAGTGGGTGATTATTGTGAGCCTGTGTATGCAAACATGTAGACATGGAAGCTGTGGAAGAGAGATGTTTTCAGAGATAACAGTTGATGAGTTAGACCCTGGATTGCAGAACTCAGGCAGGAACAATAGAAATCACCATAAATATGACTTTCTTCTAAGACAGCAGCAGAATCCATTCTAGGGAAACTCACGGATTAGTCAGACCTGCTGTGGCTGTCCTAGTTTTAAGTATCTTGTCCTGTTGCAGATCGAGTGCTTGATAGTGTGTCCTGATCAGTCGGTCATGTGTGAAATATAACCCCTTAGCTGATGATAATTGGGACATTTTCAATTAAAATGATCTGAACCTCTTCAGGCTCAGTTTCTGTGAGGGATTCAAAGTTTGGCTATTCCCTCTTCTTTGTTCTTTACTCTTTTCCTTTTGTTGTAATAAGTTCCCAGGTGTAAAAGCTGCATTTTCAGGTCAAGGCAGTTCTGCAGTTCAGACCACAGAGTTTGCTGTGGCCACAGTGCCAGGCAATCTTTTTGAATGGAGGATCTTCTTGGAGTTGCTAGTCATCAGCAAACTCACAGAGTGTTTTCTCTGAAGTCACTGTACCTGGTTGCAGATATGCTGATCAAATGGATGTAGTTATAGCTTCCCCCTGAAATAGAATAAATAAGCAAAATATAAAAGCAAAAGATAAGCAAAAATAAATAATTATTTTAATTTAGAAGTTAGCCTGATGAAATGTTTGAATTATTTCACATAAGAGCACGAGAATGCACAGTTATGGGCTGTGTGGCTATTAACTAGAGTATTACAACCACTATAGGAATTTGATTATTTATTCATGCTTACAGGTCAACTATATTCATTTGAGATTTGCTTCTGATTTCATTCAGACTATGGTATTTTATATTAAAAAATGCCCACATTATCTTCATATAGCGCATGGAAAGTGCCATTTTATGACAAGCTAATAAAATTTTATTCCACAGTAGGTTTTTTGGTTTGTTTGTTTTACTTCAGTTTTTTTTCCCCCTTTCTCTCCCACCCTGGCGTTCAGGAACTTTGATATTTTAAAATGCCTATTTTGAAAGGTACTACAGTAATGAAGGCTTTCTTTCCCATTGTCTGCGGAAAATGACAACGAACAAGACTAAACAGAGCCGTTAATCAGTGCTATGTCTCGTCTTCTGGCTCGTCACTGCCAGATTTTCACTCCAGCTGATATCAGTTTGGGATGTTTCTTTAAGTTGGAATATAGCTGAGGGTTTCTGGAGACTCTTTCTCTAGTCAGAACCACACCATCTCAACACACCCTCATCCATAATCCAAGGGTGGGCTCAAATGGGACTAGACTGTGTGAAATGTTTTCATTTCCTATTGACTGGTTGTGTACTTCCCTTGTGTTAATCCCTTGTTAATGGACACTTTCTCTGAGCCAGCTGAGATCGGAGTTGTGTTGTCTTTGTGATTCTAGCAGATTTTATTACTTGGATATCTTTGTTTTCATTATTTTGAGATTTTGGGATTTTGTCTGTTTCATTGATATTGATTCTCTCAGTTAGAGATGGCCTGGTCTCCCACTGTTTCTGTTTGTGTTTGATCTACAAACAGTGGGAGGGAATCCTTAGGCTGCAAATGTTTTGGTTCTGTGCTTCAACTGGGGAAGGTAGGGTAAGAGCCATTAGCAGCTTTCTCAACAGAAAACAGATGAACGTGGCTTTATGCCTAGACGGGGGACTTATATTTTGTCATTTAAATGATCTCAGGTCATTGTTCTAGGGCATTCATTTTAGAGGGCAGCGTGGAATTTTGGAGAGCTCTGACTTTCTGAGAACTCCAAACACAAATACAGACAGTTCCTTTATTTATTTGCTCTGCCTCTTCCTAGCTGTGACTTTGGGCAAGTCATTTTACTTCTCTGGGTCTCAGTTTCCTTATCTTTAAAATGAAATTACTAGACTGGATAATCTTTAAATTCTTTCTCCTCTTGATTAATAGATGGAAAAGAAGTAACATTTCTTGATCTGTTACTTAATGCTCAGGTTATTTAAATATTTTGTTTCAATGATGTATAGTTATTTTGCTTAGTAGCAGCCCAGTGTGTAAGTATCATTATTTTGCAGAAAAAATACCTGAGTTAAAATGTAGGTACATGATATATCCTCTAATCTATGGTGAGATAGACTTGACTCTATAACTGCTTAGGGCTTCCCTGGTAAAGAATCCACCTGCCAGTGCAGGTAACATAGGAGATTTGGGGTTGATTCCTGAGTCGGGAAGGTCCCCTGGAGAAAGAAATGACAACTCACTCCAGTATTCTTGCCAGGAGAACCCCAAGGACAGAGGAGCCTGGCATGCTACAGTCCTAGAGTCGCAAAGAGTCAGACATGACTGAACACACACACATACAGTATAACTGATTAATGTGGATAAATGTACTTTCTCTCCCCTTAAAGATTATAAGCTCCTAGAGAGAAGAGAAAACACCCGCTGAACACTTTCTTCAGGGCTTGGTTTCAAATAAAATTAGTTGAATTAGTTTGCTTAGTAGTTTATAGGTGAGGATAAGGGACCTGTTTGGCAGCATCCCAAGCAAATGGGGTCATGACATTGAAAATGCGCTAGCTGTGTGGGTGCAACCAGGTTGACTTCAGCTGGTTGTTGCAAGACTCCTGATGCCCCCTCGCTGGGAACTCTAGCTGTTTATCACCTTGTCATCCAACCAGTTGCCAGAAAGATGGCATTTTCTGCTCAGGATCCCTTTCCAGGCAACCTGCCTGTTAAGTAAGATTAATAGTTGACTAAGAAAAGAAATAAAGTTTTTAAAAATGCTTATTAAGTACCAGCATTAGTAAGGAATTTTTTGAAACACTGAAACATGCTCAAAAATGTACTTTATAATTGCACAATTAAAAAAGTAATCTCAATTGGCTAGAGGTTTTACAATAGCTGTAATATAAATGCTATCTCAGAAGGAAGAATATTTTGATATTTCCTTTGTTATCAGTGGCAGTCTCGATAGGATGTCACTGTCTGTGCTGAGGCAGGTCCTGGACATGAGCCTTTTTTTCAGGGAGGCAGAGGAGATGATGGGCAGATCCTACCCCCTACTTCCAGGAATGATGAGGAGCCATGGAGTGTGAGCATTCCCTTGTAAGGACCACTGCATACAGCATGCTGATGGATATAGTTCCTCCAACACTCACCGTTCCAAGAATGTGTGTGTAATAGGAATAGCACAACAGGGCTGAATACTGTCACCCTGCTTATTTAACTTATATGCAGAGTACATCATGAGAAATGCCAGGCTGGATGAAGCACAAGCTGGAATCAAGATTCCTGGAGGAAATACCAGTAACCTCAGATATGCAGATGACACCACCCTTATGACAGAAAGCAAAGAGGAACTGAAGAGCCTCTTGATGAAAGTGAAAGAGAACAGTGAAAAGGCTGGCTTAAAAGTCAACATTCAAACGAAGATGATGGCATCTGGTCCCATCACTTCATGGCAAATAGATGGGGAAACAGTGGAAACAGTGAGAGACTTTATTTTCTTGGGCTCCAAAATCTCTGCAGATGGTGACTGCGGCCATGAAATTAAAAGACTCTTGCTCCTTGGAAGAAAGGCTATGACAAACCTAGAGAGCATATTAAAAAGCAGAGACATTACTTTGCCGACAAAGGTCTGTATAGTCAAAACTATGGTTTTTCCAGTAGTCATGTGAGAGTTGGACGATAAAGAGAGCTGAGCACCGAAGAATTGATGCTCTTGAACTATGGTGTTGAAGAAGACTCTTGAGAGTCCCTTGGACTGCAAGGAGATCAATCCAGTCAATCCTAAAGGAAATCAGCCTTGAATATTCATTGGAAGGACTGATGCTGAAGCTCCAATACTTTGGACATCTGATGTGAAGAACTGACTCATTGGAAAAGACTCTGATGTTGGGAAAGATTGAAGGCAGGAGGAGAAGGTGATGATAGAGGATGAGATGGTTGGATGGTATCACCGACTTGATGAACATGAGTTTGAGCAAGCTCCAGGAGCTGGTGATGGACAGGGAAGCCTGGCGTGCTGCAATCCATGGGGTCGCAAAGAGTCGGACACGATTGAGTGACTGAACTGAACTGAATTGTGTGCCTGGCCTGTCTCTAAGCACTTATACTAGTAACTCATGGGCTCTACTTGTCAGGTGAGGAGACCAAGGCACAGAGCTTGAATCAGCAGAACTGTGATTCAAGTTCAGGTGACCTGACTCCAGAGTTTGTGTTTATAACCACCGCATTCTTGTGGTTCTCTCTAAATACTGAAAAGTGTTCATTTCATGGCAGAGAGGGTCATCACTTGTGGGGGACTCAATGTTTTCATTTTATTACATTTTTATATCACTGGAAAGCATTTAATCCCATTTGCTAATGCATCTATGGCAGTGACTCTTCATCATCTTCAGGTTTTTAATGCCTCCCCCAAATCTATATTAATTCACTAAGTTGAGACTTTCAGAATTCAACATTTTTGCTTACCTCTTCAGCTGGTACATGAGAAAGAAAACTGACCATGCAGAATCCTTTCCAGTACTTCATATGATTTTATAGAATAAATTATTTTAGTTATTTAAGCTTAAATAATTTTTAGTGATAATTGCCTAATACTCTCCATGGAGCTTGCCTTTTTACTCTTTTCATTGCTTTGAGGTATCCACTAAAAAGGATTTAAAATTATTGCTTAGAAGGCTCTTTCCCTCAACCAAGAGTAAAGGGCATTATACATCTAATAACCTGTTAACTCACCTTTTCCATTTAATTTTTCAGAAACGTTTCCTTGTGCTTAATACTTGCAAGCAGCCAAATAAGAAAAAAAGCTTAGATATTGATGATTTTTAGGAATCAATGCAAGTGAGTTCAGGGAGAACTGGCAGAAGCACAGCCCAGTGGAAAAAAACTCTTCAGAAAGACAGATAAGTGTGCTGTCTCTGAAGCATCCCTGGCTGGCAGTGGGCTAGGGGCGGAGGTCTTGGAGGAAGCCTGCATGGAAGGCCTGTTACCAGAGCCTGCAGCAGATAGCTGTCTCCTGCAGCCCTAAGGGGGCCCACTCTGCTTCCTCAGCAACCAAAGAACCAGAGATTTAGAGGTTTTACGTTTGTTAGGAATTGTGTACCAACTCTGAGTCTTTTGTGATGATTTAAAGACGGGAGGGAAGGAAGGGAAAAGAAGGGATTCAGGAGGGTAGAGAAATACGCCACCCCCGAAAATAAATCAACTACACACACTCACAGATGGCAGAGAGAAATGGCAACTCTCCTAAATTCTACATTTTATCTGTAATGACTGAATTTCTAAACTTTGTCAACAATTAGGTAGAAATTTGCATCACTTGGTTTTCTTTTCCTTGTTAGAGTTAAAAGATAAGACAATGGATTCTTAGTCTAGAAAGTTGGGGTAGGAGGACAGCGATGGTCTGGGACTCCCTGGGAAGCACAATAAAACAAACACTGCCCAAGTGTTCTGAATTTGCCCTCTTGAAATAGTTGAAACATTTCACATTTGATAGTGAGAGTAGCATTAGTGCTCTAAGACAAAATTCTAGCAAAGAAACTCTGACTGCATTCCTCCAAGGATCCACTTAAATATATATGTATTCTCATAGTGTCAACAGGGGAATTTTGAAGGTAAATACAAAGATAACCTTCTCTTAAATTGACCTGACAGATTATGAATATTCTTTTGAGAGCAAGAAGGTTATTTACCTCTAATATTCATTATCTTTAACTTCTTTTTTTTTTTTAAATTTAAGGCTTTATAAAGGTTTACAGTAAAATTGCGAGGAAGCTGCAAAGACTTTTCCTATAGTCCCTGTACCCCCATTGCACAGTGTACCCTATTGCAAAGAAACATTGCCCTTTCTTTGACTTCTTTTATGAGAGGAAGAAAGATACCTCTATCTTGTTTATGCCTCTGTTTGTTTTTTTGTTTGAATTTTTTGGTTCATGCTATTGTTGTGGTTAAAGCTAAACTGAGAAGATATATTTGCTTTTTATACCTGTTTATGGTTCTGTTTTCTATTAAGTTACACAAATATGCTCTTTTTGGATGGGCAAACCTGAGAAAGATTTTCTTAGAGACCTAGAGCTAAAAAACCTATTGATACACTGAAGTATATCTAATAGCTCCATTTTACACAAAATTGACAAACAATAAAAACAAAACACATTTGGCTAAAGAAATAAGGCATGAAAATGATAAAAGAAATTTCTGAAAGGATATGTGATTTGACAGTTTAAAATTTCCCTTTCTTCCATCAGCAAGTCTCTAGAATAGGAACCCATTCTCATACCCTGATGCTTAGTAACAAACATGACAATGCATCAGACTGACCTTCTACTTCTCACCAATAGCTGGTGAAAGCATCAGTCTTAACTATTTCATGATATTTTATTTGTAATCAGTGCAACCCAGCTGCTGTTTCCTCTTGCACCAAGTGAATTGCACCTCAACTGGTGCACATCACACTTTTAGATGTGTGAAAAACCGACACCTGTAACATAAATCACCATTCCTTTCTTTCCTGGGTGATTCAACATCCACATTAGGGTTGTCAGGAGCATGCCAGCTCAGTGTTGGGAAAATAATCCAATACCTCTCCCCAAAACAAGATGTCATTCTTCAAAACATCTTTAAACAGAACTTTATTTGGGAGTTCGTGTAAAAAAATAAATAAATACAAAAAAAAAAAAAACAAAAAAAAACACAGAACTTTACACTTTCTTTAAGCAGGTGGGTGTTTGAAGTAACAAGCTGACTAACTTCTAGGAATGAGCTTTTCAAAAGAAATCCAATATAATTGTCACAATTATTGTTTACATTTCTTTAGAAAGTCGATGAGCAAATAGGATATTCTGCAGCAGAGAATCCTGGGGTAGATCAGCAGGATCTGTGGGACCTAATTTACTTCTCTTACAAGGCAAGGGGTATCTCATTCTGATCATGAGTAGATGCCTGTAGGATTGAAACGAGAAGGGTATTTTGAGGACTCCTGCCATTTTACTTGAATAAGGTAGACTTGGGCTTAGATCTGGCAAAGAATTCAAAGAGAATAACCAGCAGTTAGAATGTCTCATTTTAATTTGTGCTTATCTTTTTCCGGAACACTTATGGTGAATATGTGGTACTTTTCTCACTCTTTTGCTTTCATACTCCTGGAAAACATTGATGATTCTTTGCACTCCTGCTTACTGAGTTCAAATTTAATTTGAGGCTCCTTCTCAGCTCAACACCTAAACAGCTCCTACCAATCCATTGGCTGTGCCATAAAAATGACTGTTGGTCCCCTGCTCTGGATGCTTGAAAGTTTTGTCAAAGTTATATATTTTATCTAATGTGATTGGATGGGAACCATGACCTTCCTGTTGCATTCAAGTTGGCTGAAGTTTCCAATCATCTAGGTTTAAAACATGTTCAGGGTTTCTCCTCCCTGGTTTCTAGTTTCAGTGTCTTTCAAGTAAAGTATTGATAAAAACATTGTTTAGTTTAGTTGAGTTCAGTCGCTCAGTTGTATCCGACTCTTTGCAACCCCATGAATCGCAGCACGCCAGGCCTCCCTGTCCATCACCAACTCCCAGAGTTCACTCAGACTCACGTCCATCGAATCAGTGATGCCATCCAGCATCCCATCCTCTGTTGTCCCCTTCTCCTCCTGCCCCCAATCCCTCCCAGCATCAGAGTCTTTTCCAATGAGTCAGCTCTTTGCATGAGGTGGCCAAAGTATTGGAGTTTCAGCTTTAGCATCATTCCTTCCAAAGAAATCCCAGGGCTGATCTCCTTCAGAATGGACTGGTTGGATCTCCTTGCAGTCCAAGGGACTCTCAAGAGTCTTCTCCAACACCACAGTTCAAAAGTATCAATTCTTTGGCGCTCAGCCTTCTTCACAGTCCAACTCTCACATCCATACATGACTACCGGAAAAACCATAGCCTTGACTAGACGGACCTTAGTCGGCAAAGTAATGTCTCTGCTTTTCAATGTGCTGTCTAGGTTGGTCATAACTTTTGTTCCAAGGAGTAAGCGTCTTTTGATTTCATGGCTTCAGTCACCATCTCCAGTGATTTGGAAGCCCCAAAAAATAAAGTCTGACACTGTTTCCACTGTTTCCCCATCTATTTCCCAGGAAGTGATGGGACCGGATGCCATGATCTTCGTTTTCTGAATGTTGAGCTTTAAGCCAACTTTTTCGCTCTCCTCTTTCACTTTCATTGTAGACACCTATAAATTAACCTAAATTCAGAATTCCTTTTTATTTTTGTAATGTTCTCCTTCAGTTTAACTTTACTTTGCCCACACCTAGTACATCTGCAATATTTTTTTTAGAACTCAACTCTATCAAGTTTTACTAAAGCATTCAATCTGGTTTTCATAGTAATAACTTTGTTAGCTCACATTTCATCTACTTATGTAATATTTAATTAAATTGCATAATTAAAATAACTTGATCTAAACAGGTTTGGGAACAGTCTTAACTGAATCTTAGAAGGAATTCAACAAAGCAGTGGGAGCAGAATACACAAGTATATGTAGTGGTGATAAGCATCAGCTTTTCCTGAGCCTAGGTCAGTAGCTCCTACAGATGCAGAGGATGGTGTTGGTTAATCCCGAGTCAGTTAAGCAGAGGTCAGTTAGAGACCGCACCGTCAAACAGAAGCCCCAACTCTCACTATAGAAGACACTACGGCATGTTTCCCTTTGTCTGTGCCTTCTTTAAAAAAAAGGAGCCGATTTGCTGTATATGGCTCAGGAAGCTCAAACGGGCTCTGTATCAACCTAGAAGGGTGAGATGGGGAGGGAAATGGGAGGGAGGCTCAAACGGGAGGGGATATATGTATACCTATGGCTGATTCATGTTGAAATTTGATAGAAAACAAGAAAATTCTGTAAAGCAATTATCCTTCAATTAAAAAATAAATAAATAAGAAACCAATTAGCTTTAATATCCTCATTACTTATTTCTTGGGGGACTGGGAGCAAATAATTCTTAATGGGATTTTTCTTTTTAACAAAAATACTGGAGAATCATAACAATGCTTCCAGCATTGGACACAAGTCTGTTCATATCTTTGCAGCTGGCCTTGTGATGGCAGAACCTTTCACTTAACATTTACTGTTTATTATGACTTTCACATTAACTGAATCTTAGAAGGCATTCAACAAAGCAGTGGGAGCAGAATACACAAGTATATGTAGTGGTGATAAGCATCAGCTTTTCCTGAGCCTAGGTCAGTAGCTCCTACAGATGCAGAGGATGGTGTTGGTTAATCCCGAGTCAGTTAAGCAGAGGTCAGTTAGAGACCGCACCGTCAAACAGAAGCCCCAACTCTCACTATAGAAGACACTACGGCATGTTTCCCTTTGTCTGTGCCTTCTTTAAAAAAAAGGAGCCGATTTGCTGTATATGGCTCAGGAAGCTCAAACGGGCTCTGTATCAACCTAGAAGGGTGAGATGGGGAGGGAAATGGGAGGGAGGCTCAAACGGGAGGGGATATATGTATACCTATGGCTGATTCATGTTGAAATTTGATAGAAAACAAGAAAATTCTGTAAAGCAATTATCCTTCAATTAAAAAATAAATAAATAAGAAACCAATTAGCTTTAATATCCTCATTACTTATTTCTTGGGGGACTGGGAGCAAATAATTCTTAATGGGATTTTTCTTTTTAACAAAAATACTGGAGAATCATAACAATGCTTCCAGCATTGGACACAAGTCTGTTCATATCTTTGCAGCTGGCCTTGTGATGGCAGAACCTTTCACTTAACATTTACTGTTTATTATGACTTTCACAAAATAAAGGAACACACTGTCTTTCTCTGGGATGACTTCCATTGTTGAATTATCACTGCTGAATGCACCTTCCTCCTGAACTCTGCTTTCCTCTCTTGGTCATCATCATGTCTCCTGCACCAGAAGCAGGAATCTGTTCGTCTGTCCCTTGATCCATTTCACAGAGATAGTATCCAGAATTCTGGCTCCTGTGCTCTTAGCACAGTTGATCATGGCTCCTACCAGAAGACCCCAGGAAATGCAAGTTTTTGCACAAGAGAAACCACCACATCCTTGTTTCTACATCTTGAACATGATAAAAAACCACGTTGCTTTTTTTTTTTTTCTCCACTGTGGTAAACTCTCTGTAACAACATTTACTCTCTTAAGCTTTCTTGGGTATGTAATTTAGTGGCATTGAATTCAATCTCATGTTGTGCAGTCATCATGACTATCTTCAGAACTTTATTTTCTATGACTACTAACAAACTCTGTACCCATTAAACACAAATGTTTCCCCATTCCCCTCCCCTCGGCCACTGGCAGCCACCAAGTTACTTTCTGTCTCTATGCAGTTGACTATTCTAGATATTAATACTTCATATAGATGAAATCTACACTATCTATGCTTTAGTGCCTGGTTTATTCCACGTAGCATGTCTTGAAGGTTCAACCATGTTGTCTCATTGCTTTTTTAAAAGAACATTTTATTTCATATTGGAGTGTAGTTGATTAACAATATTGTGTTGGCTTTAGGTATACAGCAAAGTGATTGAGTTATGCATAAGCGTATATCTATTCTTTTTCAAATTATTTTCCCATTTAGGTTGTTACATAACACTGAGCAGAGTTTCCTGTGCTATATAGTCTTTGTCGGTTATCCATTTAAAATATAGTAGTGTGTGTATGTCAACTCAGAACACACCATCGTAGCCTACGGTCTCGAAACCCCATTGTACAATGATGAAGACCATCTTGAGGTTGCCTTTCTTCCCCCAATCTCCTGCAAAGTGATGATCATCTGCCCTCCCCCAAAGTGTGAATGCCACCTGTGGGCCTTTTATGGAGACCACCCCACAGTCCCCCAGACTTGGTTGCTGGGCTCTATTCGTCCTTTCCAATGTTTTAGGATTTTCAAATGCCTGCAACAATCAATTCAAATACACAAGTTTGGCTATTCAAATTACTTTTTCCAAAAGTACTTTAAAATGCATTAAGTTATTAATTGCCTGCTGGCACTTTAATCAAATGGGAAAATTGACATAGCCAGAGGCATGTATTTTTGTGGAAAGAAAATTTATTTAAGAAGAAACAGCAGCTCTTACTGCTTAATTTAAACTGAGAAAACTGTGGAAAATCAACTGCTATGGAAAATTAATAAAACATTTCCAGCTGCAAACAGTGACTAATTGTACAAGATGAAGACTGCCCGGAATTAATAACTTGCAGTCTTCTGTGTGAAGAACCCCCCACCACTTCAATTTACTGGGAGATTAAATTACTTCTAAGTTTGCCATATTAAAACAGAACATGAATAAAACGTTAGCGAACGCACATCTATTATTTACTGTCTGTGATATGGATATAATTATTTCCAAACAACTACAATGTGACGTGACCAGTAATATTTAAATGACTCTTTTAGCAAAAGAACCTACTGCAACATTTTTTCTCCAAAGGGGAAAAATATTCTTCTCTTACTTCTAAAGTAATAAAACAATGCCTGGACTTCTGCAGAGGGTATGTCCCTGCCCCAGGGAACTGACATGTACTTGGTGTCAGAGTTTATATGTTTCCCTCTTTGTGTCAGATAGTACTTTGGGGGAGTATGTGCAGCAGAAAATCTCAGCAACTCATTTATGAGTTCTGATCTTAAATGGACGCTGAGCCATAGTATACCAATGTAGATGCTTCAAGGCTTGCTCTGGTGACTGGTATGATCATGAGCACATGAGTCTAATAGATTCCTTTATAGGAGAAGAAGGAAGGCCAAGAATGATTTCCTGAGACAAGGGGTTTCATTCAAAAGGGACATACATTAGCACAGGCCCTGTCAACATCATGGACACATCCTCCAAGGTTGATCATGATATCACATCGCCTTGTAGGCTGTGATTTCCTCAGCAATAAAATGAGGATGAAATAACATAAACCAATGTTGTCCCTTTTCTCACTCTTTTGCCAGGACGGGATTAATTTTCCTGCCCCAAAGGGCCACCAGGAGGGTCTGTCAGTTTTCCTGTGCATCCAAACTCTGAGATCCTATGAAACAAGATACAGCAAAAAGATGCCGTTCAATGACTAGGAGAGATTTAAAGTGAGAACTAGGAGCTCTATTTTTATGAAGTGACAGGATGTTTTAGAGGTTGTTTAACTTTTTGGTTTGTTTTTCAAATTTTAGAGATTAGCAAATAAGAAACTGAGAGGGAATGAGCAAATTGGACATGTGTATTTAGGAGATGTCTCAGAGATGGAGATTTTCATGTTGATGTTTGACAGAAAACAACAAAATTCTGTAAAGCAATTATCCTTCAATTAAAAAATAAATAATTTTTTTAAAAAGATGGAGATTTTCTCAGCGGAGAGGCCCTGCCACCCTTGGCAGCTTATCCTTTAATGCTCACACAGAAGGTACATTCAGCCTCTTGCTATTTGATACTGCTGGCAGGAAGGTCCGAGTATTGGCCTGGAGAGAATAAAGGCATGTTCTTTAGAAATGCAGAGGCTTAACCTGAAGCATAACTGGTTTGGGGTTTACCACAGAAGTTATCTGGACATATCATTTGATTTCCAGGTTTTAAATGTAATTCTAAACAAGATCTGGCCACATAGCCCTCTGCTGTATGACTCAGAGAGACTTTATCTGCCACCAAATGCCATTCAGGCTTAATTCTGCAGCAGTGAATTGTATAAATTGGGACATTCTTTGAGGCCCTGGAGCATTATGGCTCTCAGAGGAGGAGAGATGAGGCCTGTTTCCTCCTCCCTGTTGCTCAGGCAAGACACTTTTTTAGGTTGTCTCTCTCTATTTGGGTTCATCTTGGTTTTCCTTTTTTAGAAACACTTAAGACTTGTGATAGTAGGTTGAGCTTTATCTACAGGCAAAGTGTCCAGCTGCAGATACCACTGGATCAGAGGAGTCCTGGGCAAAGTTCCTGACCTAGCAAAGCTTCCTCTCCCTGCTGGAAAATATTCCCCGAAGAGGCACTGAATTGATTTGCACTTTTTCCAGCGACTGCTCTCCAGCAGGAGGTGAAAGGGTAGACCTCCAGATCCTGAATGGGAGCAGCACTAGGACAGGAACCAGACATGGAGAACAGGACACAGGATACAAATCAGCCTGCCTGCGCCTGGGTGGACTCTGCCTTGTGAGAAGCGGCAGGCTGACTTGCCCTCTTGCTTTCACACATCATTTCATGTATGGAGTTTGCCCCAATCTTGAATGAAATAAAGGATATTTGAAAAACATAAATTTGCCCTCAATAGCTGTCTATACTCAGCATCTCCAGCTCCCCTCCTTTTCCTTGAACTCACTACAGTCAGACTCTTATTCCTGCTACTCCTTCAGAACTGCCTTTGCCCAAGTCATCATGACCTTTACCTTGCTGAATCCAGTGCACACGCCTCATCCTCAGCTTATTTGACTATGAGGAACATCCGGTCCAGTGGATCTTTTCTCCTTAACACTTTTGTTCTTTGAAATTTAGACACAAAAAGACGCATCAGAGGGTCATGCACACAGAAGAAGACCTTGTAAATGCACAAGGAGGTGGTCATCCGCAAGCCAAGGAGAGAGGCCTGAGAAGAAACCAAACCTGCAACACCTTGATCTTGGACTTCCTGCTCTAGGAGAAAATACATTTCTGTTGTTTAAGGCATTCAGTCTATGGTGTTTTGTTAAGGCAGCCCTAACAAACTAACACACTTGTGAAAATGCCAACCACTGCTAAATTAAGCATTAATCAGTTAGTCTTTGAAAATCATACTCAGACAAAAAATAGAAGGCAGAGACTTTGGGCTCAAAAAGCTTGTCATGTGTTGCCTGTGCAGAGGTACTTGCCTGTTACGGGTGATTCTCCACTTACCTCTCTAGCCCCAGCTGCCATCCCATGATGCTCTGCTTGGTGCTCAGAGATGCTGAACTGGGGGATTGCATCACCTAGGCTCTCTTGCTCTTAGGCTTCCAACTGGGCTTGGTCAATGGAAATTAACAGGGGATTAGAGGTGGAAAAGAGAGATAAATTAGCTATTGTAGCCCCTCTCCGTAAGGGCCAGTTTGTGTCGAATCCTGGGCTTCTTCCCAGCAAGAACTATCTCTAGGTTTTGTCATTCTGCGTCCCCTCCCCTTGTTTCTGTAGGCCTACGGTGGTCATGGCTTCCTGTCACTCCTCATCCACAGATGCTCTCTCCTCTTGTTGATTCTCTTAACCCCCTAACCACACCTCTATAAAGGATCCTAAGTTTACTAAGCTCTCTTTGATTAGACCTGAATATGCTATTTGTTTCCCATGAGAACTCTGACTAATACAGAGATATAGAATAGTATGGTGAGAAAAACCATCACTGGTCAGACAGTCCTGGATTTTTTTTTAATTGAAGTATAGTTGCTATACAATATTATATGTTAAAGATATACAATATAGTGGTTCACAATTTTAAAAAGTTTTACTCCATTTATAGTTATTATCAAATATTGACTATTCCTTGTATTATACAGTATATCCTTGTAGCTGGTTTTATATGTAACAGTTTGTATCTCTTAATCCCCTACCCATTTATTGCCCTTCCCACCTTCCCTCCCCCCATCGGTAACCATTAATTAGTTCTCTAGATCTGTAAGTCTGTTTCTTTTTTGTTATATTCACTACTTTACTATATTTTTTAGAATTTATGTATCAATGATAGCATATAGTATGTCTTTTTTCTGACTTTTTTCACTTAGCATAACATCTACCAAATCCACTCATGTTGTTGCAAATGGCAAGATTTCATTCTCTTTTATGGCTGAGTAGATTTACATTGTATACATACACACACACACGTATACAGTATGTGTATATATACATATATACACACATATACATACAGGAGGAGGAAATGACAACCCACTCCAGTATTCTTGCCTGGAGAATCCCATGAACAGAGGAGCCTGGTGTTTGTGTGTGTAGATAGGTATTACCTGGTGGCTTCCCTGGCTCAGATGGTAAAGAATCTGCCTGCAATGCTGAAGTCCTAGGTTCGACCCCTGGGTCAAGAAGATCCCTTGGAGAGGGAATGGCTACCCACTCCAGTATTCTTGCAGCTTCCCTGGTGGCTCAGGTGGTAAAGAATCTGCCTGCAATGCTGGAGATCCAGGTTTGATCCCTGAGTTGGGAACATCTCCTGGAGAAGAGAATGGCTACCCACTCCAGTATTCTTGCCTGGAGAATTCCATGGACAGAGGAGCCTGGTGGACTATAGTCCGTGGGGTTGCAAAGAGTTGGACATGACTGAGAGTTGGACATGACTGAGCGACTGACATTTTCACCACACTATAAATAAATAAATAAATATATATGTATATATGTACTGAGCAACTAATATATATATACACATATACATACCACATCTTTATCCATTCATCTGTTAATGGATACTTGGCTTGCTTCCGTATCTTGACAACTGTCAATAATGCTGAGTCCTATGGTCGACAGCCCTGAATTTGAATACCAGCTTATCGATAAACAGTTGCACTATTCTGTGCATACTTTTTGTCTCTCAGATCCTCAGTTTCTCCTGAGCATTATAAAGTATGTATAATAACACATTTCTTACAGGGCTACTGAAAAGATGAAATAAGATAATATACAGTCTTTGGCAAACAGTAGGTGCTCAACAGTGGTATTACAGAAGTAGATGAAGTAGTTGGTTTTAGATTATAGGACATTCTTACAAATACTAATCTTAAGCCCAAAGAAATGACTTTCTCATGAGAAAGTTTCAGGTGCCACAGCAATTTCAAAGAAGAGATCAAGGCCCTGACAGGTCTCCTGTGCTGGGCGGAACTGATGGTTCCGGGCCATGAGAGACACACCCCTTCTCCTAGTTATCCAATGCAACACTAATTAGATGATATTTTGAAGGGATTTTGCAGATGTAATTAAGGTTCCATATCAGTGGACCTTAAGACAGAGAGCCTACTTAATCACAGAAGTACTTTAGAAGCAGAGATTTTTCTCAGGCTGAACATAGAAGGGGAAGGCAGAGGAACACACCTTGGCTGACCTGGCAGAAAGAAAATCATCCAAGTTGTGAACTGCCTGCAGGGGGCCACATGGCAAAGAACTGTGGGCAGCCTCTGGGAGCTGAAAGAGATCCCCAGACGACTGCTAGCAGGAAAATAGAAAAACAAAGATCTCAGTCCTACAACCATAGGAAGTGGATTCTGTCTCAAAAAGACCTCAGGCCCCAGATGAGAACCGTGTCCTCAGCTGACACTTTGATTAGAGCCCAGTGGATTCCACTCTCCAGAAACTATGAGAAATAAATTTGTGTTGTTTTGAATCACCAAGTTGGTGGTCATTTGTTTCATAGCAGTAGAAAACTCATTCCCAACCTCTATGGCAGCAAGTTCCTTTTCTGGTTATAAAGAAAATGCTTTCTGGTCCCAGCTAGTCACTGCATTGCTCTGTTTCTTGGCTTTCCCATCAGCAAATGCACATGCTTCCCTACACTTCCAGCTCACTTATCTTGAATGTTCACCCTCCAGGAACAAGATTTCAAACAACATTAAGTAATAACAGCCACACATCAAGCTTCTGCCTGTGATGGGAAACAAAATCATCTGTGCAGCTGTTGGCCAAAGGGATAAACAAGTGAGGAGAAACAACACACAAGAATAGTTTCTGATTTCAGGTGACATTTTTAGTAGGCTCACTTAATTTCAAAAATGGTAATAGAAGCCTTTGGAAAATTCCCCAGTTCAAGATAGGAAAAGGAAGGCTTACCAAAAGGTAAACACTTCAGTTCCTTTCTGCACATTATTTCTTTAGGCTACTAAGCTTGCTCTTTCTCGGGGTGGGGGGTGGGGGTGCATAGCGCAAACATCTAAAATCTTAAAGAAACAATCAAGTAAAAGCAACCATGTAGGAAACTTTGTTTCTGTAGTTGAGACGGACTAGACAAGAAAAATGGAATTTAATTAACTGTCTTGGTTGAGCAGAGCAGATATTAGCCTTAAGAATCAAACCTAATGTTTAAGGAACTTTCTGAAGTGTGTATTTATAAGAGATTATCAACTATACGGGAAGAGTCTTACTTTGGTGGCACATGTCAATCCACGTCATTATCTATTACACATATTTGATTTTCCTTTTTTTCTCCCATTATTTGAAAATGTGTTCTTTAGGTAGATCTTCATGATTTGGATCGATTTAAAAACATTTTTTATGAGCATATAAGGGACTCAAAATTCTTTTTTGAATCCTTATTGTTTCTCTGTTCTCTGGGATAATATGCAGAATTGACTTTTGCAATATAGTGCTAAGGTCTTTGTTTTATTATGGAGCTAATTATTACCATGGGTCATTATAAGATAAGAAGCCACAAATACATTAGTGATGGCAGAGATCTAAGCAGCTAATATAGCATACATGCTTGGATAAGGATATATTCTTGCAAAGATATCTTTACATTTCAGTAATTAAGTGTGTCATATTAATTGCATGGCCCTTTCATAAAACCTTGCAAAAAAACCCCACACACACCAAGAACTTTTCCTCTTGATATCAGTTTAGAACTGATTGCATAATTACATTACCTGGATAATTAAATACAAATCTGGTAGGTTCAGAATGGTACAATGTTGTGGTTTCATTTTCTAATAGAATTACCCTGCCTTTGGTTTAGAATCCTTGCTAAGCAATGGAGATCCAATTACTTAGTGACATGACATCAACTCTTCAGGGACCTTTCCTCAGAGAAAAGGCTCAGATTAAAAATTATTCAGGGAGCTTCTTTCTTGTTCCATTACTGGGATCTAAATCATAGGAATTAGAGATGTGAGAGATCTATTAGGCTTTTTTCTCTCTTATCCAAGGAGCAAGGGAAGAGTGTTCATCTAACATTGTTCCTCTAGGTTTGCTAAGGTCCACTATAGATTAAAAAAAAAGAACATTGTTGGGATGAGACACTCCTCCAGCCCCTGAAAGACACATCTTTTCTGTCACCTCACAGATTCTTTAATGATAATCTGAAGATACATTTACTTGCCAAGATTAGGGTGATAAAATGGCTATATTTCTGACAGAATAATTACTTCATGTCAAAAATAATTTTAGGCAGAATTAAATAGGAATATCCTCACGTGAAGGTAGATACCTTCAAGTAACTCTGAAAATAATTCTGTTAGATTTGACAGACTTCGTTGTTTGGTTTGATAACAGACCTTAAAGCCATGTTTGTAGGTCAGAGCCCAGTTCTTCCCGTAGTTGTTTAAACGTATACCAGCTTCAGCTCGCTGAACGTTTTTTAGTCACGTATGCAAAGAAACATCCCCACCTCTGCCAGTGGAAATGACTGGGAAGAGCGTGTTTTCCATGTTTGCTGTCTGTGTCAGTTGTATTTTAGGTCCTGCACCTGTGGCCATCTGGAGGTCAGCTTGGACGTCCTGCTGACCTTGATCAGGCTGGCTTCCCTATTAGGTGTTAGCCTTGCTGTCGATTGGTCTAGGCTATGTGACTGGAGTGACAGCATCAGGCTAGCCTCAGCTTGTCCCCTGGTGATGGCAGAAGTTCAAGGGAGAGCAAAATCAGTGCCTGAGCCCATATCAAACCTCTGCTTGCAACCTATCTTTTAACATTGCCTTGAACATAGAAAGATGTAACTCAAATCTCTAATGATTATCTAGTGGAAGTGAGAAATAGATTTAAGGGACTGGATCTGATAGACAGCGTGCCCACTGAACTATGGATGGAGGTTTGTGACATTGTACCTGAGACAGGGAGCAAGACCATCCCCAAGAAAAAGAAATGCAAAAAAGCAAAATGGCTGTCTGAGGAAGCCTTACAAATAGCTGTGAAAAGAAGAGAAGCAAAAAGCAAAGGAGAAAGGGAAAGAGATACCCATTTGAATGGAGAGTTCCAAAGAATAGCAAGGAGAGATAAGAAAGTCTTCCTCAGTGATCAGTGCAAAGAAATTGAGGAAAACAATAGACTAGGAAAGATTAGAGATCTTTTCAAGAAAATTAGACATACCAAGGGAACATTTCATGCAAAGATGGGCTTGATAAAGGACAGAAATGGTATGGACCTAACAGAAGCAAGAGATATTAAGAAGAGGTAGCAAGAATACACAGAAGAACTGTACAAAAAAGATCTTCATGACCCAGAAAATCACAATGGTGTGATCACTCACCTAGAGCCAGACATTCTGGAATGTGAAGTCAAGTGGGCCTTAGAAAGCATCACTATGAACAAAGCTAGTGGAGTTGATGGAATTCCAGTTGAGCTATTTCAAATCCTAAAAGATGATGCTGTGAAAGTGCTGACCTCAATATGCCAGCAAATTTGGAAAACTCAGCAGTGGCCACAGGACTGGAAAAGGTCAGTTTTCATTACAATCCCTAAGAAAGGCAATGCCAACGAATGCTCAAACTACAGCATAATTGCACTCATCTCACATACTAGTAAAGTAATGCTCAAAATTCTCCAAGCCAGGCTTCAGCAATATATGAACTGTGAACTTCCAGATGTTCAAGCTGGTTTTAGAAAAGGCAGAGGAACCACAGATCAAATTGACAACATCTGCTGGATCATAGAAAAAGCATGAGAGCTCCAGAAAAACATCTGTTTCTGCTTTATTGACTATGCCAAAGCCTTTGACTCTGTAGATCACAATAAACTGTGGAAAATTCTGAAAGAGATGGGAATACCAGACCACCTGACCTGCCTCCTGAGAAATCTGTATTCAGGTCAGGAAGCAACAGTTAGAACTGAACATGGAACAACAGACTGGTTCCAAATAGGAAAAAGAGTACGTCAAGGCTATATATTGTCACCCTGCTTATTTAACTTCTATGCAGAGTACATCAGGAGAAACGCTGGGCTGGATGAAGCACAAGCGCGAATTAAGATTGCCAGGAGAAATATCAATAACCTCAGATATGCAAATGATACTACCCTTATGGCAAAACGTGAAAAAGAACTAAAGAGCCTCTTGATGCAAGTGAAAGAGCAGAGTGAAAAAGTTGGCTTAAAGCTCAACATTCAGAAAACAAAGATCATGGCATCCAGTCCCATCACTTCATGG
>SJYX01016818.1:380195-394015 GCA_006410675.1 Oreotragus oreotragus
CTCTCCTCTTTCACTTTCATCAAGAGGCTTTTTAGCTCCTCTTCACTTTCTGCCATAAGGGTGGTGTCATCTGCATATCTAAGGTTATTGATATTTCTCCTGGCAATCTTGATTCCTGCTTGTGTTTCTTCCATTCCAGCGTTTCTCATGATGTATTCTGCATATAAGTTAAATAATCAGGGTGACAATATACAGCCTTGACGTACTCCTTTTCCTATTTGGAACCAGTCTGTTGTTCCATGTCCAATTCTAACTGTTGCTTCCTGACCTGCATACAGATTTCTCAAGAGGCAGGTTAGGTGGTCTGGGGTTCCCATCTCTTTCAGAATTTTCCACAGTTTATTGTGATCCACACAGTCAAAGGCTTTGGTATAGTCAATAAAGCAGAAATAGATGTTTTTCTGGAACTCTCTTGCTTTTTCCATGATCCAGCAGATGTTGGCAGTTTGATCTCTGGTTCCTCTGCCTGTTCTAAAACCAGCTTGAACATCAGGGGGTTCATGAAGAACCAGTATTCTTGCAGACTTAGCGGTGTCTTCACTGCATCTTCCCATCAGCCAAATTTGTGATGACCCACCTCTGACTGGCTAGATTTACTCATCTGTGTCAAATTCATCTCCAGCCCAGAAGATAGAAATAATTTAATACCAGACTTGGATGGCTTGTGTCAGTTTTTTTCAGGCTCAAAGTAAGAAAAACTCATAAGAAATGCGTCCCCAAATGGCTTCTACCCTTAAATTGAAGCCACCTTGATTTTATGCATCCAGTGAAAGTTCTGAGAAATGACATAAATGTGAAGAAGACACATATATCATTTTCTGTGAATACCCGAGACCTGGCTAAAGACATGTATGATCTTTAGGAAACTGTAGACTCATCAAGGGCAGAATCAAGGTCTTTATTTTAGTATCTCCCCGTAATTCAATGCCATGTGTTATAACTTCAGTTTGTGATGACTCTTTTCCTCACTCCCTCACTCTTTTCTTTTTTTCTCTTCTCATTCCCACCTCTTAGATCTTTTCTTCCCTTAGAGGTCCATGTCCTTATATGTGGATATTAATTTAGCTTATCTAGGTTTCTCCAATTCTGCATCTCCACTGACTCCCCACAAGTATAACAGAGGCTGACTAGCCAAGCTTTGCAAACAGGGTTTTTCTGAATGATGAACGAAGGGGAAATGCTAGAAACATTTTTATCCATATAACTCCAATAAATCATAATACTGATAAATGTATTCTCCCATTTAAAAACCATCTGCATCTCTCTTTGCCTACCAAATAGGTTCCATCCCTGTCACCTGACATATAACCAAGACCAGCCTTCCAGGCTTCCCTGGTGGCTCAAACAGTAAAGCATCAGCCTGCAAAGCGAGAGACTTGGGTTCATTCCCTGAGGAGGGCATGGCAACGCACTCCAGTATTCTTGCCTGGAGAATCCCTATGGACAGGGGAGCCTGGCGGGTTACAGTCCATGGGGTCGGAAATAGCTGGACATGACTGAGCAACTAAGCACAGCACAGCACAACCTTCCTTAACAATAGGGTTTCCCAGTACTGGCACTTATTGACATTTTGGGCTGGGTGAGGTTTGTTGTGATGAGCTGTCTTGTGCAATATAGGATATGTACCAGCCTCCCTGGCTTCAACTTGCTAGATGCCAGTAGCACTTCTCCACTTAATTGTAACAACCAGCAATGTCCCTCAGTTCAGTCCATCAGGTGTGTTCAACTCTTTGCAACACCATGGACTACAGCATGTCAGGCTTCCCTGTCCATCGCCAACTCCCAGAACTTGCTCAAACTTATGTCCCCCAAGTCGGTGATGCCATCAAACCATCTCATCCCTGTTGTTCCCTTCTCCTCCTACCTTCAATCTTTCCGAGCATCAGAGTCTTTTTTCCAAGGAGCAAGCATCTTTTAATTTCATGGCTGCAGTCATCATCTGCAGTGATTTTGGAGACCAAAAAAATACAGTCTGTCACTGTTTCCATTGTTTCCTTGTCTATTTGCAATGAAGTGATGGGACCAGATGCCATCATCTTGATTTTTTGAATGTTGAGTTTTAAGCCAGCCTTTTCACTCTTCTCTTTCACTTTCATCAAGAGGATCTTTACCTGGTGGCTCAGACGGTAAAGCGTCTGTCTACAATGCAGGAGACCTGGGTTCGAGCCCTGGGTTGGGAAGATCCCCTGGAGAAGGAAATGGCAACCCACTCCAGTACTGTTGCCTGGAAAATCCCATGGACAGAGGAGCCTGGTACGCTACAGTCTATGGGGTCACAAAGAGTTGGACACGACTGAGCGACTTCACTTCTTCACTTTCTGCCATAAGGGTGGTGTCATCTGCATCTCTGAGGTTATTGATACTTCTCCTGGCAAGTTTGATTCCATCTTGTGCTTCATCCAGCCGATCATTTTGCATGATATACTCTGCATATAAGTTAAATAAGCAAGGTGGCAATATATAGCCTTGATGTACTCCTTTCCCAATTTGGAACCAATCCGTTGTTACATGTCTGGTTAGAACTGTTGCTTCTTGACCTGAAAAGATTCTCAGGAGGCAAGTAAGGTGATCTGGTATTCCTATCTCTTGAAGAATTTTCCACAGTTTGTTGTGATCCACACAGTCAAAGGCTTTAGCATAGTAAATGAAGCAGAAGTAGATATTTTTCTGGAATTCTCTTGCTTTTTCTATGATCCAGTGGATGTTGGCGATTTGATCTCTGGTTCTTCTGCCTTTTCTAAATCTAGCCTGAACATCCAGAAGTTCTTGGTTCATGTACTGCTGGAGCCTAGCTTGGAGAATTTTGAGTATTACTTTGCTAGTGTGTGAGATGAGTGCAATTATGTGGGAGTTTGAACATTGTTGGCATTGCCTTTCTTTGGGATTGGAATGAAAACTGACCTTTTCCAGTCCTGTGGCCACTGCTGAGTTTTCCAAATTTGCTGGCATATTCAGATCAGCGCTTTCACAGCATCATCTTTCAGGATTTGAAATAGCTCAACTGGAATTCCATCACCTCCACTAGCTTTGTTCATAGTGATGCTTCCTAAGGCCCACTTGTCTTCACATTCCAGGATGTCTGGCTCTAGGTGAGTGATCACACCATTGTGATTATCTGGGTCATGAAGATCTTTTTTGTACAGTTCTTCTGTGTATTCTTGCTACCTCGTCTTAATATCTGCTGCTTCTGTTAGGTGGATACCATTTCTGTCCTTTATTAAGCCCATCTTTGCGTGAAATGTTCCCTTGGTATCTCTAATTTTCTTGAAGCGATCTCTAGTCTTTCTCATTCTATTGTTTTCCTCTATTTCTTTGCATTGATCTCTGAGGAAGGCTTTCTTACCTTTCCTTGCTATTCTTTGGAACTCTGCATTCTGATGGGTATATCTTTCATTTTGTCCTTTGCCTTTAGCTTCTTTTATTTCTCAGCTGTTTGTAAGGCCTCTTTAGACAACTGTTTGGCCTTTTTGCATTTCTTCTTCTCAGGGATGGTTTTGATCACTGCCTCCTGTACAGTGTTATGAACCTCCGTCCATAGTTCTTCCGGCCCTCTTATCTATCAAATCTAATCCCTTGAATCTATATGTCACTTCCACTGTATAGTCATAAGGGATTTGATTAGGTCATACCTGAATGGTCTAGTGGTTTTCCCTACTTTCTTCTATTTAAGTCTGAATTTGGCAATAAGGAGTTCATAATCTGAGCCACAGTCAGCTCCTGGTCTTGTTTTTGCTGAGTGTATAGAGCTTCTCCATCTTCGACTGCAAAGAATATAACCAATCTGATTCTGATATTGACGATCTGGTGATGTCCATGTGTAGAGTCATCTCTTATGTTGTTGGAAGAGGATATTTGCTGTGATCAGTGTATTCTCTTGGTAAAACTTTGCTAGCCTTTGCCCTGCTTCATTTTGTACTCCAAGGCCATAGCCAAATGTCCCCTGAGTGACAAAATCTCTCTGGGTTGAGAATCACTGCTTAAAAGTTTTTATCACTTGCTACTTCCCTGTAGTCTGTATTTTGCCTGTACTCTATATATCTAACTCAATTTGAATTATCTCACCTTCATACATTTGCTTACTCTGTCTGGTTTGGGATACCCTTTCTTTCATCAACGCAGTTTTGTCAGCCTAAAAATGCGCTCATTCTTTAAGACAAAATATATTGCTGCATGAATTATTACTCGATATCCTCATAATTGGAGAAGGGAGTGGCAACCCATTCCAGTATTCTTGCCTGAAGAATTCCATGGACAGAGGAGCCTGGTGGGCTACAGTCTATGGGGTTGCAAAGAGTCGGACACGACTGAGCAACTAAGGACACGGCTGAGCGACCAACACACATCCTCATACTGAAAACTTTGTTTGTCCTTTGAATTCTCAGTAACATTTTATTGTTACCTCATAACTTAATTCTTGATTTCCATTAGATTCCTTGAATGTATTTAATAGTAAGTGGTTTGTGGGTGCTCAGCAAATGAATATTTGCCGGATGGATGCATGAATGCAGTCTTTTGTGGTGCAAAATCGAGAACATGGGGATGGGAGAGAATGTCCCTTTCTTCAGTGAAGAAGAGCCACAGGGGCTCGTTCCGTGCTTCTTCAGCCGAGTTACTGGCAATACGTTATGACTGGTCTGAGGAGTCAACAGATTCTGCCCTACTCCAAAGAATGTACAGAAGCAAGCTGCTGATCTTGATTATTCCCTCTCACGACTCACATGGTGAGTGCCCTTAACCACTCTCATTGTTACCAAGTGTCTAGAGAAGTTTAGGCCACTCTCCCCCTCTAGTCAGTCAGTTCAGTCCAGTCGCTCAGTCGTGTCCGACTCTTTGTGACCCCACGAATTGCAGCAGATCTCTGGAAATGGATCCTTGATGGTCTCAGCCTCGTTTGACCCACCTCTGTTTCCACCACCCTCAGCACTCATATTCTGGGGAAGTCTTTATGCTATATAGTGTCACATGAGCAGATTTTTTCACATGAGTGAAAAATTGTTTTCTCCACCTAGCGTCAAACTTTTTTTCTCCAAGTCATTTCTCACCTTTAGGGACAGAGTCACTAGAATCTCATGGATTCCAGTACAGCCTTCCAGTTGTCATGGTGACTGACGTAATGTGGTTTTCTTTTTTTTTCTTTTTAATTGGAGGATAATTGCTTTTCAATACTGTGCTAGTTTCAACATGAATTCATACATCAACATGAATCAGCCATAGATATACGTATGTCCTCTCCTACCTCTCACCCCATTCCATTTCTCCAGGTTTTCACAATGCACTGTGTCAAACAGCAAATTCTTACTCTTCCCATTTGTCCCTCCCTCTCCTTCCCCCACTGTGCCCATAAGTCTGTTCTCTATGTCTGTGTCTCCATTGCTGCTCTGTAAATAGGTTCATCAGTACTATCTTTCTAGATTCCATACATATGTGTTAATATATGGTATTTGTTTTTCTCTTTCTGACTTACTTCGTTCTGTATAATAGGCTCTAGGTTCTTCCACCTTATTAGAACTCTTGCAATGTGTTCCTTTTAATGGCTGAGTAACATTTCATTGTATGTATGTACCACAACTTCTTTATGCATTCACCTGTCGATGGACATCTAGGTTGTTTCCATGTCCTATCTACTGTAAATAGTGCTGCAGTGAACACTGAGGTACATGTGTCTTTTTCAGTTATGGTTTCTTCAGGGTGTATGCCCAGTAATAGGATTGTTGGGTCATATGGTACTTATATTCCTAGTTTTTTAAGGAATCTCCATACTGTTCTCCATAGTGGCTGTATCAATTTACATTCCCACCAACAGTGCAAGAAGGTTCTGTTTTCTCCACACCCTCTCCAGCTTTTATTGTTTGAGGATTTTCTGATTACCAGGCTTCAACAGTATGTGAACCGTGAACTTCCAGATGTTCAAGCTAGATTTAGAAAAGGCAGAGGAACCAGAGATCAAATTGCCAACATTTGTTGGATCATAGAAAAAGCAAGAGAGTTCCAGAAAAACATCTACTTCTGCCTTATTGACTATGCTGAAGCCTTTGACTGTGTGGATCGCAACAAACTGTGGAAAATTCTTCAAGAGCTGGGAACACCAGACCACCTGACCTGCCTCTNTTCTCCACACCCTCTCCAGCTTTTATTGTTTGAGGATTTTCTGATTACCAGGCTTCAACAGTATGTGAACCGTGAACTTCCAGATGTTCAAGCTAGATTTAGAAAAGGCAGAGGAACCAGAGATCAAATTGCCAACATTTGTTGGATCATAGAAAAAGCAAGAGAGTTCCAGAAAAACATCTACTTCTGCCTTATTGACTATGCTGAAGCCTTTGACTGTGTGGATCGCAACAAACTGTGGAAAATTCTTCAAGAGATGGGAACACCAGACCACCTGACCTGCCTCTTGAGAAATCTGTATGCAGGTCAAGAAGCAACAGTTAGAACTGGGCATGAAACAATAGACTGGTTCCAAATAGGGAAAGGAGTACGTCAAGGCTATATATTGTCACCCTGCTTTTTTAACTTATATGCAGAGTACATCATGAGGAATGCCGGGCTGGAAGAAGCACAAGCTGGAATCACGATTGCCGGGAAAAATACCAGTAACCTCAGATATGCAGATGACACCACCCTTATGGCAGAAAGCAAAGAAAAACTAAAGAACCTCTTGATGCAAGTGAAAGAGGAGAGTGAAAAAGTTGGCTTAAAACTCAACATTCAGAAAACTAAGATCATGGCATCTGGTCCCATCACCTCATAGCAAATAGATGGGGAAACAATGAAAACAGTGACAGACTTTATTTGGGGGGGCTCCAAAATCACTGCAGATAGTGATTGCAGACATGAAACTAAAAGATACTTGCTCCTTGGAAGAAAAGCTATGACCAACCTAGACAGCATACTAAAAAGCAGAGACATTACTTTGCTGACAAAGTTCCATCTAGAAAAAGCTATGGTTTTTCCAGTAGTCATGTATGGATGTGAGGGTTGAACTATAAAGAAAGCTGAGTGCAGAAGAATTGATGATTTTGAACTGTGTTGTTGGAAAAGACTCTTGAGAGTCCCTTGGAATGCAAGGAGATCAAACCAGTCCATCCTAAAGGAAATCAGTCCTGGATAGTCATTGGAAGGATTGATGCTGAAGCTGAAGCTCCAATACTTTGGCCACCTGATGTGAAGAACTGACTCGTTGGAAAAGACCCTGATGCTGGGAAAGATTGAAGGCGGGAGAAGGGGATGATAGAGGATAAGATGGTTGGATGGCATCACTGACTTGATGGACATGAATTTGAGTAAGGTCTGGGAATTGGTGATGAATGCCAGCCTGGTGTGCTTTAGTCCGAGTCGGACACAACTGCGTGACTGAACTGAACTGAACTGATTTTGATGATGGCCATTCTGACCGGTGTGATGTGGTACCTCTTTGTAGTTTTGATTTGCATTTCTCTGATAATGAGCTACGTTGAGCATCTTTTCATGTGTTTATTAGCCATCTTTATGTCTTCTTTGGAGAAATGTCTGTTTAGGTCTTCTGCCCACTTTTTGATTGGGTTGTTTGTTTTTTTGGTATATTACGTGTATGAGCTGTTTATATATTTTAAAGATAATTCTTTGTCAGTTGATTCATTTGTTATTATTTTCCCCCATTCTGAGGGTTGTCTTCTTACCTTATTTATAGTTTCCTTAGCTATCTAAAAGCCTTTAAGTTTAACTCAGTCCTACTTATTTATTTTTGTTTTTATTTTTGTTATTCTAGGAGGTGGGTCACAGAGGATCTTGCTATGACTTATGTCAAGGAGAGTGCTGCCTATGTTGTCCTTTGCAGCTTTATAGTTTCTGGCCTAACATTTAAGTCTTTAATCCATTTTGAATTTATTGTTGTGTATGGTGTTAGGAGGTATTCTAGTTTCATTCTTCTACATGTAGCTGTCCAGTTTTCCCAGCACCACTTTTTGAAGAGGCCGTCTTTTCTCTGTTGTGTATTCTCACCTCCTTTGTCAAACATGTGGTTTTAGAAACTGTTTTTAGGACCAACCAAACATGATGAGAGTCCTTCACGGAATAGTTTCCTCTGCAGATAAATTCATCTTGAGTATTTCTACGCTGCCAACTGGAGTTCAGTGGGGGCTCTGCAGCCTCCTCCTCTGGTCACCCAGCAGAGAGAGAGCAGCGTGACTGCACCTTCTCTGCGCCTCCAGTGACAAGCACTGCTGCAGATCATGAAATAGAAACCTGGTCCTTATCGCTGGACATTAGTCTCTCAGGCTCTTTTGGCCACGAGACAGACTTGTCAGTGGAACAGTTGATGTCTTATTGCTTGCTCTCATTTCCTGAACATACCAGGTTGCTTTCTTTAAAAGCTTAGACATAAAAGAAAGGCTCAGAATGAAATGGAGTTAAGGAAATAGAAAACAGAAAATTCCTTTCAGAATCTCTACTCCTCTGAGACTGGCCAGTACTCACTTTTAAAAGCAAAATTGGAACAGTGACAGGAATGTGTGTGTGTGTGTGTGAAAGATGGAGAAAATATAATATTGGTTAATTTCCCTCTGACTTCCCAAAGAATTCCATATCACTCAAGTTAATACTTTCTCATTTTACATCAAAAGTATTTTTTTTAAACTGAAATAACACCTTTTTAAAAAATATATTTTAAATTATTTCACTATATTTGTAACCTTGGAATAAACAAACTTTTTTCTTGGGCTGGTACCAGGTGGCTAGTTTGAAAATCTAAAAGAGGATTTTTTCCTTTTCATACTCCTTTTTTTTTTTTTGGAAGGAGAGAGTTTTTCTTCAATAAATATCTGTTACATTAATGATTAAAATCTAAGTTCATCTTGAAAGTGGCATAAAAGGATACCCATTTGCTCATTTCAGTTAGGTCATATATTGCCCTCTAGTGGTGTGAGATGCTAAATATTAATGTAAAGTGAAGGCAATGAATTTGTAATGACAAATTATTGATACTTATTGAATATTTACTCTGTGCCGTGCACAGTTCTAGGCTCTGTGGTTAGAATTATGCTGCTGTCAGCATCAAAAATGATGAGTCAGGATTCTGACTTCAAGGAGCATACACTCTAATGGATGAGAGAACATGAAAGTTTAAATAAGAAAAATCTTAGTGATATTTGCTCTGTAGAGAATTAAAATAGGATGATGTGGTTGAGAGTGATATAATGGATGATTTGGATTGGTGTATTGAGAATAGCCTCCCTAAGAATGTGATATATGACTTTAGATTTGAATGCCAAGACAGCCAGCCACTTGAAGCTCAGGAGAGAGAGAGAGAGAACATTCCAGGCAAAGGAAGTAGCTAGTACAAGAATCTTAAGACAGAGGTAAGCTTGAGGGTGTTCACAGAGTAGAAGGATGGTCAGAGTGACTGAAGCATGGCAGATGGAGAGAATGGCAGTAGATGAAAATGGAAAGACAAGTAATACTAGAACATAGAGGGCCTTGAAAGGCCAAAGAAAAGAAAATGAAGGACATCAAACAGGGAATAACACAATTTGGTTCACAGTCTTGAAAAGCTCTCTCTGGTTATGATGTGGAGAATAAATTGTAAGTAAGCAAAGGAAGAAGCTGTAAAATGGGTTGGGAGCCTACTATAGTGACGCTATGTCAAAATGATGGTGGCTTGCTCCAGTATAGCAAGGGTAGAAATGGAGATGGCTGACGTATTTGGTACAATCAATAGGATTTCTTGTCCTGGCTTGGATATAGGTGGTGAGGAAAAGCGAGGATGTGAGAGACCTTGATTTTTAATTTAATGAATTGAATGGAAGGAAGTGTCATATACCAAGATGAGAAAGATGGCCTGAGAATGAGTCTGGGAAGGAAATCAGGTCATGGCCTTCATAGCTTTGATACAAAATACAGTACAAAGATTTAAAGAATGCATTATGCAAAGATACCAGACCAATACATGTAAATACTAAGATTTCAAGAGGTACAGGAGAGCTACAGAGTTTACCAAAGGAAAATAGGAGGAACAGGTCCCAGATTCCAGTGTGAGGCATCCCAAGCAGGTGGGGAAAGAGGCTTTAGTGCCATGGGGCTGAAAGCCAAGGGCTTTGAGACCTTCTATGACCAGCATTTGTGGTACCCCTGAAATATACCAGATACTATATGAAGAACTTTACATACCTTACCTCATCAATTCTCTGCACAATTCTGCAAAGTATCTATATTCCCATTTCCAGCTAAGAAAACTGAGGGTCTGAGAAGACAAAGGTCCTATAAATGGCTAATAGCAGAGATGGAACTAGAACTCTCAAGTTCCAGGCTCTGGAATTCATGTGATGCTATTCTGAAAATTTTTGACAGTTTAAGGAGGAAAATGAAACTATTTGGGTAACTACTCTTAGAGTTTAACATTCCATCCTTCTACCCAAACATATCAGGACAAGCCAAATTGCAGAGTTTCTGTAAAGTACATGCTAAGTCACTTCAGTCATGTCTGACTCTTTGCAACCCCATGGACTGTAGCCCACCAGACTCTTCTGTCCATGGGATTCTCTAGGCAAGAATACTGGAGTAGATTGCCGTGCACTCCTCCAGGGGATCTTCCTGACCCAGGGATCAAACCTGTGTCTCTTGAGTCTCCTCCTTTTCTTAGGTGGCAGGTGGGTTCTTTGCCACTAGCACCATCTGGGAAGCCTCTGTAAAGTAGCCAGGCAAATTCTCCTGCCAGAACTAGACTTGGGAATAATGATGATGATGGCGATGTACCTGTCATTTGCTAAGTACTTTCCATGTTCCAGTGTTTCAAGCACATTCTCTTGTTTAATCCTCACAAGAAATTTGCAGTCTCTTATTACCTCCACTTTCTGGATGAAACTAAGATAGAGGTTAAGAAATTTGCTCAAGGTTGCATTACTACTGTACTCAGTGAGCAAGTTGGTATGTGGACACTGATCTGTCTTCCCTTAAGCCCTGGTTCCCCTTGTAACAAATTCTCCTGGGTCCCAGAGCAATAGCCCACTATTGGGACCACTGCTGGGACAATCTTTGGCTACCATTGAGTGTCACACAAAGTATAAAATCTTACCTAACATTGTATCATTACCCTATGGGACAAAGGAGAAGAAAAGCAAGAGTGAGCCAACAGAAAGGTCTGTCTGTGAAAGTGGAAGCTCTGTGAGTTGAGGAAAGGCTCTTCTTTAGGTCAATAGTGGCTATTCCTGCAGGCTCAGAGAGAACTCTGGGGATGTTCTGGAGCAGAGATAAAGGCTGTGAAGGTGCAAACAGAAAGCAGAAGAGGGTATGGAACTTTTTCAAAGAGAAGTCTCTGTAGATGGTAAGGTGGATCTATTTGGCTAATCCAAGGACATATCAGTATGATTCAGAGATGTCTGAGTAACTGACTCTTAATGTAGTTTTGTAGTTTAAGAGTGAAAATAGACAACGTTACCTCGAGAGACTGAGAGGTGAGTTCATGCCTGAGCATTCTGTATTGTGCTGAGCTCTGCAGTCATACTGTTTACTGCCTAACTCTGAGATTGTTGTGATACATCAGACCCAGATGAGTGATTGGTGGCATACATTCAGACTAGTTAACGTGCAAAATGTACTCCAATCTCGTAAAACTAAAGGAAGACATCTCACCCTCCTGTGATGATCAGTCAGGATATTTTAAAGCCCAAATACATACTCCCCTTTGTGAGGATTTGGGGATCTGAAAACTTATACCTTTGCTTGTCCTAGATACCTCCATTGTTTATCCTGACTGCAATGTTGTTTGCTTTATCGAAATGGTGTCTGGTCATTAATCCCAGTTTGCTCTTGACATTTATCCATAGTCACCTTGCAGGTTAGAGGCAGATGTGAGAGTAATGACATTACTCCAGATCCAGTAGGGACAAGGGACCAAGGGGGTATCAGTGTTGGATTGATCAGATGAGCATCTCTGGTTTGAGATTACTAATGGCTTGAAATGTGTAAGAGGAAGAAATGTGTGAAGCACAGTCCTTATCCTTCTGGATCAGTTCCATTAACTTAAAATAGAACAAATCTTTTTTTTTTTTTTTTCAAAGGAATGTGAACTCGACATGCCTTGAAAGTGAAAGTTGCTCAGTTGTGTCTGACTCTTCAGGGACTTCTTCAGGCCTGAATACTGGAGTGGGTAGTTGTTTCCTTCTCCAGGGGATCTTCCCAACCCAGGGATCAAACCAGGTCTCCCATATTGCAAGCGGATTCTTTACCAGCTGAGCCACCAGGGAAGCCCAAGAATACTGGAGTGGGTAGCCTATCCTTTCTTCAGGGGATCTTCCTGACCCAGGAGTTGAGCCAGGTTCTCCTGCTATGCAGGAGGATTCTTTACCAGCTGAGCTACTGGGGACATGCCTTGGCTATTTATTGCTCTGGTGAAAATCATGGAGCCAATAGAGGGAGCTAAAGCAGCACAAATGGGACGTCTGGATACAGAGACTCATCGCAAAGAAATTCCCAAATACTTGGAAAAGGTTTAAGGTAACTTTATTTCAGGGAATTTGGGATGCGGTGGAAAAGAGGCAAAAGACCAACAAAACACTGCTAACAAGAGTCTGTGGATAAATGGTGATGACTCCAGTACCTAAATATTTAATTAGAATGCATATCACCACAAATGAAAGAAAAACTTCTTGGCTATCATGGAGGCGACAAAGGTAAGAAAAAAAAGAACCCTTTTCTTTATTTTAATTTGTCATGCTAAATGGGATTCTCTGAGCTTATCATATCTCTGGATTTACAAAAGAGGAGAAGTAAGATAAATTTTAAATAATTCAGGTTTTCTGTAAACAATAAGAAATAGAACTTTTAAAAAAATATCAATTTTATTGACATGTATACAAAAAAGTATGGCAACCCAGGGCTATACATACAAATTCATGCATATTAAATAGTTTAGGAAATAGAACTTTTAATTAAAGAAACAGTGACTGTAAGGGTATTAATGGATCTTAATTTTTTACATTTTCACTCAATTTGGCTATGAAAATGTTAGGCAGGACTTTTCATTTACTCTGGGATAAGCCCCATAATTGTAGTAAAGAAAGCAGTCTAAAGAAGAAAGGGATGCGATGACTGAACTTGATATTATCTTCATAATACCTTCTAAGAGGTCAAGCAAAGACTGTTTGCTTTTACATGGAATAGAATGCAGTATGATTTTACTGTACTATCTTAGGGCTACATGAATTCTTCTATATATGGTAATAAGTAAGAAGAAATCTGACCATGGTAACCACCGTCTTTTTTTTTTTTTTTTTGTATTTATTTATTTTTTTACACGAACTCCCAAACATGAACCCCCCTCCCACCTCCCACCCCACATCTTCCCTCCAGATCATCCCCATACACCAGCCCCAAGCATCCTGCATCCTGCATTGAACATAGACTGGCAATTCATTTCTTACATGATAGTATACATATTTCAATGCTATTCTCCCAAATCATCCCACCCTCTCCCTCTCCCTCTCCTTCTCCCTCAGAGTCCATAAGTCCGTTCTACACATCTGTATCTCTTTTGCTGTCTTGCATACAGGGTCCTCATTACCATCTTTCTAAATTCCATATATATGTGTTAGTATACTGTATTGGTGTTTTTCTTTCTGGCTTACTTCACTCTGTATAATTGGTTCCAGTTTCATCCATCTTATTAGAACTGATTCAAATGTATTCTTTTTAATGGCTGAGTAATACTCCATTGTGTATATATACCACAGCTTTCTTATCCATTCATCCGCTGATGGACATCTAGGTTGTTTCCATGTCCTGGCTATTATAAACAGTGCTGCAATGAACATTGGGGTACATGTGTCTCTTTCTATTCTGGTTTCCTC
>SJYX01016818.1:394693-462071 GCA_006410675.1 Oreotragus oreotragus
TTTTGCTGTCTTGCATACAGGGTCCTCATTACCATCTTTCTAAATTCCATATATATGTGTTAGTATACTGTATTGGTGTTTTTCTTTCTGGCTTACTTCACTCTGTATAATTGGTTCCAGTTTCATCCATCTTATTAGAACTGATTCAAATGTATTCTTTTTAATGGCTGAGTAATACTCCATTGTGTATATATACCACAGCTTTCTTATCCATTCATCCGCTGATGGACATCTAGGTTGTTTCCATGTCCTGGCTATTATAAACAGTGCTGCAATGAACATTGGGGTACATGTGTCTCTTTCTATTCTGGTTTCCTCGGTGTGTATGCCCAGCAATGGGATTGCTGGGTCATAAGGCAGTTCTATTTGCAATTTCTTAAGGAATCTCCACACTGTTCTCCATAGTGGCTGTACTAGTTTGCATTCCCACCAACAGTGTAAAAGGGTTCCCTTTTCTCCACACCCTCTCCAGCATTTATTGCTTGCAGACTTTTGGATCGCAGCCATTCTGACTGTTGTGAAGTGGTATCTCATTGTGGTCTTGATTTGCATTTCTCTGATAATGAGTGACGTTGAGCATCTTTTCATGTGTTTGTTAGCCATCCACCATCTTTTTTTAAGTAATAACTTATTTGAAATAGTTAAACCAAATTTTAAAAAAATCAATTCTCATAACTTTTAAGATAAGAACATTCTTATTTGTACAGATAATAGAATATGTGATATAATTTAGTTAGCTGGTGAATATACCTAGCTGGTGAATATACCTAAGTATGTGGTGGTTGTGGTTTAGTTGCGAAGCTGTATCTGACTCTTATGACCCCGTGGTTTGTAGCCTGCCAACTCCTCTGTTCATAGGATTTTCCAGGCAAAAATCCTGGAGTGAGTAGCCGTTTCCTTTTCCAAGGGATTTTCCAGACCCGGAGACTGAACCTGGGTCTCCTGTGCTGCAGGCCGTCTCCTGAATTTCGGGGGTATTCTTTACCCACTGAGCCACCAGGGAAGCCCATTCCTAAGTAAAAGGACTAGTAAGACTCACAAGTGTATCTTAAGCCTATCCTTGGCTAGAAAGACAAGCTGGGAACATCTCTAATTCCACCCCAAGGTGGAAACAAATGTGCTAATAGAACCATTTGGATTTTGAGCAAGCTGTTCCATACCTGGGGGTATTTTGGGAATCTATTTGCCACATTGCACATGAAAAGACTGATTTTAAGTGAGGAGAAATACAGCAGATCCCACTGGGTCCTTATGAGCTTGCATGCATGCGTGCCAAGTCACTTCAGTCCTATTTAACTCTTTGTGACCCTATGGACCATAGCCCACCAGGCTCCTCTGTCCATGGGATTCTCCAGGTAGGAATACTGGAATGAGTTGCCATTCCCTTCTCCAGGGCATCTTCCTGACCCAGGGATCGAACCCACCAGGGCTTCCCTGGTGGCTCAGTTGGTAAAGAATACCCCTGAAATTCAGGAGACGGCCTGCAGGACAGGAGACCCAGGTTCAGTCTCTGGGTCTGGAAGATCCCTTGGAATCTAATTAGATAAGAAATAGCATAGTAAGATATACACAAAAGGGAGTGAATTGATGGTGGCCCATAGGGTCCATAATGGCAGTGATAGCCCTGGAGCAAAAACTGTCCTCACCATAAGGTTGACTTCTGTCAATAAGGATTTGTGAGTATATAGTACATGAATTCAAAAGAACATAACTGGCCAAGTTTAGTTCACTGAGCACTGCCCAGTTAACGCAGAGGGGTCAAGGAAGGCTCTGACTAGTCATTCGCTCACAAAGACTCTGGGGGAAGACGAGTATATGTCCATTCGGTTGGCTAAGTTGAAAGTGTTTTGGTTGATTCTCACACTTCTCAACACAAGAAACTGTCATACTACTGTGTATTTTTATATCAACTCTTGGCCGGTAACAAAGAGCTTCTATAAACTCTTAGGCTAGAATTTGTTTTCTCTGGCAAGTATCAAAAAGATCTTAATTTAAGGACAAGATACACAAAAGGGCTGCATTTTTTTTTTCATCTCAAATATGAATGACTATTTGTTACATATATGGATGAGAAAGTTGTGATTGGTTGAAACATCTGGCGTTTTAAAGATGGTCACTGGGGTCCACAAGATGAGTGAACACTGGGAGACCATGAGATATAAAATATTGTATTCAATCATGACACATCCTTTTGACTCCATCTAAAACCTCTTTATTTCCCGGGATTACTCAAGCAGCCAATAGCAAAAGACAGATCAACTTTTGTTTGAAGGACAGAGCCCAAAGGGGTGTGGACCATTACATGCTGGCAGATTGATTATACTGAACCTTTACCCACAATGCCATGTACTTTGTATTGTATGTAACGTGTAAATTGTATTGCCTGGTATCAACATTTTTTCCTGTTTAAACTTTGTTCATCCTCAACAGAGTCTATAATCGATGGACTGAAAATACAGACTTTGGTCAGTTCTGACTGGATTGTTGTATCAGCAGATAGGAGAACATATACTATAGAATGAAGATGGCAGGAGTGGCCAATAAATGCAATGTAGAGTAGTCTTTTCATTTTCACAACCTTCCCAAAGTACCAGTATTCCTGGAGAGCAGACTGGGCAGTTGAAGCAATTGTTACACAAAGTGATACCAGGGACATGATGGATGGCTTTCTAGGCATGGAGAGCAAAGAAACTAAACATTTGGGCTGCAAAAGCAGGCCATTGGGTGAAGGAATTTCTAAGGCATTGGATCAAAAATGAGGCAGTGGGGAAAAAAAGTGGATTGAGTAATACCTACCATTTTATATGCTTTAATCTGGAAGGGCTTTTGATGCTCTCACGTTACACCACCACATACCATTGCATCTTTTCTGGCTACTACTACTACTATGACTACTACCAGTAATAATAATAGCAAACATATTGTACTTATTGTATGCCCAGCACTGTTCTAAGTACTTTACATATGTCTTTATCTTAAATATGAATTAATTGACTCTGGCAAGTCACTCATTTTTAAGAAATTAGCTCCTTTCCTCAGAGGTGGTGGAGCAAATACCTTTAAACAACTTCTGAGAGCTAGAGAGGGAAGAAATAAGTAAGGGAGGAAAAAGTGGAGTCATAGTAAGGCGTTAGCCAGGATGTTTGGGCTGTACATTACCAGAACTTCAACTGAAAGACGCTTAGGCCACATAGAAAGTGTACTGGCTCCTGTAACTAGAAAGAGACACAGTACAGCTTCAAACAACTCAGGTGAGGATGTGAATGTCACCTGTACTCTTTCCTCATTTTGTCCCTGCTTCTGTGAGTGACAGCTGCATTTTTCCCTACCACAAATCAGTTTTCTCCTGGGGGCCAGAACCATGGTGTCTGACAGTCCCTGAGCTCACATCTCCCATTTTGCCATTCAAGAAGAAAAGGGTGAGTTTCAAGAATCTCAGAGAAGAGCAGTGATTGGTCCAGCTTGGGTCATGTGCCAGCATCCTGGTCCAAACTCCATGACCAAAGGAAATGAGAACAGTGATTGACAACCCCACTGGAACCACCTACAGCTCTGGGGGTAGGAGGATGGACTTCTGTGCAGGCACCACATGTGATATGTATTGCCAAGAACTGAGAGAAAACATAAGACAGGTAAAATTTTCCTAGGTTTCTCAGCTTGGTTTGCTTCTACCACCCTCAGTAGTCAGAGTCCTAATGTTTCCCTTGCAGCCCACCCCTATCCAAAGACCAGTAACACTCCCTTTCACCCTGGTAGCACATTCTTTCTCCCCTCCCTTAATCCCCCTTCTAAAGATGCACCTTCTCCTAGAAACTTTACTCATGGGGTTTTCATGCTGTGAAATGACAGGAGCTACTCAGAGAAAGTAAGGCTCCAGCCCTTTATCAGTGACCTTCTGAATACAGTGCCCACAAGGAGACATTTTAATGGGCAATACAGACAGAGCTTGCAGCATCCCATATGCAACCAGCCTCTCCTGCCTACACATCTACCACAGGCTCTGATGTTTACTGCAGGGACAATGGGCTAGCAGTGCAGCCTTAAAGGAGTTCCATTTTGAGGCAAACTTGCTGGACTTCTTGGTTGGCCCCTAAGTGAAAGTGATAGTTGCTTAGTCATGTCTGACTCTTTGCAACCCCATGGACTGTAGCCACAGCAGTTTCCTCTGGAGACAAGACTGTTGAGTAAGCGCTCAGGCACTCTTCCCAAGCTCTCCACACTGAAGAGTAAGATACCCCCTAGTTCCAGCAAGAGCAGGAGAAGCTACAGGGTGCTGAGGGAGGTCAGAGCAGTCTCCCTTACAGAAAGGGCCCACAAGCTGTGTGATTCATTGTATTCTGTGTGAATGGCGCCTCTGGGGCACGGGAATGGAGCGGCTGTAGCATCACTCTGGCAGGAGACGTCAGACAGAAGTGACAATGGACACTGACAACCAGTAAATTTCACCTGGTCCCCGAGCAAGCACGTGAGGTCCTGGATCTTTGAAAAAGAATAGAACAGTTGGGATATGGTGCATTTGGAGACCTAGTGGTCTCACTGGCAGCAAGAAGACAGAGGGCTCAGTGCCTATTGCAGTTGGTAGCCATGTCCTTATTGGCTGACCCCTACGGGCTGTTGTGACCAGAGGAGCTGAAGGTCACATCTCTCTTCTGAGTCCTTAGGATTAGAAATCCTAAGATCAGTGAAGAAGACCAAGCTTAGAGCTAACAGAGGATCAAAGACAGCTAAAAATTTCAGCATGTGAGGTTGACATTATTTACAGCTACATCTAAGAACAGAGGAAGCATTTTATAACCTCACGCAGTCTTCATGAGCAAAACAAATGGAAAAGCAGTAGACAGATCATAAACTTTCCAATGCAGGCAATATTTTATCATTATTTTAATTAGCATCTTCTTTTATTTGGTTTTAGGGCTGTCATTAGATGCTATACCAAGGTCAAACTGAATGCCAGTGGGCAAACACCAGCCTTGTGTCAGCCAAGTATTTTGGTGATGAATGTTCTTCTTGGCTCAGAGAAAACAAAATTCTCTCTCCAAATTCAGATTTTTTTTTTTTTTGGCATAAAATTTTGAAAGCTAGGCCTAAAATTCTCTATGGTGACCATCTTGTCTATTCTCAGCCTAGTCATCTGATTCATAGTGTAGGGTATATTTGTAAAACTAATGGGAAATGGTAGAAGTCATCTACTCTATCCTTATTCTCATCCTCTCTCCCTCCCTTTCTTCATTTCTTCCTTCTTTTTCTTTTCTTTCTGTGAATTCATTAATATTTAATTTCAGATTGAAATTTACCTGGATATCAAATATACATTAAGGGGCTTTCCTAATGGCTCAGTGGTAGAGAATCCACCTGCCAATGCGGGGGGAGAAGGCAATGGCACCCAACTCCAGTACTCTTGCCTGGAAAATCCTATGGATGGAGGAGCCCAGTAGGCTGCAGTCCATGGAGTCGCTAAGAGTCGGATATGACTGAGCGACTTCACTTTCACGCATTGGAGAAGGAAATGGCAGCCCACTCCAGTGTTCTTGCCTGGAGAATCCCAGGGACAGGGGAGCCTGGTGGGCTGCCATCTATGGGGTCGCACAGAGTCGGACACGACTGAAGTGACTTAGCAGCCAATGCGGGAGACATGAGTTTGATCCCTGATCCAGGAAGATCCCATATGCTGTGGAGCAACTAAGCTCTTGGACCGCAACTATTGAGTCTGTGCCATAAAGCCTAGGAGCTGCAACTGCTGAGCCCATGTGCTACAACTGCTGAAGCCTGCGTGCTCTAGAGCCTGTGCTCCGCAACAAGAGAAGCCACTGCAGTGAGAAGCCACGCGCTGCAACCAGAGAGCAGCTCTGTCTCTCTACAGCTAGAGGGGAAAAGCCCACACAGCAACAAACACCCAGCACAGCCAAAAATAAATGAGTAAATGACTTTAGTTTAAAAATACATTTAAATAAAAAAGTTTTAATAAAATAAAATATACATTAAGATTCAAAAATCCCTGGAAACAGAAATTTAAAGCAAATGCCTCAAAATCTTCTACCCAGGGATAAACACTGTAAACTATTTTTTTGGTATTCATTATAAGACTGTTCTGCTCATTCTCTAAATCTCAATTCTTTTCCTTGGGATGGTGACCCCTAAGCCTTTGATTAGACAGTGGCAGCTGTCCACTAGGGGCAGTTATGAAAAACCGTCCCAGAGATCTTGGGAACTGGAAGACCTGTCAGAATACAACACCCTCATTTTCAAATTTGCCAAAGCCAATGGCTCTATTAGGACTCCTCCCATGTAGGTGATAATTCAAAATCCACTGTGCTCCATTTCAAATGTGTAGTCCAGGAAATAGACAGAACGTGTTATGTGATAGGATGCCAGAAAAGCTGATTTTTTTTTTTTCTCTTTCTCTCTCTTTTTTTTTGTATTTTCTATGGTGTGGGCTAAGTTGCTTCAGTTGCGTCCAGCTCTTTGCAACCCCATGGACTGTAGCCCACCAGGCTCCTCTGTCCATGGGATTTCGCAGGCAAGAATACTGGAGTGGGTTATGATTCCCTCTTCCAGGGGATCTTCCCAACTCAGGGATCAAACCCATGACTCTACATCTCCTGCATTGGCAGACAGGTTCTTTACCACTAGCATGGCCTGGGATGCCCCTAATTTTCTCTTTTGAAGATAAGTCTCCAAGTGTAAAAACGAAGTGCCAAAAAGGAACATTTCTTAAATTATATAACAATTTTGCATCAAGAAAAATACAGCAAATTATGTCTCCTCCTGTAAAATAAATAAATGGTAGGTAAATACAGTTTAATATGTTTCTACTGATATTAGAAATGCCCAGTTTAGTTGAAGTATATAGAGAAGTCTTTAAGAAAAGGAAACATTTTTATGACTCTCAATGACCTCTAAGAAATAATATGTACTTTGCATGTCCAATAGAAATTAACTCTCTATGTGGGAGTGTTGGTGGTGGTGGTGCTGATCAGTTGCTAAGTCACGTCTGACTCTTTGTGATCCCATGGACTGCAGTATGTCAGGCTCACCTGTCTTTCACTATCCCCTGCAGTTTGCTTAAATTCATGTCCATTGAGTCGGTGATGCTATCTAACAATCTCATCCTCTGCCGCCCCCTTCTTCTTTTGCCTTCAATCCTTCCCAGCATCAGGGTCTTTTCCAGTGAGTAGGCTCTTTGCATCAAGTGGTCAAAATAGTGGAGCTTCAGCTTCAGCATCAGTCCTTCCAATGAATATTCAGGACTGATTTCCTTTAGGACTGACTTGTTTAATCTCCTTCCAGTCCAAGGGACTCCCAAGAGTCTTCTCCAGCACTNCTTTTGCCTTCAATCCTTCCCAGCATCAGGGTCTTTTCCAGTGAGTAGGCTCTTTGCATCAAGTGGTCAAAATAGTGGAGCTTCAGCTTCAGCATCAGTCCTTCCAATGAATATTCAGGACTGATTTCCTTTAGGACTGACTTGTTTAATCTCCTTCCAGTCCAAGGGACTCCCAAGAGTCTTCTCCAGCACTACAATTTAAAAGCATTAATTGTTCAGCCTTCTTTGTGGTCCACCTCTCACATCTGTACATGACTACTGCAAAAAAAATAGCTTTGACTATATGGACCTTTGTCAGCAAAGTGATGTCTCTGCTTTTTAATGTACTGTCTATGTTTTTCACAGCTTTGCTTCCAAGGAGCAAGTGTCTTTTAACTTCCTGACTGCAGTCACTGTCCACAGTGATTTTGGAGCCCACAAAAATAAAATTTGTCCATGGTTCCCCTTTTTCCCCTTCTGTTTACCATGAAGTGATGGGACCAATGCCATAATCTTCACTTTTTAAATGTTGTGTTTTAAACCAGCCTTTTCACTTTCCTCTCTTGCCCTCAGCAAGAGGCTCTTTAGTTCCTCTTCACTTTCTGCCATTAGAGTGGTATCATCTACATATTTGAGGTTATTGACATTTCTCCCAGCAATCTTGATTCCAGCTTGTGATTTATCTAGCCCAGCATTTCATATCATATACTCTGCATATTAAACGAAACAGTAATCAAAAACAGATAAACATGGGAATGGAGGTAAATGCTCTCAAAGTCCAATTAAATGCCATGTAAATATCCTATTATCTACTTTCAATTTTAGTTTGTGGGCCATTTATTGAAAATGTATATAAGTTAGTATCAGAAAGTATTCTGAACCCATCATATACAATCTTTCCTTAATCCACTATCCATGCGTGATATTGATATTGTGCTACTGTTTTTTATCAATGCTGGTGATAACTTTGTGCTGACCTAAGTGACCCTTGCTTGCTTCCACTTCTCTTAGAAGTGCAAGGTGAGACACTGGAAGGTTTACTGATGTAATGTGCTGCCTCAAAGAGCCGCACTTGGCATTTGCCTTCTTATCAGGATGAGTTAGCTTTTTGTTAGTCAAAGTGTTAACTGATGACCAACAGCACCAACATCGGCATCATCAGAAGAGCTTTTAAGAAATGCAGAATTGCAAGTCTCACTCCAGACCTACTGAATCACAATCTGCATATACACATACACACACTTCAGGTTCAAAGTTAAAGAGCAGACACTTGTCAAAATCATAGAGTTGCAGGATTTAATTGCTGAATGCAATACTAAAAATCCTCTAGTTTGAACCCTTCAAATGACAGATTGCTAAGTGTCCTCTATTCTCCATTCTTCCCTTCATGAGCATGTGAAAGTGAAAGTGAAGTTGCTCAGTCGTGTCCGACTCTTTGCGACCCCATGGAATGTAGGCTCCTCTGTCCATGAGCTGAGCATATGACCACCCAATAATAGTATGGGTGGTATAATAGTTTCCCATGCTCCTTTGCAGCTAGGGTTGGCCATGAGACGAAGTCTAAATCAACAAGATGTGAACAGAAGAGATGCATACAACTTCCAGTCAGTTCCTTTGTAAAGTAGCTATTTGCTCTCAAGTTTCTTTTATCCTGCTGGATGGGACACAGCAACAACTGCAGTACATACCTTGGGCACCGAGAGGAAGTCACCTATTGAGAATAGCAGAGCTAGTTAGCCATCCTGGGTCAATGTATGGTTGTATATAGTCGACCTGCTTAGGTATTTCAGAGTGCCTGTTGAGCTTTGGATGTGAGAGAGAAACCAAGCTTTGCCTTTTCTAACCCATTGATGGAGAAGGCAATGGCACCCCACTCCAGTACTCTTGCCTGGAAAATCCCATGGACAGAGGAGCCTGGTAGGCTGCAGTCCATGGGGTCGCTACGAGTCAGACATGACTAAGCGACTTCACTTTCACTTTTCACTTTCATGCATTGGAGGAGGAAATGGCGACCCACTCCAGTATTCTTGCCTGGAGAATCCCAGGGATGGCAGAGCCTGGTGGGCTGCCATCTATTGGGTTGCACAGAGTCGGACACGACTGAAACAACTTAGCAGCAGTAGCAGCAGCAGCAACCCACTGAAGCTACCATGATTTTCAGTCTCTTCTTTATTAGCCTCTGTGACCTGATTAATAACTTCATATATTAGGAACTGAGGCCCAGAATTATGATTTATAGTGAAAATACCACCTATAAATGTAAAAATAAATCTGTGGAAATATTTTTTTAAGATTTAAAAGAATGTATACTGAATTCTATAATGAAAGCTTTTTTTAAAGATTTTAGACTGGGAGTGGTAGAATACCTTGGCTTTCCTGACTAAGCTATTTGGCTTTGTGGTTTCATCTTATCTATCCTTGAAGGAGAAATCCATGCTTGTTTATCACACAGTGGCTCCTTGGATGAATGAATAAATGAATGAAAGGATAAATCAAATTCTGTTTTTACTAAACGAACAGATATTTTGTATTTGTTTGGCCCTTGTCTATTTTTAAAAATATCAGCTTAAGTTACATTTTCGGTTGATGTCTTGATCTGTTTGTCACAAGGAAATGAAGTGGCAGCCAATAAAGATTTCAAATAGGCACATCTTTTACAGTTTTAAGAGTTTTTAATTACAGTTGATATGTGGAAGGTGGTTGTAGATCTGTGTGTTTGCAGTAGGTTGGGACTACAGCTCAGCATTATTACTTCCTGTTTGCTTCGTGGCTGCACCATGATAGTCATTAAATCAAAGTCTTAAAGACAGTTGAAGACACCAGGGCATGATATTGTCTACACGAAGATGGTTTATTGGTGCCAGAGTTCAGTCATTTTTTAATTTAAGGCAGTTTTCTGCTAGCATAGAAAAACAAGTTTTTCTAGAATCATATTTCTACTGATATAAGTAAAATTGTCTCCTGCTATACAAAGATAAAGGTTCTCACAGTTATCTACTCATTTATTAAATTAATAACATATTAATTAATATTAATTAAACCATTAGGTTTTAAAAATACTAAATTTGACTCAATAATTAGTTATAAAAATAAGAAAATAACAAAGCACCAAATAGTTACCCCAGATTGTCTTCAATCACAGGAAACCCATAATAAGGTTGTCCCCTGAGGAAAGGTTGGAAAGGATTGCATGCATAGGGATGTGAACAACATGGATACTTGTTTTATCTTCTGTTTTTTGGTAACAGTCCATCACTGTCACAGTGGATAAGATATCATCTGCCTCAGGGTGTAGTTATAATTTGACAGAAGCTCAATAAATTCAACATACCGCTGTCTAAAACTGTTAAAAATTTAATGTAAACAAAATTCTATAAAATATTTTAAGTTCATGATAAAATTCTATAAACAATTCATATCTCTAGTTTGTTTCAGTTTTTGATGCATTTGTAAATCATATTCCCAAATCCATCAGAGTCTCTTTCTGCTTACATTGGGGTTCTCAATCTTGATTACATGTTAAAATCACTTGGGGAGCTTAAAAAAATCCTGGAGTCCAGGCCAATGCCAAGAAATGATATCAGGCTCTCTTGAGGTGGGACCTCAGTCCTTTGACCTTCATTTAGATGTAGGCAGAAGTTTGGCTGGGTCAGCAGGTGTGATCTATTAACCAAGGAGACAGATGTTCATTCATGATAAAGGGACACCAGATGTTCACTGGGCATTCCATTCCAAGAGCCATTATTTACCATCTGAAACACATTTGCCTTCATCAGTTATTTCATGTCTCTTTCACCAAAGTCACCAAGAGGATTTAGTGCCCTCAAAATAGAGCAGCCTTCTATTTTGAGGGCTCTTCTGAAAAGTTAAACCTGAGAGAAATGAATAGTTCCTTGTCCTCTGTGCTCCCATTTAGCCCATTGAACTACACAAAGGTTTTTAAATAACCAGGTGATGTCTTGGGCAGGTGCCTTGTAGCCAGCATTAGTCTTTCCAAATGACCAGCCTGATCCAGCCGGTTCTCCCATTTCCCCTCTGGCTCAGAGGCTTTATTCCTATTCTGTCAGCACAGGAAATTGCTGGCAGGTATCTTCTTTCATGCATGAGGCAGGGGAAACAAAGAGGTCATACTGCTCAGTGCTTGGACTGTGTTCAGCTGAGACTGGAAAATTTTCCCCAGAACAAAGCCATTCCATAGGCCACCCCACATAAAGGACCAATGACAGCCGCCAATTCTCAGAATGCTTCTGGGCAAAAATGAAAATGAGCAACGCTTATAATAAAATTAGTAAAAAACACATTTTACATAGCCACTAAACAGAAAATCATTCAAATTTCTGTTCACAGACTTTCTTTTTCTCAATCGGATGGTAGACTACATTTTAAACCCTAGTTTTTCTGGACATCCCTATTCTAAATTAATTGTTTGAAACTGGACACAAAGTTGAATGTTTACAGGAAACCAACTTATGGTTACCAAAGATGAAGGGGGTAGGCAGGGATAAATTAGGTGTTTGGGATTAGCAGATAAAAACTACTGTGTGTAAAATAGATATAAACTACTGTATTAAAAATAGATAATTTGCTGCCCACCTGAAACTATCACACATTGTTAATAGGCTATACTCCAATATAAAATAGTTTAAAAAAAATAGATAAACAGCAAGGTCTTACTGTATACCTCAGGGAACTATATTCAATATCCTATAATAAACCATAATGAAAAAATAATATAAAATGAATTACTTTGCTGTATACCAGAAATTAACCCAATATTGTAAATCAACTATACTTCAATAAAATTTTTTTTTAATTGGATGTTTAGAATCATTCACTCAGCATTTACTGAAGTGTAGTGAAGAGTAATTTGGCTAATCAAGGACCCCTTGAATTCAATAGGTTTTTGTTGACAACCTAATATGTACAAAGCAGGTACTTAAAGTGAAATGGATTCTCCTGCAGCTTCAGCCCTTCCCAGTCAGGCTCAGAGGGCTAATCTCCAGCTGATGATGAACTTAGTCTCATGGTTTCATTTCTTAGATTATTCAATAACTTCAGTTATCTGAAACCAGTGCTACTGCAGACATTGTTCAGAGACTCCAAGGTATATGTTCTTTTAATAAGTCTGTATATTGCTCAAATAGCATGCAATCCTTTCAAACTTTTCCTGAGGAGACAATCCAATTTTTTTCATCTCTCTGGCTTGCTTTATTTAAAGAGGTTAACTTTGCCATGATTCTTGGTTCATGGCACCCCACTCCAGTACTCTTGCCTGGAAAATCCGATGGATGGAGGAGCCTGGTAGGCTGCAGTCCATGGGGTCGCTAGGAGTCGGACACGACTGAGTGACTTCACTTTTACTTTTCACTTTCATGCATTGGAGAAGGAAATGGCAACCCACTCCAGTGTTCTTGCCTGGAGAATCTCAGGGACAGGGAGCCTGGTGGGCTGCCGTCTCTGGGGTCGCACAGAGTCAGACATGACTGAAGTGACTTAGCAGCAGCAGCAGTTTTCTATTCTCCAACTTCAAATATACAAAGACTCCCTGGCATCACAGCAATTTCAAAGAAGACAGATTTCAAATGTGTGAATTTTCCCAAGGAATGAAATTTTCAAATATTTACTTTAAATATATAGCTAGTTTTCAGTCATAGTTTCCTTACCCTGCCTGGTCTTCACACAAAATATAGCTGAGCAAATATTTCTTCATATCTTTCATTTCAGAAAACAGGCTTCAGTACAGTCCATGGGAGTTTATTGTGTATTGTGGGAGATTAAAATATAATTCCTTTGTAACTAGGCATTTATAATTTTATTAGAAATGTATATGTAAATATAAATATATATATAGTCCTTTATATGTATAAACATGTATATTATATATATATATGTTTAAAGGGTTGAGATGACAACAAAAATTAGTTTTAATAGGCATTCCAGAAGAGAGAGACAGAGAGAGAATTGAAAGGAGGAAAATATAGAAAATTTATATTGAATTTGGGATGGGTGTTCTCACACACAGAACTTGTCACAGAAGTCTTATCTAACTCATCTGTTTTGCAAAGGAAGGCTCTTTATAATGATGATAATGTTAATAACAACTATAATAGCTAGTATCTGGTTGAGTGTCTGTGCTCCACAAATTCTGATATAAAACAATTATTCATTCACTGTTCACATAAATCTTCACATAAAAAATTACTAAGTATTTACCATGGTGCTGGAATGTAGAAGGAAGAAGGATAGGAGAGAGCTATGCAAACAAGCAAAAATAAAAAACTATAATAGAGATAGACACTGGGTGTAGCCATGGATTTCCTATTAACTGGCAATACATTCTTGCACTTTTAGGCAAAGACAGAACACAATGATGGGCCTTAATAGAAAACTTGAAATACAATGAGATGGAGCCTTCCTCACTGTGGTATTAACTTTGGTCACAAGATGGCAGCAAAGTTCAGCTAGTTCTTCAGAAGCCATTTAAATGCTAGGAGAGAAGGAAATGGCTGCTTCACAGCTTTAAAGGTTAATGGGTAAGTTGGAGAAAGATTGGTTACACATAGACTTTATTTTCTGATCCTTTGTCACAATATTTATTGACTATTGAAAATATCACAAGTTTAATAATATAAGCCAAGTCACAATATTAAAATTACATTTATTCACTCATTTGTTAATTTACGAATGTCAAGAGCCAATAGTTCCCGAAATGTTTGAGTGTCTCCTGGGAGCTAGCATTGTGCTGAGGGCTGATAACTCTTGACAGCAAAAACAGACACTATCCCATCACTCTTAGAGGCCAGTGCAGGGCAGACATTAAAAAGGTTAAGCACAAAAATGTACTTATAATTTCCCACAGAATATAAGCCCATTTAAAGCAGGGATTTTTGTCTGTTTAGTTCCCTAATGGATCTCAAGTGCCTAGGACAGTGCCTGTCACAAAGTAAAGTGCTCAGGAAAGGGTGGTTGATGGAGGAAGGAGTGTAATTACAGATCTGAGCTATGTGTCTCCAGGTCATCACCCTATGCTCATTTTGAACAAAGGAACATGGTCTGGTGTTGAGGAAATGATGCTTGGGGTGAGCTCTGGAGGATGAGCAGGAGGTGATGAGGGGGTTGGGGAGTCCCCTGGCACAGACAAGACCATGGGTGAAAATTGCCAACATCCACTGGATCATCAAAAAAGCAAGAGAGCTCTAGAAAAACATCTATTTCTGCTTTATTGACTATGCCAAAGCCTTTGACTATGTGGATCACAATAAACTATGGGAAATTCTGAAATAGACAGGAATACCAGATCACCTGATCTGCCTCTTGAGAAACCTGTATGCAGATCAAGAAGCAGCAGTTAGAACTGGACATGAAACAACAGACTGGTTCCAAATAGGAAAAGGAGTACGTCAAGGCTGTATATTGTCATCCTGCTTATTTAACTTATATGCAGAGTACATCATGAGAAACGCTGGGCTGGAAGAAGCACAAGCTGGAACCAAGATTGCTGGGAGAAATATCAAAAACCTTAGATATGCAGATGACAACACTCTTATGGCAGAAAGAAGAAGAACGAAAGAGCCTCTTGATGAAGGTGAAAGAGGAGACTGAAAAAGTTGGCTTAAAGCTCAACATTCAGAAAATGAAGATCATGGCATCTGGTCCCATCACTTCATGGCAAACAGATGGGGAAACAGTGGAAACAGTGGCTGACTTTATTTTTCTGGGCTCCAAAATCTCTGCAGATGGTGACTGCAGCCATGGAATTAAAAGACCCTTACTCCTTGGAAGGAAAATTATGACCAACCTAGATAGCATATTAAAGAGCAGAGACATTACTTTGCCAACAAAGGTCCGTCTAGTCAAGGCTGTGGTTTTTCCAGTGGTCATGTATGGATGTGAGAGTTGGACTATAAAGAAAGCTGAGTGCCGAAGAATTGATGCTTTTGAACTGTGGTGTTGGAGAAGACTCTTGAGAATCCCTTGGACTGCAAGGAGATCCAACCAGTCCATCGTAAAGGAGATCAGTCCTGAGTGTTCATCAGAAGGGCTGATGTTGAAGCTGAAACTCCAGTACTTTGGCCACCTGATGTGAAGAGCTGACTCATTTGAAAAGACCCTGATACTGGGAAAGATTGAGGGCAGGAAGAGAAGGGAACGACAGAGGATGAGATGGTTGGATGGCATCACTGACACAATGGACATGGGTTTGGGTGGACTCCAGGAGTTGGTGATGGACAGGGAGGCCTGGCATGCTGCAGTTCATGGGGTCGCAAAGAGTCGGACACGACTGAGCGACTGAACTGAACTGAAGCCCCTGTGATGGTGGTAGCTGGGGAGGAAGGGGGCCAATAGAGGGAAGGGGAGCATGGCTCAATGCACTGAACCAAAAGACAGTCAGCTTGGCAGCAGCACAGAGAGGGAGGGGTGGTTCCGGGAAGCAATATAGAAGCAGGTGATTGATAGTAGCAGAGCCTTTGGTGTAAAGAGGAGTAAGGGAGGAACAAGCATGGGTTTGAGAAGAAGCAAACTGTTCATTGCAGGTCCAGATGAAAGATGATGGTAGTTTAGGCCAGGATGAGTGGAGGGAAGTTGTCGCAGTCACCAGGTATTTAGCAGGGGAAAGCAGCCATCCTGGTCATCCATAAGCTCCAGTAGGAGAGGGAGAGAGGAGTTCCCAGGACTTTGCAATTGGATGAGTAGTGGGTAGGAGATCAGTCCTATTTGGGGGAAGAGGGAAGATCCTGAGCTCTGTCTGGAGCACGATGAGACCTTGAGACATCATAATAGACATATTCAATCCATAGTTGGATTTGAGGGTTGAAGCTCAGAGAGGTCTGGGGTAGAAATGATTTGGGGGTTAATATCCCGTAGGTGATATTTGAAGGAGAAGGCAGTGTTGAACCCATTTGGGAGTGAGTGTAGGAAAAGAAAAAGGGGCCTAAGACTAACTTGGAGGAGCCCCCACGTTTAGCGACTGAGTAGAGAAGGAGGGGCCTGCAGACAAGGTGAAAGGAGTGGCCAGAGCACAGAGGAAGGAACCCAGAAAAGACTGAGTGAGCACTGAGGAGAGAGCTTTCCAGGAGCAGGAAGACCCTACCCCGTGTCCTGAGAAAGGCCAGCATCTCCATCCTCCACTCAGTCCTTCCCTTCAGTAGGTTTATTCATTCATTCATCCATGCAACAGGGGCCCCTACCATGCCCAACACAAATGTCCTTGGCTCCAGGTAGAACCAGGGCCTGGGAAGCTAAAATTTTTAGAGCCACTAGGACAGATATACAGATGAGCATCCTTATGGCAGGAAGTGAAGAGGAACTAAAGAGCCTCTTGACAAAAGTGAAAGAGGAGAGTGAAAAAGCTGGCTTAAGACCTAACATTCATGCAAAGAACTGACTCATTGTAAAAGACCCTTTTGGTGGGGAAAGTTGAAGGCAGGAGGAGAAGGGGATGACAGAGGATGAGATGGTTGGATGGCACCACCAATTTGGTGGACATGAGTTTGAGCAAGCTACAGGAGTTGGTGATGGACAGGGAAGCCTGGTGTGCTGCTGTCTATGGGGTTGCAAAGAGTTGGTTACGACTGAGCAACTGAACTGAATTGAAGACATAAATAAAGGTAAACAGGAGTAAGGAATAACGGCATGGACACCAACTTCTGTTAGTTAATGAGAGAATAATTAATAATTTGGGATAATTTATTGATAGATTCATAAGGAAAGACCACGGGACTAAAGTTCAGGAGTCCCGAGATCCAGTCTGAGTTCCCCTAATGGCTGCCTTTCCAGCTTGGGGATCTCTTGCCAGGTTTGATTTCAGTGTGATCATCATTAAATTTCAGGACAGAATTGTGAGTGAGGGAGCATGGTAGGTGGGGAAAAAGGGGAGCAAAAGGGGAAAATAATATTTTTCACTCTGAACAATTCATGGGGTTCTTATAAAGCGAATTTCATGAAATCAAGTGTCTAAACATGCTTCTGAAAGCATATAGCATCAGATATGTTTTTTTATGGCTAAAGGAATTTTTTATTAGTCTTATAAAAATAGAAATGTGTAATTTAAAAATCTGGGCCATTTCCCGGTATTTATTCCTAAAAAGCTACATGAATGCCTTTTATCCCTTTCTAGCCTGCTGCCAGCACCATGTTCTTTTCCAACTAAACATAAAAAAAAAAAAGACAAACAGAAAACCTCTAAAATCTATCACTGATGCAAGCAAAAGATACAGAATGTTAACAAAATAGATTTAGGACCACCCAGGTTAATGGATTTCAGGCCAAACAGTGAAAGCAAAAGGATTACCACGAAATGCTCAAATCTGTTTTAAAAGCTGAGGAGAAGCAAGAGGCCTCACCCAACATTACCTGGAAAACCCTACCTGTCTGTGGGGGCTGTTTGATGAGCTTTCTTCAGGCTGCCTGGTGCCTGGCTTGTTAATCTGATCTCTTCTGAATGGTAGTAGTGGTGCCAGTCCTGGAGAGGCAAAGCCCTTTCTTATTTGCCGAAATTGTCTCTAGAGCAGTGCCACATTAGCCAAAATAATCACTGCCCTAGAATAAGAACCTGGTTCTAGCACCTTCTATCATGAGCACTTTTGTTTGAACTGCTCTAAAAAGACTCAAGTTTTCCTTTTCTAAATAGAATCTTGACTTGAGAGATTTAGCTATCTCATTCATTTCCTAATCCCTGCTTTAAAAGTATCTCAGATTCAGAGGCCGTTGTACCACATTGCAAAGAAGTCTTCACCTTTAGGTCTTTTCGCTTGAGAAGCCCCTGCTCAGGCCTGGACCTTGTTTTATTTGAGCAATTTGTTGTTGTTGTTTATTTTCTTAAAGAGCCAGTTCTCTCGAAACTGTTTTGCTCCTACTCTGAACTAGCAAGAAGAACCCTAGACTTGCAATTTATCCCGACAGGAACCCAGTTGGGTCTGATGGCCTCAATCCCTGTTTCATGGCCCGTTTTGCTCTAGATTTTTAAGGTGTATTTATACCTTGGATTCTCAAGCTCTGAGGTATTCTGGGATCATTCTTTCTTTTAATTAAGAAAAATGAACTGAGCCCTCCTTATACAAATATAGGGAATCCAGCATGCTTCTCCAGTTCCTAAGGTTTCTCAGGAGCCAGGCAGAGAGGGGAGGGGTGCTATTTCAGGCCATGCCTCCTCCCAGCCACCTCAGCTTTTGTGGCTTCTGTCCCCTCTCCATACTTCTCCTCCGTGGGCTTATCTGGGTCCTCTTTCATTCCTCAAAGCCTCTACTTAAGGTGACAGGTATCTACTGAAAGGCTGAGGGGACTGAGGGCAATCATAGAACAGCAGGAAAAAATTCAAAATCAAATACTGGACACGGTGTTTGTTCAAGACTCTTCTCTCCATGGAAGGATCTGACTCTGCAGCCACAGAGCCTGCTCTCTCCTGGACACTTCTCTCTTTCTGCCTCACTTTGTCCACGTCCCTCAGGGACCACACACTTCCTCCCTCTAGAGGAGCTTCTGGAATAATCTTTTACTTTATTACCCAGACCAATTTATCTCTCTTCATTTTAGTTATCTCCTCCCAGTTCAGGTCCACAAAGAGCCATTCACTCATGAACCTCATTATGATCCTTTAAGAAGGAAAGCGTGTTGATCATTTCCCTCTCCCAGTTTAAATATAAAAACTTCAATTATTAATAGGAATCCAGTCTTTGAGATTATACAGCATAGCTGATGCCTTTTGGGATTTGTGTTTATAACTCTTGGGTTGCAAATTGACCCTTCCCACTTTGGATAACTTAGTAATTCTGGACCGAGTGGTCTTTTCACTTCATTCCCCCCTCTCTAGCCCACTTGACCACTCTGATAGTGAATTTGGAATGTCTCATTTCAATGCTGAGGCAGATTGCTGGCAATTCAAAACCCATTTGGACTTTGGGCATCGTGAAAAACAAACAACATTGATGTTTCATGTGAACTCACTTATTGTGTTTGAGAACACTGGCTTCTAACCAGCATTATCAGTGACCGTCAGTTACTTGCCTTCTTAGGCTTTGAGGAGTACACTAGTGTCAAAGTATAGTTTTCACAAGGTTACAAACATAACTGTTGTACAAAATTAAAGTGAGTATGCACTAAAGGTCTGTTTATCTCATTCATGAAAGATCAAAACTGGTTCCAAGGAATATAGGAAAAACAGATTATCTATAGTCACTTAAAAAACCATATTTTAATAAATGTCTAAATTACACATATTTGTTATATCATACAGGGCAAAACTTAGACCTTTAGGTTGTGATCTTTTTTACCAGGCAGAAACAATTTCTCTGTGAGCAAATTCATTTGTATTGCTATTGGACAAGAATAATTTTCATTGCTTACATTTTCTACAGGATAACACATACAATCAATAGTAAATAATATCCAATAAAAGTACATATCATACCCGAGAGAACTAAGTATTCCTTAGTTGGCCCATTGGACATTGCTCCAGTGTGATATAGAAAGGATATGCAGTTACCTTTTTCTTTGTTTCCAAGTTTTGGCTATTTTTTTCCCCTTAATATAAGAAAACAATTGTATTTTCTTCAACTTTTTTAAGCTTTATCAATCATTAAAAATTCTTGCTCAACTCTATGATAGTTATTTTAGAAAACAATGTAGTTACTACAGGCTTCCCAGGCAGCGCTAGTGGTAAAGAATCCACCTGCCAATGCAGGAGATGCAAGAGACGTGGGTTCGATCCCTGGGTTGGGAAGATACCCTGGATAGGAAATGGCAACCCACTCCAGTATTCTTGCCTAGGAAATTCTGTGGACAGAGGAGCCTGGTGGGCTACAGTCCATGGGGTTGCAAAGAATTGAACACAACTGATCAACTAAGCACACACACACACACACATAGTTAATACACTTCCGAGTTTTAAGATTTCCCTCTCCCTCTCCCCCTGCAATGCTTTCTTATTTATTTAGAATGACCTATGAACAGGTTGATGCATTTACCTTATCCCCTAGAGCAAGATATTTATATACATGCAGAAAAATGAATAGTATTGGCTATGGTTTCTGCAACCTGACACCTAGCGTGACCGGACACTGGGCTAAAAGTACTGTGATTGTGCTTTCTCTGGCTGTAAAAAGACATAGTATTTCCTCTCCATTAAGTCTGACATATTAACATCATAGAACCTCAGAAGAAATGAAACAATAAATTCTTCTGGGTGATAGGCATGAATTTAAATATATTAAGGGGAGGAAAGTGTAAAAGGCATTGATCTGACTGCTTCTCCTCTGATGGTCACCATCATCACAGAGCAAATGTACAGTTTTGAGGGAGCAGAGGACTTCTCAAGCTGAGCGTGTGAGCTGTCCTCCCTTTCGTGACTGCCCGACTGCTTCCCAGCAGGCGTCCGGAGGATACTGCCTTCTGATACGTGAGGGACGAGGGTCGCTTCTAGCAGTTCCTGCCTATTAGCACGGCAGGAAGGAGATGGCTCAGAGAGAAGGAGACACAGGCAGGCGTTAGCTGTGCTTCGGAAACATTACATTAAAAAATAGCTTCAGTGTCCATCTGCAGCCTCCCAGCCTTCGAGCCAGAGCTCCAAATTCCACTCTAATCCCAGAGAATTCCCACCGCTCCCCTTTGACTGAGCTGTTGCGGAAATTCTTTCTGCAGCTGTTGGGGAGACTGGTCGCCCTCAGAGGAGAGTAGCAATGACGGCACGAGCTACTGCTCATCCAAAACATCATCTCCTCACCCACGAAGGAGGAGTAGGATGAGGAAAATTTGAAATCTACTGGTAATCTCTGCGCTTAAATATTGATTAGACTGTGATAAACCCCATGTTACAAGAGGACTATGGATTAGTCCCCAAATCAGCCGTGTTTATAAGGTTAAATTTCCTTTCTATTTCCCTTCTTGAAGAACAATATGGGGAAAAGGCCAAAGGATGACTGGGGAGTGTAGCTGTAAATATCTCTGAATTTTACAAAATTGCATAATGTGCCTATTTATATAATTGGGATTGCACCAGCGTCACACAGGGAACACTGCCTTTTTTTTTTTTTTTTTGTATTTTTGTTATTGTGGTAAAATATACATTAAACTTACCATTTTAACCACTTTTAGGTGTATAATTTGGTGATATTAGGCACATTCACAATGATGTGCAGCCATTGAAAGTGAAAGTGAAGTCGCTCAGTCATGTCTGACTCTTTGTGACCCCATTGACTGTAGCCTATCAGGCTCCTCCGTCCATGGGATTTTCCAGGCAAGAGTGCTGGAGTGGATTGCCATTTCCTTCTCCAGGGGATCCTCCCGACCCAGGAATTGAACCCTGGTCTCCCGCATTGCAGTCAGACGCTTTACCGTCTGAGCCCATTACCACCATCCATTTCCAGAAGTTTTCAACATCCTGAACAGAAACTGTGACCCAATAAACAATAAGTCCTCATTCCCTCTTTCCCCATCCTTGGTAACCATGTATTTTTGTCTCTATTAATTTGACTACTTTCGATCCCTCATACAAGAGGAATCATATTTGTCTTTTTGTGTCAGGTTTATTTCATTTGGCATGTTTTCAGAGTTCAACGGTTACTTTCAATGCTTCATTGATGAATCTCTTATATAGAGAGTAACTTAGCCTGTAGTATCTTGTGATATGATTTAATATGTCTCAAACTCAAAATCCCGTTTTGCCTTACAAAACAGCTGGCAGTTGGGCTCTGATTACTTTTTTTTTTTCCTTTTAAGTCAGGTATTGCCTCTGTAAAATCTAAACAGGGAAAAAAGAACAGTAAGACTCTTCAGCAAGTGATTAATTTTGGCTGCAAGCATGACTTGCAATTCAGTAATAAAATGAAATCTTCCTCTTGTACCTAGATTGAACAAAATCAACAACAATATGTTCTGTTCACTGATCCTTCCTGTGAGCCAAGGAGAGATGGGACCATGACGGATGCCACTTGTTAGATGATAATGAAATGCAATTTGTGTCCAGCAGACCCAGCAGAAACACTCCCAGGCACAAGAGAAATCTGCCCAGATGTTATTCTCCATTTTTCAAAGCCAATTCTTTCTCCATGTTGTGCCCAGGATGCTACCTTTTCTGGACTGAGGCTCAAGCATTGATTGTCATGCCAAATGAACCAGTATACCTAGTAACCAGCCAATCAGAGCTTCTTTCATGCTTGAATACCAAATAGAGGAGTGGGAGGGTAGGAACTGAGAGAATAATAGAAAGGAAAAATAAGATCAAGTATGATCATGTAGACACCCCCAACCTAGTTCATCCCAGCTGTACTCCAATTACAATCAGTGGCTGCCAGGTATACCTCAAAACAGCCATAACAAAAAAGTGAATTCTACTTTAGGATAAGCTTCTCATGAGCAGCTCCCAGTTGTATCCAAATTCATGCCATCAAATGAAAGCCTCAAATTATGTGAAGCTTAAAACACACAGGCAAATACACATGCAAGACCAAAATGAGGTACAGTGAAGGGAATAAATTAGCACCAGCTGCAGCCCAATTAAGCAAAGGCTTCCACAAGGGAAAGCTTACTTGTGATTTACCTAAACAAACCCTCTTCCTTTTTGTTGCAATTTGCTGCTTATTAATTTTTCTTATTAAAATGACTACAAAGAGGAACCAAGAGCATTGTTATCACATCAGGAGAAAAAAACCCAGTTCTTCCAATCAAAAGAGTGCTTTGAAAGGATATTTTTAGTCAAATATTTGTAACATCTTAAAAATATTTAAAATTCAAAAAGCAAAGTTACATATGTACATTTTAAGAGTCAAAACTTATGATAAAAACACAGTAATTTCCAGCTCCATCTGATCTTACCTCTTCAGAGGCCACAACTTACAAATCTTTCAGCCATTTCTTCTAGAGTTTGTCTCTATAAGTACACTTTTCTGGATAATATGCTTCCATTGTGACTTCTGGATATGAATTTTTTCCTTATCTGTTGATTTCCTGTTTGAAGAAGATTTTGCTGCCTTTCATATGAGTCCTGCCACTACGAATCTCTCATCTCTCCTCCAAACTCCCAATACTGAGGGGAGGAGGGAGAAAAAGCTGAAGAAAGTCCGAGGTCTTATGCTACTGCATATTGTGAAGCGCACATTTGTGGGCAAAGCAGAAAATAAAATCACAGCCAGCTCTTACAGTTCTAAGCACGTTACAGGTATCAATTCATTTACCCCTCACAGTGATCCTACAAAGTAGACATTTGGCTTATCCTCATTTTACAGATGAGAAAACTAAGGCACAGAGGGTTTAAGTAACTAAGAGATGCTTTAAGTCATCCATAGTCTCTACACTATATCCAAGGTAATAGATGTGACTGCTCTTTCAGGGTAAGAAGCAATACACACTTGCTAAGGAGATAATGATCTTGTAGATGATGACAGTGTTGGAGATGCCTGGCCAATGCTGGACACACATATGTAGCTGGGTATCAGCAAGAAGACCTATAGAAGTTGGTCCATATTTTGTAGGGGAATGATGTGTATGCAATTTAGGAGTCTCTGTTTAAGAAAAAGAACATTAAATTGCTACCAAATGAATGTTTATTTAGAGTGAAAAAGAAAAGAAAATCAGAAATCTAAAATACCAATTTTAGATTTAGATTTAGATTGTGAACAATACCACAGACATTACAACATTCATATAAGCAACATCATATATTCATTAACAGTCTGACATACCTCTCTAGTTTCCCATTTTGGTTGCCTGGTGTTTGAGTGCCTTTTATAGATCAACAATCTTTGAGACTTCTATGGTGGTCCAGTGGTTAAGACTTCAACTTCCAGTGCAGGGGATGCAGGTTCAGTCCCCAGTCAGGGAGTTAAGATCACAGATGCCTCTCGGCCAAAAAGCAAAACATAAAACAGATAAAATATTGTAACAAATTCAATAAAGACTTTAAAAAATAGTCTGCATTAAAAAAAATTTTTTTAAAACAGTCTTTTAAAATGTCATTTTCTAATGAAAGCCTAGAAAGCAAATTCATTCTTTGCTCTACCATGATTGATAAAAATGTGTTTTTAATATTAATCTTTTAGCATTTTATTTTAGTTTTATAGCTTGTTATTGGAAATATATGAATTTTAGGATGTTGTCCAATTTGAGGACATCTCTAATATAGACACCTTTCATAATGAGCTGACAATTTCAGGGCGCTTCCTGTTTTATTGTGTTGTGTCTGTCATGCTTATTCTTTGAATTGATGACATTCATAAACCAGAGACTGGAAAGGGACCCAGAGTTTGAAGCCCTTCAGTTCAGTACTCAAGGTCTTAAGCTCCTGACCTCTAACAAATGCTCAGGTTGATACGACCCTCACCTCACAGCTCTGATGTTACAGCTCAGTTCCAGGAGACAGAGTCTGTTGTTTCTTCAGGAAAGAAACTGGCATCCTATCCTCTAAAAGCCAGTCAGGTCTCATCTCCCAGGCTGGAGACTGAAGTGCATCGGCAGTGATGGCTGTGTGATTCAGGCCATGCTGGCGGGGCTGGCAGCAGCATTGAGAGGCAGGAGGCTCAGGCAGCCCCTGGAGCTCAAGCCATGAGTCATTCCAGGAAGGAAGCCAGGGCTGGACGGGCAAAGACTGAGCCGAAAGTGCTGATGAGAAGACTTGCCAGACTGTGTGTGAGCTGAAAGGCAACTATGCATTTCATCTTTCAAATCAAACCCCTGAGACATTCCACCAAAATAAAGAGATAAATCACTTGAACAACTTTCAGTATAAAGCCATGGAAAGAGCAAAGTAGGGTTTGTTCTGACTAGAATAGCTGTCAGGAGACTTGAGTCTTGCTGCTTGTTTAAGTCTGCAGTGAGTAAGTTATTTCACCCCAGCCTACAGTTCCTCACTAAGTGGGACTGCTGGAATGAGTCACCAGCTCAGTCCTTTTCAGGACCCTGGACCAGCCAAACAAGAGGGTAAATGATAATGGACAGTGGCATTCCACAACAAATTAGAATATAATTGGAAGCAGTAAAGAAAGTTCCTTTCTCCAAATTAGTCACTGGTGTGCAAACTTGATCACAGGAACAGACTAACTTTTAACAGTAAAAATCAAAAGCCTCCTGGTATTAGTTGCCTTTAAGAATGAGCGTGTAGTATTTTTTTCTGATCAATATTTTTTTCTTATTTTAAAAACCATTATTGTTATCTCTGATAATAAAAGTAACACATGACTGTAATAAAAATTACATAGTGTATGCCATAAAATAGTAGAAGTCCCTATAAACCCCAGAGATAAACACTGCTTGGTTTATACTTGTCCAAATATTATTTTTTAGTGCATACTATTACAGATCTTTAGAGTACTTATAAATTGAAATAAGAACATACATAATGCCTTTTCACTTTTACTTTTTTCAAAAAACTTGGCTCTCAATCATGGACATCATTCCAAATCAATATATGCAGAGCGGCTTCTCTTTACGTCAGCATCATGCCCCATTGTACAGAAGTATCATGAGTGTTTAATGCTATTGGCATGCATTTGGGTTGTTTCCAATCTTCCTAAATAGGAACAGCATTGAATACAATTCTTGTACAGTAATCTTTGTGCACATCTGCAAGTGTTTCTGCAAAAGGAATCCTAGACAAGGAATTGCTGTGTCAGGGACTATGCACATATTTGTTTGAACAGATACTGTCAAACCATCTTCTAAAAGAACTGAGGCAATTTATACCCACCACTGCTACTACATAAATGAGCCTGCCTTCTTCTCTCTCACTTTTGCTAACACTTGTACTCCCAAACTTTTTTTTAACAATCTAATTTCCGTAACTGCAAGGAGATCAAATCAGTTCATCCTAAAGGAAATCAGTCCTGAATATTCATTGGAAGGACTGATGCTGAAGCTGAAACTCTAATANTCTCTCACTTTTGCTAACACTTGTACTCCCAAACTTTTTTTTAACAATCTAATTTCCGTAACTGCAAGGAGATCAAATCAGTTCATCCTAAAGGAAATCAGTCCTGAATATTCATTGGAAGGACTGATGCTGAAGCTGAAACTCTAATACTTTGGCCTGCCTGATGTGAACAGCTGATTCATTAGAAAAGACCCCGATGCTGGGAATGATTGAAGGCAGGGCGAGAAGAGGACAATAGAGGATGAGATAGTTGGATGGCATCACTCACTCAATGGACATGAGTTTGAGCAGGCTCCGGGAGATGGTGAAGGACAGGGAGGCCTGCTGTGCTGCAGTCCATGGGGTCGCCAGGAGTCATTTGGACACCACTGAGCGACAGAACAACAACAGCAAAAACATCCACAACTGTATATTAAGTTTCTGCTGAAGCAATTTTTTTTCTCTTTAGAATCACCCTCATTTCTACCGAAGACAAATTAAGACTAATTTACTTGCAAAATACGTTTAGTCTCATTAAACTTGGCTTGATTATTTACATAAGTCCAGCAAGAATAGCAATTGACCAAATACGCTCTTTTGAATCTGCTTTACTGAAATTTTTCATATGGAATTTCCAGACTGAACTTTTTAAATGCCTCTCAAGGCCAGGAAACCAGGCCAAGAACTTGCCATCAGGCGTGCCTGCAAGACACCACTGACTAATTTACTTGCAAAATACGTTTAGTCTCATTAAACTTGGCTTGATTATTTACATAAGTCCAGCAAGAATAGCAATTGACCAAATACGCTCTTTTGAATCTGCTTTACTGAAATTTTTCATATGGAATTTCCAGACTGAACTTTTTAAATGCCTCTCAAGGCCAGGAAACCAGGCCAAGAACTTGCCATCAGGCGTGCCTGCAAGACACCACACTCTTTTTCCAAGGGGCTTTATGGCTCCATAAAGTCAATCTAGTTCCATAAGGCCATTTGGTCATATCTGATTATGTACATATTCTCAAATATGACATTCCTGTCAAAGCCATGTTTATAATCAATGTTTCCAATTGTGTCCTGTTACACTGAGAACAGATTCTTAGTAAACGTATGCAAATAACTATATTGGCATGAAAATAAGAGTACTTAACTAAGCGTTTCTAAATTCTAGAGGGATTATATAGGGAAAAAATGTTTCAGTTCTGCTTACAAAGGAATAGTTAAGCAAATTGTTGTAAATCATAGTATAAAAGGAAAAGTTTCCTTATATCTAGAAAACAAAGATTTTTAAAAGACAGCAATATTTCAGACAAAAAGTTATAAAATTTATAATCATATTCATCAGTTCATTAAGTTCTATGTAACTAATTTTTGTTGAACCTAATCTTCTCTTAGCTGTTTTATGAAGCCATCAGGTTTCCCATTAAGTTCTGTCGTTTCTTATCTAGTTCAGTGATACAATCTGAACATTATCAGAAACCTATATTTGCTAAAAAGTCCTTTCTACAAATCTTGAAGATGAAGTGTTTTTGTAAAAGAATTAGATTAAAACAATAACTGCCTTCAAATGACAAAAAATTAAAATGGTGTGGTTGAATATCCAATTGCAATGCAATTTTTTTCCTAATTCAAAAGATACATCACCTGGCCATTGATGAGTGAGCTTAATAGTGACTCAAATCAAGAAGACACATGAGGCATTCCTACAAGAATGCAAAGGATGCAGCCCTCACCAGATCCAGAAACTCCACTCCCCAAAATAGCCTGATAAAACAAAGACCTTTGTTGCATCATTAACAAAGCAGTAAATATTGATATGACAAAGACCCCAGGGGGACTGGGACCTCTTATGACCAACTCTTCTGAGAGCTGATAAAGAGATGCTTAGAATCCCAGTCTATCCGGTTAGCTGCCAAATGCACACTACTTTGGGTACCTTCAGGATGACAGAGATTAGAGAGAGTTTTCTCATCAACCAACAAGCCAAGCTCTTACAACAATGGACAAGATGAAAGGAAAACCTAATCAGACCAATGGTTTTCCTCCTTATGACAAGTGACACAAAAGACAGAGACAAAGAGAAACAGAGACTATCTCTGGGAGGAAGCAGATCCACACATTAAGAGCACCCTGACAAACTTGAAACTGAGTCACAAGTCTTAAGAAACTAGCTCTAAAAATATCAATATTTTCTCCTGCTAAATCGAATTTTTTTAGAAAAGAGAAAAACTCTTTTCAATAGGCTCTGCAGACAGCCAGATATATATAGTAAGAATTCTCACCTCCTGCTGGCTTTTTTCAGGTTGTCCCAAGGTCTCTTAACTGTAATAGCTTTGGGGCGAGGAGTGTCCAGCCAGTAAAGCTGCATCATGTCCTGTTGCCAACTGTCAGGGAGGAAGAAATTTTTTCTACCCATCTAGGTTCTTCTGGCTAGCCTAAGATTAAAATGACATACACAGATTAGCAGGAGAAAATCAATCAAAAATTTAATTACATATGTAAACGAGAGAGACCCAGGAAAACTGAGTAACTTCTCCTCAAATTTAAAGCTTTACCAATCAGATAAACATGTCTTATTTAGATTTCTCACATTGGGATTTATTGCTATATAAGATAAAAGAATATGTAAGGATTCACTAATAATAAATCATCAAATAATGAAGCTTCCCTGGGGGCTCATATAGTAAAGAATTTGCCTGCATTGTGGGACACCCAGGTTCAGTCTCTGGATAGGGAAGATCACCTAGAGAAGGGAATGGCTACCTACTCCAGTATTCTTGCCTGGAGAATTCCAAGGACAAAGGAGCCTGGTGGACTAAGTACATAAATAATAAACATAAATAAATAAAGCAGTAAGAAAAAAATAGCATAGTACTTTCTTAAGCTTTCTTGAGTTTCTTAGGCTTTCTTTAAGCTTAAACACATAAATTAATAAATTATTAAATGAAAGCACAAATGACTCGAGTGGCTGTTATACATTGGAAGCACCACGAGCCCACTTCAGTTTCTCACACTTAGGAGGTTCCAGAATTGAGCGTGTGCTCTGGTTCCTGCCACCTTCTGAGCAACCACTGATACCCTTGGGCCCATATATCTGGACACCCTCTACAGTAGCAGGACCACACACAGGGAGACAGGCGGGGCGCGATGGCTAACAGCACATAACAACAAGAGCATGAAGGGGAAATCTCTCCAAGATTCTTCCTTCAAACACTAATAGAGCCTCAAGGTCAATGTCTGTTCTATCAGTGGACATTTGTTGTAGTTCAGTCACTCAGTTGTGTCTGACTCTTTGTGACCCCATGAACTGCAGCATGCCAGGCTTCCCTGTCCTTCACTATCTCTTGGAGTTTGTGCAAACTCATGTCCATTGAGTCGATGATAGCATCCAACCATCTCATCCTCTGTCTCCCTCTTCTCCTCCTGGCCTCAGTCTTTCCCAGCATCAGGATCTTTTCCAGTGAGTGGACATGGTTGGTCTTTAAAATGTGATGAGCTAGGTGGACTCATAAAAGTTTCTCTCTTTTACAGAACCAGTGTTGTTCATTCCTGGCAGCAGTGTTGCCTTGGAAATGGGTGTTCCCTTGGAAAGGGGCCTATTTGTTTGATTTCTAATGTTTTCCCTAGTTGAGAAAGAAGTGCATGAACAGGGTCAAGTAAGATTCAAATAGTATGAGATGAACTGATGAAAAGTAAGCGTCTCAGTCCAGCTCTCCTGTCTTTCCACACCTGCTAATAATTTCTGGTATATGCTTCCAATAATTTCTTCTGCACACACATACATGTCGATTTTGGACATAAATGAAAGCATACTATGCACACCGTTGTGTCCCTTGTTTTTTTCCCAGCTGACATACTGTATGATCTTCACATAGGATGTATCTCAGTCTTCTTAATGTCTGCACGGTGTCCTGTGAGGGCTCTGCCACAGTTTATTTTGCCAGTGCTCTGCTGAAGAGGCCTGAGGCTGAACTCATCATTTGGGTCGGATGTACACATAGCCATTTGTGCATATACTCTTGTACATGCACAAGATCTACTCCTAAAATGGAATTGCCATGTCATAGGATTTTTGCATTTTTGACTTGGCTAGATATTCCCAAAACCTTTCCAAACTCTAGTTTTCCCATTTCACATTCCTGCCAACAGCACGCAGAAGGGCCTTTCTTCATTCCCTCAAAAGATGCTCTTTACGGATTAGCAATCCCACACATACTATACAAAATAAAAACATCCTCAGGAAATGGATTTCTAAGTGAAAGATCCAAATTACACAAATTGGAAACTGTCAGGACCCCTTGAAGGGATCAAATGGGGTCCATTGACATGCGCCTTTATTTATTTATTTTTTTAATTTTAAAGTCTTTATTGAGTTTGTTACAATATTGCTTCTGTTTCATGTTTTATTTTTTTGGCCAAGAGGCATGTGGGATCTTAACTTCTGACGAGAAATCAAACCTGCACCCCCTGCATTGGCAGGCCAAGTCTTAACCCCTGGACCACCAGGGAAGTCACTGAGTCTCTCTTCATGATAACATCATTTCTCTTCATTTACTCTGGGCTCTTTGGGAATCACACCAATTCTGCAATTTTACCCATAAATCACTATCTCTGAAGGAGGTGACTGTCCCAACACCTCTTAAGTGCTCACCCTGAAACAGTTTTCTAGCACATTCTTCCATTCTGAAGCTGGAACTTGTTCCCTACCCCCAAGTTATTACCAGAATCATTCTCCATTGCCCCTGAATATCCTCTGCTCTAACTGAGTCACTGACTGCCCAAGGAGAAAATGACCACCCTCACTGCCATTGATAAAAATGCTGCCTTCAGATTATGTAGACCTTCTCCATCAAAGTGTTCATAATATTTAAACATATGTTACCTCATTTATATATGGATGGTTATTTAGAACGGGATAAATAAAGTAGACATTTATGTAATTAAAATGAGACTTGATANCAAAGACCTAGAAGAATTAAAGAATAAACATACAGAGACAAACAACACAATTACTGAAATTAAAAATATGCTAGAAGGAATCAATAGCAGAATATCTGAAGCAGAAGAACGAATCAGTAAGCTGGAAGATAAAATGGTGGAAATAACTTCTAAAGAGCAGAATAAACTAAAAAGAATGAAAAGAACTGAGGATAGTCTCAGAGACATCTGGGACAATATCAAATGCACCAACATTCAAATTATAGGGGTCCCAGGAGAAGAAGAGAAAATGAAAGGGTGTGAGAAAATTTTTGAAGATATTATAGATGAAAATTTCCCCAACATGGAAAAGGAAATAGTCAAGTCCAAGAGGCACAAAGAGTCTCATACAGGATAAACCCAAGGAGAAACATGCCAAGACACATACTAATCAAACTAACAAAGACTAAACACAAAGAAAGAACATTAAAAGCAGCAAGGGAGAAGCAACAAGTAACATACAAGGGATACAAGGGAAACCCCATATGCTTAACAGTTGATCTTTCAGCAGAAACTCTGCAGGCCAGAAGGGAATGGCAGAATATATTTAAAGTACTGAAAGGGAAAAAAAAATCTACAACCAAGATTACTGTACCCAGAAAGGATCTCATTCACAACTGATGGATAAATAAAAAGCTTTTCAGACAACAAAAGTTAAAAGAATTCAGTACCACCAAACCAGCTTTACAACAAATGTTAAAGGGGCTTATATAGTCAAGAAATACAAAAGAAGAAAGAAGATCTACAAAAAAATCTACAACCAAGATTACTGTACCCAGAAAGGATCTCATTCACAACTGATGGATAAATAAAAAGCTTTTCAGACAACAAAAGTTAAAAGAATTCAGTACCACCAAACCAGCTTTACAACAAATGTTAAAGGGGCTTATATAGTCAAGAAATACAAAAGAAGAAAGAAGATCTACAAAATCAACCCCAAACAATTATGAAAATGTCAAAAGGAACATATATATCAATAATTACTTTAAACATCAGTGGATTAAATGCTCCAACTAAAAGATACAGACTGGATGAATGGATACAAAAACAAGACCTATATATATTCTATCTACAAGAAACCCACTGCAGACCTGAAGACACATATAGACTGAAAGTGAGAGGATGAAAAAATATATTCCGTGCAAATGGGAAGCAAAAGAAAGCTGGAGTAGCAATCCTCATATCAGACAAAATAAACCTTAAAATAAAGAAGATTACAAGAGATAAGGAAGGACACTACATAATGATCAAGGGATCAGTCCAAGAGGAAGACATAACAATTGTAAATATCTATGTACCCAACATAGGAGCACCTCAATACATAAGACAAACACTAACAGACATAAAAGGAGAAACTGACAGTAACAGTAATATTAGGAGACTTTAACACCCCACTCACACCAATGGACAAATCACCAGAACAGAAAATTAATAAGGAAACACAAGCCTTAAATGATACATTAGATGAGATGGATCTCATTGGTATCTTCAGGACATTCCATCCAAATGCAGAAGAATACACCTTCTCAAGTGCACATGGAACATTATCCAGGATAGACCACATCTTGGATCACAAATCAAACCTCAGTAAATTTAAGAAAACTGAAATTGTATCAGGCATCTTTTCTGACCACAACACTATGAGACTCAATATCAATTACAAGAAGAAAAAAAAAAAACTGTAAGAAACACAAACACATGGAGATTAAACAGCATGTTTCTAAATAACCAGCAGGTTACTGAAGAATTCAAAAGGGAAATAAAAAATTTCTAGAAACAAGTGACAATGAAAACATGACAACTCAAAACCTATGGGATGTGGCAAAAGCAGTTCTAAAAGGGAAATTTATAGCAATACAATCCTATCTAAAGAAACAAGAAAAACATTGAATAGACAACCTAACTTTTCAACTAAAACAAATGGAAAAAGAAGAACAAAAAACCCCCAAAGTTAGTAGAAGGAAAGAAATCATAAAGATCTGAACAGAAATAAAAAGAAAGAAACAACAGTAAAGATTAATAAAACTAAAAGCTTGTTCTTCGAAAAGATAAACAAAATTGACAAACCTGTAGTCAGACTCATCAAGAAAAAAAAGAGAGAAGAATCAAACCAATAAAATTAGAAATGAAAAAGGAGAGGTTACAACAGACAATGCAGAAATACAAAGGATTATAAGAGACTGTTATGAACAACTATATGGCAATAAAATGGATAACCTGGAAGAAATGGACAGATTCTTAGATAAGATCAATCTTTCAAGACTGAACCAGGAAGAAATAGAAATTGTGAACAACTCAATTACAAGTACTGAAATTAAAGTTGTGATAAAAATAATTCTCTCAAAAAACCAAAGCCCAAGACCAGATGGCTTCACAGGAGAATTCTATGGAACATTTAAAGAAGAGCTAATGCCTATCCTTCTAAAACTCTTTCAAAAAATTGCAGAGGAAGGAACACTTCCAAACTCATTCTATGAAGTCACCATCACCCTGATACCAAAACCAGACAAAGACAACACAAAAAAAGAAAACTACAGGTCAATATCACTGATGAATATAGATGCAAAATCCTCAGCAAAATTTTAGCAAACAGAATTCAGCAACACATCGAAAAGATCAAGTTGGGTTTATTCCAAGGATGCAAGGATTCTTCAGTATACACAAATCAATCAATGTGATATACCATATTAACACATTGAAAGATAAAAACCATATGATAATCTCAATAGATGCAGAAAAAGCCTTTGACAAAATTCAACACCCATTTATGATTAAAACTCATCAAAAAATGGGCACAGAAGGAACCTACCTCAACATAGTAAAAATCATATATGATAAACCTACAGCAAACATTATTCTCAATGGTGAGAAACTGAAAGTATTCCCCCTAAGATCAGGAACAAGACAAGGGTGTCCTCTTTCACCACTATTATTCAACATAGTTCTAGAAATCCTAGCTACAGCAATCAGAGAAGAAAAAGAAATAAAAGGAATCCAGATTAAGAAAAAAAAGAAATAAAGCTCTCACTGTTTGCAGATGACATGATACTGTACATAGAAAACCCTAAAGATAATATAAAAAATTACTAGAGCTAATCAGTGAGTTTAGCAAAGTTGCAGGATACAAAACAAATACACAGAAATCACTTGAATTTCTATATACTAACAATGAAAAATCAGAAAGAGAAATTAAGGAATCATCCCATTTACCACAGTAACAAAAATAAATATCTAGGAATAAACTTACCTAAGGAGACAAAAGAACTGTACACAAAAAATTACAAGACACTGAGGAAAGAAATCAAAGACAACATAAACAGATGGAGAGGTATTCTATGTTCCTGGGTAGGAAGAATCAATATTGTGAAAATGACTGTACTACCAAATGCAATCTACAAATTCAATGCAATCCCTATCAAATTACCAGTGGCATTTTTCACAGAACAGAACAAAAAATTTCACAATTCATATGGAAACACAAAAGACCCCAAATAGCCAAAGCAGTCTTGAGAAAGAAGAATGGAACTGGAGGAATCAACCTTCCTGACTTCAGATTACACTACAAAGCTACATTCATCAAGACAGTATGCTATTGGCACAAAAACAGAAATATAGACCAATAGAACAAGATAGAAGGCCCAGAAATAAACCCATGCACCTATGGGTTTTTTGACAAATGTTTATTGTTGACCTATGTTTATTTTGACAAAGGAGGCAAGAATATACAATGGGGCAAAGACAGCCTCTTCAATAAATGGTGCTGGGAAAACTGGACAGCTACATGTAAAGGAATGAAATTAGAACAACTCCTAACACCAACACAAAGATAAACTCAAAATGGATTAAAGACCTAAATATAAGACCAGAAACTATAAAACTCTTAGAGGAAAACATAGGCAGAACACTCAATGACATAAATCAAAGCAAGACCCTCTATGACCCATCTCCTAGAGAAATGAAAATAAAAACAAAAGTAAACAAGTGGAACCTGATTAAACTTAAAAGCTTTCACACAGCAAAGGAAACTATAAGCAAGGTGAAAAGACAACCCTCAGAACTGGAGAAAATAATTGCAAAGGTAACAACTGACAAAGAATTANTAAATCAAAGCAAGACCCTCTATGACCCATCTCCTAGAGAAATGAAAATAAAAACAAAAGTAAACAAGTGGAACCTGATTAAACTTAAAAGCTTTCACACAGCAAAGGAAACTATAAGCAAGGTGAAAAGACAACCCTCAGAACTGGAGAAAATAATTGCAAAGGTAACAACTGACAAAGAATTAATTTACAAAATATATAAGCAGCTCATACAACTCAATGCCAGAAAAACAAACAACGCAGACACAAAGTGGGGAAAAGACCTAAACAGACATCTCCAAAGAACGCATATAGATGGCTAACAAACACATGAAAAGATGCTCAACGTCGTTCATTATTAGAGAAATGCAAATCAAAACCACAATGAGATATCACCTTACACCAGTCAGAAGGGCCCTCATCAAAAAGTCTACAAACAATAAATGCTGGAGAGGGTGTGGAGAAAAGGGAACAAACACTCTTGCACTGTTGGAGGGAATCTAAATTGATACAGTCACTATGGAAGACAGCATGGAAATCCCTTTAAAAACTTATAAAACCACCATATGACCCACTCCAGTGTTCTTGCCTGGAGAATCCCAGGGACAAGGGAGCCTGGTGGGCTGCCGTCTGTGGGGTTTGACAGAAAACAACAAAATTCTGTAAAGCAATTATCCTTCAAAAAAATTAATTAAAAAAAAAAGAAAAAAGAAAACTAGACCACGGACAGAAATGGACCCTTAGGTTTCACATGAGTCACTGCTATGAGAACTCCTGTGCCTTACTAGTTTGGGAAATAAACAAAATATTAATAAAACTCTCTTATTTTCCCTCCCCCTAGATTCTGAAATACATTAGAGATTCAGCCTTCAGAAGTGGCTAGCACATCAGTTAAGAGCCAGAATTTTATTGGCAGAAGATGAAGGTGTGAAACTTCTCCAAAAGTACAGCCTTCATAAGAGGAAAAGGAAAAAGATATCTCTTACTTGAATTGTTCAGCCTAAAATATTATGTGTCAAGGTGCATTTCAGTGGCCTTTATGGGGTCAGGTGTGTATTTCCTGGGAAATGACCTCTGATTTCAAAAGATATGGGGTGGGAAAACAATGTATCTATCATTGGCTTCTTTACATAACAGCCCGATCTAGTGTATAACTGAATAGGAAGAAGATACAAGCCTGAGTTGGACTGCACAGGAGCATGTTTTCCAAGTTCTATCCCTATTCTAATTTCTTTGCAAGTCCATGTGGGTCAGCTGCAAGTAATCCCAGGCTCCCAGTGGTGCCCTGCAATGGTTGGAGTAGTAAAAATAAGTTGGAATTGATAGGGGTCAGGACCAGAGGAACGATCCAGCTGTAGCCCGGGGTTCTCAGGAAGAGGACCAGCCCCCTAAACGCAATGAGTTAGGAATATGGGAGTTTGATACCTCACCCCCCTCCCCCTCCTGCAGGGTTGTATTACTATTCAAATATTCTAACTGGTGGACAGGGTCACTGAATGGAGAGAATATCCTGTGGCACATGGATAGTAGCAGTGCCTTCTAAGAAGTGATGGCGTCCCTGTGGTTGGAAGCAGAACAGCTTCAAGCTGGGGTGGAATGGAGGTGGGTAGGTGTGAAAGCAGTATAGGCAGCCATGCAGGCCATTCAGCAGATGGCCCTGGAGCGAACTAAGGGACAGGGTTCATGGCAGCTCTGGGCTACGGAGGAAAGAGTTCACGAAGTAGGACGAAGGCTCCCTGCATATGGAATACATGCAAAGGGAGTTATTTAAGAAAACTGCCACACCTTGAGCAGCAACTACCAAGTTTTTAAGAACTTAATTCTAAATCTCATGTCGGACACGACTGAAGCTACTCAGCAGCAGCAGCAGCAGCAGCAGCAGCATTCTAAATCTCATGTGTGATGGGTGTGGACTCTGTATAAATTTCTTAGCTTGTTCAGATTGGCTTAGGAAATTGTTCTGGCTGAAACTTCCTGTTGAAAATCTGCAGCTGGGCCAAGCTGGGAGTGGGGTGGGAGGGGACCTTTCTGATAATGTTGACTTCATCCGAGTGGATCATTACATTTTTTCAGTAAGGAGCGGCAGGAATTTGAATGCCATATCCCTTCTCCAGTCTTAAAGCCCCTGAGATCCCCGTTACATGGACCTTTTACAATTCAATTAAGTGAGCCAGAAATTAAAAATGGAAAAAGTTAAAACAAGTGACTGCCTCATTTAATCCCCAGGTGTGGTCCTGCATTTGCTTAGCTCAAAGTGGAGTCACGCAGCTCTAGAGGGATGGGAGCTCACAGGATGGGAACAAGGAAAGGAGGGAGTGAAGTGAACTCTTTGAACTGAATCAGAGTGAATGAGTCAAACAAAGCACAGGAGTTTTAAAAAAGTACAACAGGGAGATGGAGTGGTGCTATTCAGAGCTCTCTGAAGATGCCTAAAGGGAACTCAGCACCCAAAGAGGGCCAGTAGCAACCCAAAGTTGTTAAATACCCCAACTCTTCTGAGACATCAGGCAGCCAATCTCCCCGGGAAACAGCATGTGCTTGGGCAGACAAAGAGGCAGAAGCAGGGGTTGAGTGTGAAGCAGTCAATGCTGGGTGTTACGAGAGTGGAGAGAAAAGGTTTTTGTTCACAAGTGAGGCCTTTTAGGTTTTAGACCTGACATCTTCCCCACGCATGGGTGGCTAGTCATACACTTCAGTGGAGTGGAAGTCTTCACCATGATTTCCCCAGAAGTCCCATACTGTGTGGGCTCATGGGAGAAGAGCAGGACATTTGCACAGAGCCTGGATGGATTTCATAGCTGATACGGCCGATTAGCAGTCTTCTTGTTAACCTTGGATTGCTGCCTGTTTATTCAGTTCTTTTTCTCTTTCTTCTCATCACCCTTTAATACAAATCTGACATGCAAGGGATAGGGGGTGGGGCAGGAGAAAGGGGAAGGTGGGTGCACAGAAGGCTTGATGATTCTCTTGTCGGACTGCAGGCAACCCTTGGGGCACCCTTGGGTAAATGCTGATCGTGAATTTCAAGTCTAGACGGGTCCCGTGCCTCACACAAGACTTGGCTTCTGAATTATTAGGTGACAGGCTGAATAATAGTTTCTTTCTTTTCTTCGGGTTCCCCACTGGCTTAGCTTACATTAGCCTGCCTGTCAGACTAAAAGTGGTATGGAGCTTTGTAAATCAAAATGCCAGTTATGAAAATGCATCTGGCAATTGTCTCAGGTGGGGTCTCCTGGAAACAGGATTTGAGATGGAGGCTGAATGCAGGCCATTTACTGAGGAGTGCTTTCCATGGAGGAGTAAAGGGGGCCGGATTGGGCAGTGGAAGGAGTTTGGCAGTGCAGTCATCAAAAAGCCTCAGCTAATACCACTGTGACTTTGGGGCTGGATGGTCCGGCAGAATTGTCCTGAAATGAGGTGAGCAGGCCAGACTCTGGTACTTCCGCATTGCCATTTTAATGGTTGTAGACTCGAGGTATACACAGCTTTCTGGAGAATGACTCCCCATCCTCACTGAGTAGCCTCTCCCCCAGCTGACCCCTTTTCCTCAGACGCCCTTGTCCTCAGTCTCCTTTATTTTTCTCCTTTTGAGCCCCTGACTAGTCAAGCATTCACTACTGTCTGAGTCTTCATGTATTCTAACCTCAAATCACTTTTCTTTCTTCCCAAAGTGGATAAGCAGATGAATCTTGCAAAGCTCTGCCCCTTGTGAGGATTTCTATTTTAAGCCTACATATTGAGCTGATGAGTCCATGAAGCAAGCTTGACTTTTACCCTCCATGGTCAGGTGGCCATGGAACTTGGGGAGAAGCTCCCGTATATGAGTGGGTGATACAGGGACTTCGGCTACTAATTCTTTGCAGCTGACTCATGCCTTCTCATCCTGTTTGTACCCATTTCCAAAGGTACTGTTGCTGTTATCATTGTTTAGTCACTGAGTCAGTTGAGTTTGACTCTTTTGCAGTCCCATGGACTATAGCCTGCCAGGTGCCTCTATCCATGGGATTTCCCAGACAAGAATTCTGGACTGGGTTGCCATTTTCTTTGAGGATCTTTCCAACCCAGGGATCAAATCCCCATCTCTTGCATTGGCAGGCAGATTCTTTACCACTGAACCACCAGGCAAGCCCTCTAAATACACTGCTGCTAAGTCGCTTCAATCGTGTCCGACTCTGTGTGACCCCATAGACAGCAGCCCACCAGGCTCCCCTGTCCCTGGGATTCTCCAGGCAAGAACACTAGAGTGGGTTGCCATTTCCTTCTCCAATGCATGAAGGTGAAAAGAGAAAGTGAAGTCGCTCAGTCGTGTCTGACTCTTAGCAACCCCATGGACTGTAGCCTACCAGGCTCCTCCATCCATGGGATTTTCCAGGCAAGAGTACTGGAGTTGGATGGCATTGGCTTCTCCCCAAATACACTACTCCCACCTTATTTATGGCAGAGAATGGAAGAGTTCACATGGCTCTGGGGAAAGACCCAGCATTTTCTCATCAGTCCAAAGTGACTGAAGTATTTCTCATCTTCCTTTCTGATCAGAATTTTAAAAACACATGTTCATAACAATAGCAATAGACCAGTTACAAGGCCACATTAATTTGTTGTAGCTAGGATGCTGTATGTGGCACAATATCTGAAATTGGGGCTACTGTTTTGTTAGTTTGCAGCAATTCACTTTCATTTCTTCAAGATCTGTCTGGCTTTTGTAGGGACAGACTGGTTGATTAATGGGAATATGATGGGGACACCCTCTGTCCCTGTACCCTTTAGGCCTTTAAGGGACTAAAGGCACTAATCTTTATCATTCCTCCTTGTTTGTGAAGCTGTTTTGTATTTACTGTCTTGGCCGGTGGGTAAAGGGGACAGTTTCTGTTTGGTCTTCTTCCCAATGATTGCTCTTACCCCACAGCTAAGAAGCTGACCTTTAGTGTTCTGCCAACTACTGATTATTTCTCTTCCAATTGCATATTCCAGATCTGGGAAGAGACCATCTACCGGGTCTGTGCACCCAGTGGACTCACTGAGAACTAGACCTAACCAGAACATCATTTGTCACCCAGACTCCAGACCTGCTCTCAAGCAGGGGGCCTAGAAGACACCTCCATTCCCTAGGACATCCAGATCAGCTTAGACCCTGTGTCCAAACAGTGTCTAAAATGTTGGAGTCTTCCTTTTTGCCCAGTGTAAATACCCAAGCTCTATAGGCAGCATATTCCAAGAACTTTCTGGCCTTACCTATTATATCCACTCCACATGTCTGCTTCTCTGAGTCTTATGGTCTTGCCTTCTGCCACCTTCCATGGCACTTTTGGTATTTTTTTCATAGAATGTGAGCCATCAATTTCTCCAAGTTCCAAGGGCCACCCTAGGAGTATGTTGGATGATTTCCCTGGAGTCCTTGTCAAGGTATTACAGAGTACTCACTGTCAGTGTTCCCATAACCTCTCAGTTATCCAAGTTCATTTTCTACCTCCATTGATCCAGCATCTCAGGGCCAGTCCTACCAGGAGTATCTTAACTCTGTTCCAGTCCACGTTAGCTAGGTCCTTCAGCTCCTCCAGAGTGTAGCCCTTTACTTTATTAGCAGATCCAGCATTTCCCCAACCCAGTTATGGTGGGACTCAACACTCATCATTGGTCTGTTGGTTAAGAGGAGAGCTGTGAGTGGTGTTTGGGGAGAAGGAGTGTGTTATCTTGTACAGCAGGAGAGCTCTGCACCCTCTTCAGGTAGGGGAGGTGCAACTAGCCTTTAACAGGGAGGAATGGGCCACATCTGTGAACCCAGAGGGTTCAGAAGAATCTGGGAATCCACATTTTCTAGATACACCTATTATGTATCTCAAGGCATTAGCACAGCCAACCTGTTGGGGCCAAGAACCCAACCTTCTCTGGAACTCTGTTCCTTTTATACCTAAGCCCTGAGTCTGTTCCTTAGCTTTTCTGCTCTCCAACTGCAGAAGAGTCTCTTTATAAGCTGTCCCAGAGGCCCACTGGCTGTCACACTTGAGTTCATGATTTTTCACTCTAAGTACCGTTACAGGTCTGGTTCCCAGGGAAGCCAAGTCCAAGACAGAGATTTTCCCATGGAAATAAAGACGTGGAAGAGCTCTCAGGATCAGCCTTTGTTGGGGGGAAGAAAGGAAACAGAATTGCACAGAGGGAGAAGATGCACAGAGATGGGGTCACAGCAAATACCTCAGCTGACCGCATGGGGAGCTCCAGGCCTGGGGTGGCCCTGCAGGGTGATTCCAAACTGGGATGAAAGCCCAGGTCTTTAGGCCCTGCATCAAATAATCACCCAGTAGGGGCTGTCCCTGGGACGGAAGCAAGGTGACCTTGAGCAAAGTCTTCAGCCCAGAGCGAGTCCCAGCAAAGGACTTATCTGAGAGCAGTCAGTCTCTGGCATGGAGGGTAGAGAGGGGAACAAGTGTTTGAGTCCTCCCAGGAAATCTGAGTGAGAATCATGACATCCACCACACCTACCTACTAACAAATATGAAGTTTTAGAAACCATAACTACACAATAAGTAGTGACTTTCAGATCCTCAGGTGAACCTTAGTGGTGAAATATGCCTTTGTCAATCAATTACACAGGACTTAGGTTTTCCAGGGGTCCAAAGTTTCAAAACAAACCAAGATCTTTCTTTCTTTTTAACATAGACAACAAAAGGAGTCCATTTGGCATTTGGAGTCGACAACTCCATTGATGGTTCTGCCACTGGTTCTGTTAATAGAATTTCAATCCTGTTTTGTACTTTCTTTTCTTTGCTGCTTGTAGCTAAAAGCCACACTCACTGTCTAAGCAACTCGGAAGGTTAACAGCCCCATGGAATACAACATGTGTTCCCAGGGCCATGTTGAGCCATGCCTTGCGGTCTTGAAGTCCCCAGAGTCATCCTCTATTTGCATTGTGTCTGCACAGCGCACTGACTGCCCCTCCCTACCCTCTCCCCAACCTGCAAAGAAGCAGTGTAAGAAGCACGGCCCATTCCTTAGCAAGGAAAAGCAGTTGAATTCTGTGCACTGAAGACAAATTGGCTATAAACTCTGCAAGCCACAGAGGTTATTTCAGTTACTAAATGATTAAAGTCTCTAATCTCTGGAGCGGTGATAATGCCAGAAAGGGGGGGCTGGGTTTTTGATGTTTGGGGAAGGTACAGAACATCTCTATTGAGACCATGCCAGAGAAAGCCCACTCCATCAAAGAACCCCAGATAAGTAAGACATCATTAATAAATCAATGACAGGAAAATGAAAACGGAAGCAGATGAATCAGCTAGTGGATCAGGTTGGAGATGAAAAACAGTACATCTGCTGCTACCGTTGGTGCATTAACAAATAAGTCTGCTGGATCAGACAGCCTTTCGGACTAATACTTGGAATAATGAAGCTTCAAGAGCGATTAAAGTATAAATCAATTTTTAAATGTATCTTGTACCTCCCCCAAACAACAGGAGGCATATTTTCCCTTGCTTTGAATTCCTTTTGGCAGGCAACGGGAGGTGCAGGGATAAAAAATGCTGCCTCACTTTGGCTCTGCTGTGAGGTACAGCACACAGCTAATTTAGTGTTTAGCCTCACACTTTGATTCTTACCAGCTGAAAGCACTGAGCTGTGCTTAATCGATAACGTTAAATCCAAGCCAATGTGTTTCAGTTTCAGCAAGATCCCCCAGCCTCCTTGTCCAGGACAGCTTGATGTTCGCTCCCTTTCCTCCTCGTGTAGGTAATGATTTACATTTAATTTTGTTTTTATTGAGGTCTTCAGCAGAATTAACCATTAAGGTGGTGAAGCATTTTTCTTATTTGAAACATAATTTCTCCTTCATATCTGATGAAAAAAGTTGCTTCTCCCTAATGGCAAAATGGCCAGGTTTTAGGATATTAAAAATGGACACAAGCAATTACTTTGATGAGTTGTTCATCCACATCCAAAGAGGGCAGCTGTATTTTACATATAATGTTTGGTTTAGGGATGCTGGGCTAAAATGAGGCTAAAGGGAGATGGCTCAGGTTGGGGAAAGGGGGACGAGCCAGAAAGAACACAGGGCAACACAATCAAAAAAGAAAACTATATTTATGTGCAAAATTTCCCTGAAGCACAGAAAGCTGGCTAATAAATGAGTTCTTGCTGAAGAATACAAATGGGGAGGGTATAGGAAGAAAGAAGGACAAAGAAAGAAAAGATACGAAATAAGATGATTAGAAATGGTGAGGGGGTGAACCCCAGATGAAGGAGAGGAAAATCAAGCCATGTTTCTTTTCAGAACACAACCTTTACTCTCATTATAACCCCAAATCAGCCGAGGACAATGGGACCTCAAGGAAGTAAACTCCCTTCCCTTCTTGCTCTTCTGCTAGAAACACAACAGTGTTTTCAGAAAACAAAAGCCGAGATACTCTTGTTCATCTTGACTGCTCTCAGGTCAACAGATTCAGTATTTTGAATTCAGTTAGGACAGCCAGCAGAACTCACATTTCCAAAGACTCCAAAATATTGTAGCAAGTGAAAACTTTTATACTGATTAATGAAGGGCAAGCAGACATGAGCATCAAAGCTCATACGAACATTTCCAGATGTAAGCACTAAGTTAGAAAGAGACTGAGTTTTTTTTATCATCATAGGATCTGGCAGTACAAACTTTTCATATTAGGTATTATCAACATATGATTAAGGTACAAACCAGCTGGAAAATTCCACAGCCACCTGATAACTTCAAATGAGGGTATCTGGAAAGTTTAGGGACCACTGATGTCCTATAAACCAGTGTTTCTCAAACTTCTATGTGCTTACAAATACCAGGAGATCTTGTAAAAGTGCAGATTCTAGGGGAACATTTCTGGATTGGTAGAGGAAGGACCTCCAAAAATAGACTCTTCTATAAAAGTAATGAAAGTATTGGTAAGGATTATCAAAGTCAACTTTTTCAGAAACTTGGAAATTAACCAAAGTTACACGAAAACTTGAGGAGTATTTATTCAAGAAAAACAGCTGAATCTTGGAAAGAACAGTGAGTTTTGGTGTTTTAGCTTGCCCTTCTCCCATTCTCCCAGTTCCACAGCAGCACTGAAAATGAGTAGTCTTACAACCATCACAGCTGTGAAAAACCAGCAGCCTAATAGCTACTAGAGGGGGAAGAATGGATTTGGAGCTTCCCCAAAAGCTCCATCCCCAGAGACTTGTTACTATCCAACCTATTTGGTAGCTCTCTGGAAAAGCCTTATTCTCAGGGCTTGTATTTATTTGACCTGACCCAGAGCTTGCTCAGTGCAAACAGTCCTGTCCCCAAGGTATTTGTTGGAAATAATTAGCAGCAATTGTTTAATATCCAGCTGCTTTAGGTAGCAATGCAAGTTGGTGAGAACTGACCCCAAAAAATTTAAACTGGGGGATGAGATGCTCATAATGAGCTTAGAAAACTTCAACATATTCCTACAGATCTAGAAGCCTACATGTATGTGCAGGGGTGTGCACACACCGAAGAAAGACAAGAGAAGATTCTCATGTCAGCTCTAGCTAACCTTCAGGTTCAGCATAAGCAGGTAATGAAGGCTAAGGCAGAGTTTTAAACTGCTAGGGCACTGACTGTGTGCTCCAACACACACACGAGCAAAGTTGAGAACTTTATTTTTCAAGCCATTTAAGAAACTCGCTTGTCTGATCATTAGTTGATCATTAAGCTAACTGGGCATGGGCTTCCCTGGTGGCTCAGATGGTAAAGAATCTACCTATAATGCAGGAGACCCAGGTTTGTCCCTGGGTCGATAATCTCCCCTGGGGAAGGGAATGGCAACCCTCTCCAGTATTCTTGCCTGGAGAATTCCAGGGACAGAGGAACCTGGTGGGCTAGAGTCCTTGGGGTCACAAAAAATTGGACACAATTGAGCGACTTAACATACACACACACACACAAGCTAACTGGGCAGAGACATCATTGGCTATACACAACAGATTAGTCCAGGAAAATTAGTCAACAGGCAAAGAGTAGCAGCAGCAGCAGCAACAACAACAACAAACTCTGGAGTGGATGGCAGTGGAGGTGGAGACTAGGAACAGGAACCTGACTTCCAGAGTTGCCATGCTATATTCAGATGTCCAGTTTTTAACAAAAAATTGCATAGTGTGCAGAGAAGCAAGAAAAGATGGGCCATACATAAAAAAAAAAAAAAGTTGACTGTAATAGTACTTGTCCCTAATAGGATATTAGACTTATTGTATCAAAACTTTGAATCAGCTGCTACAACTATATTCAAGGATCTTAGAAAATTGATTTCCAAAGAATTAAAGGAAAGTGTGAAAATAACATCTCAGCAAATAGAGAATATCAATAAAGAGGTAGAAATTATAAAACAAGAGTCAAACAGAAATTCTTCTGGAGTTGCAAAGTATATTAATTGAAATGAAAAAATCACTAAAAGAGCTCAGAAGACAAACTGTCAGGAGAATCTGTGAACTTGAAGATAGGTCAGTTGATTGAGATTATCCAATTTGAGGAAGAAAATTAAGAAAAATGAACAGTCTGAGATACCTGTGGGTAGGCACCAAGTCTACCAATATATGCATAATGAAAGTCCCAGAAAGAGAGAAGAGAAACAGACAGAAAAAAATATTTAAAGAAATAATGGCTTAAAATTTCTCAAGTTTGTTGAAAAATATTGATCAATACATCCAAGAAAGTAAATGATCTTCAAGAAGAGTAAGCACAGAGAGATTCACAAACAGATACATCAACCTGTCAAAGGTTAAAGACAGAGAAAGATTTGAAAGCAGCAAGAGAAAAATGACGCATCATATACAAGGGAGCCTGAATAAGGTTAACAGCTAATTATCTAAGATTAACAGCTAATTATCAGAAACTATGGAAGCCAGAAAGCAGTGAGAAGACCTTCATATCCACTAGGATGGGTGTAATAAAAAAAGATAGAAAATGTCGGTAAGGATGTGGATAAATTGGAAATATTAAATAGTTGCAGACACTTTGGAAAACAGATTGGTAGTTTTTCAAATGATTAAACCTTGAGTTACTTCATGACCCTGCAATTTATTCCTAGATATATATACATGCCCAAGAGAAATCAAAACATATATTCATGTAACATTTTATAAATTAATTTTTATAGCAACATTATTCATAGTAGCCCCAAATTATAAACATCTCAAGTGTCCATCAGCTAAATAAATGGTTAAATTTTAAATGTGGTATAGCCATACAGTAGAATATAATTCAGCCTTAGAAAAAGATGAACATGGATGCCATAACATGGATGAACTTTGAAAACATAAACCCAAGAGAGAGAAGTCAATCACAAAAGACCACATATTATGATTCCATTTATATGGGAAGGACCTGAATAAGCAAATCTATATAGAAAGTGCAGTGAAGTGAAATGCACATTGCTCAGTCGTGTGCAACTCATTGAGACCCCATGGACTACACAGTCCATGGAATTCTCCAGGCCAGAATACTGGAGTGGGTAGACTTTACCTTCTCCAGGGGATCTTCCCAACCCAGGGATGGAGCCCAGGTCTCCCGCATTGAAGACAGATTCTTTACCCACTGAGCCACAAGGGAAGCCCAAGGTTACTGGAGTGGGTAGCCTATCCCTTCTCCATTGGATCTTCCCAACCCAGGAATTGATCTGGGGTCTCCTGTGTTGCAGGCAGATTCTTTACAAACTGAGCTATCAGGGAAGCCCAAATCTATAGAGACAGAATGTAAATTTGTGGTTGCCAGAGGCTAGAGGTGGGGTAGGTATGGAGGAAGCTGAGGAGTGCCTGCTAATGGTACAGGATTTCTTTTTCAAGTGATGAAAATGTTTTAAAAGTGATTATATTATTGGCTGTATAATTTATGGATATCTAAGTGCTTTGAATTATATATTATAAATGAGTGACTTGTATGGTATGTTAATTATATTTAGTAAAGTTGTTAATTAAGAAAAGAAAAAAAAAGCTCCCTTAAAGAATAAAGGGGGAAAACGGTGAGCATGGGATATTCCTAGTTCTACGACTAAAGGAAGAAGGCAAGATGGGTATCTGTGGACAGTTATCACACTCCGCCACATGTTCCATCCTCACCATGTTGTGCTGTCTGATAGCCTTCATGTGTGCAGAACCAGGCAGAAGTTCTCCAGGATATCCTTTTGCAGGTCTGGGGGACTATGCCACACTGTTAGCAAATCTGACCATTTCCCAGCAGGTCCTAATCCACTCCACTGCAAGTCGCTTAGCACTGAGTTTAATTTTCTGAGATAGATTTCTTTTTATTCAAAATGAAAAAGATATGACCAAATCTAGTATGACATCTCCTTTAGCCTATAACTAACTTCTTGGCCTATGTAAAATTACTCCAAGTTTCTAAGGTTTTCAACCACATGCCCACAGGTAACTGATGTTAAATTCTCCATTTCTCGCTATCCCACACCCTACACCATCAATGATCTTCCACCTTAAAGTGAGTTCTTTAGTATTGCATAGGGGTTGGGAGGACCTCCAGCTGAACTAAAAAGAGAGGGGCCTTCACAATCACATTATCCCTAGGGCCTGAGGGTTCTCATCATAGGAAGATCCAGAATCTCTTATTTCCAGCGGTGGGTCCCTCTGTAATCCTTGATACACTTGTAAAAGGAAATTTCAGTTCAGTTCAATTGTTGAGTTGTGTCCATCTCTCTGCGACCCCATGGACTGCAACATGCCAGGCTTCCCTGTCCATCACTAACTCTCAGAACTTGCTCAAACTCATGTCCATTGATTTAGTGACGCCATCCAACCCTCTCATCCTTTATCGTCCCCTTCTCCTGCTTTCAGTCATTCCTAGCAGCAGGGTCTTTTCCAATGAGTCAGTTCTTTGCATCAGGTGGCCAAACTATTGGCGTTTCAGCTTTAGCATCAGTCCTTCCAATGAATATTCAGGATTGATTTCCTTTAGAACTGACTGGTTATATCTCCTTGCAGTCCAAGGGACTCTCAAGAGTCTTCTCCAACACCACAGCTCAAAAGCATCAATTCTTTGATACTCATCTTTCTTTATAGTCCAACTCTCATATCCATACATGACTACTGGAAAGACCATAGCTTTGACTAGATGGAACTTTGTCAGCAAAGTAATGTCTCGGCTTTTTAATTGGCTGTCTAGATTGGTCATAGCTTTTCTTCCAAGCAGCAAGCATCTTTTAATTTTATGGCTGCAATCACCATCTGCAGCGATTTTGGAGCCCAAGAAAATATGGCCTCTCACTGTTTCCATTGTTTCCCCATCTATTTGCCGTAAAGTGATGGGATCAGATGCCATGATCTTCATTTTCTCAATGTTGAGCTTTAAGTTAGCTTCTTCACTCTCCTCTTTCACTTTCATCAAGAGGCTCTTTAGTTCCTCTTCACTTTCTGCCATAAGGGTGGTGTCATCTGCATGTGTGAGGTTTTTGATATTTTTCCCAGCAACCCTGATTTCAGCTTGTGCTTCATCCAGCCCAACATTTCACATGATGTATTCTGCATATAAGTTAAATAAACAGAATGACAATATACAGCCTTGATGTATTCCTTTCCCAAATTGGAACCAGTCTGTTGTTCCGTGTCTGGTTCTAACTGTTGCTTCTTGACCTGCATTCATATTTTTCAGGGCTTCCCTGAAAGCTCAGTAGCTCAGTATATAAAGAATCTGCCTGCAATGCAATTCCTGGGTTGGGAAGATCCACTGGAGAAGGGATAGACTACCCACTCCAGAATTCTGGCCTGGAGAATTTCGTGGCCTGTACAGTCCATGGGGTTGCAAAGAGTTGGACACGACTTTGGAACCAGTCTGTTGTTCCGTGTCTGGTTCTAACTGTTGCTTCTTGACCTGCATTCATATTTTTCAGGGCTTCCCTGAAAGCTCAGTAGCTCAGTATATAAAGAATCTGCCTGCAATGCAATTCCTGGGTTGGGAAGATCCACTGGAGAAGGGATAGACTACCCACTCCAGAATTCTGGCCTGGAGAATTTCGTGGCCTGTATAGTCCATGGGGTTGCAAAGAGTTGGACACGACTGAGCGACTTTCAGTTTCACTCACAGATTTCTCAGGAGGTAGGTTTCCTCCTGAACCTAGGTCTCCTGCATTGCAGGCAGATTCTTTACCAGCTGAGCCACAAGGGAAGCTCAAAAGGAAATTTAGTTGGTGTCAAATAAAAGCTTGTTCATCTCTTGAGTCATCTCATCACAGAATTGATGAAAATTTAGCCTAAAAAGATGTGAAACCGTGCTTAAAACCCACAGTACATGGTGGCCTAGGGGGTATCACCAAGGTTCCTCAGCTTTCCCATTTGGTATATGATGATATAGCATATTGAAAAGCAGAGACATTACTTTGCCATCAAAGGTCCGTCTAGTCAAGCCTATGGTTTTTCCAGTGGTCATGTATGGATGTGAGAGTTGGACTGTGAAGAAGGCTGAGTGCTGAAACATTGATGCTTTTGAACTGTGGTGTTGGAGAAGACTCTTGAGAGTCCCTTGGACTGCAAGGAGATCCAATCAGTCCATTCTGAAGGAGATCAACCCTGAGATTTCTTTGGAAGGAATGATGCTAAAGCTGAAACTCCAGTACTTTGGCCACCTCATGTGAAGAGCTGACTCATTGGAAAAGACTCTGATGCTGGGAGGGATTGGGGGCAGGAGGAGAAGGGGACGACAGAGGATGAGATGGCTGGATGGCATCATGGACTCAATGGACGTGAGTCTGAGTGAACTCCGGGAGTTGGTGATGGACAGGGAGGCCTGGCTTGCTGCAATTCATGGGGTCGCAGGTCGGACATGACTGAGCGACTAAAGTGAACTGAACTGATGTTATTTTTGAAGTGTTGGAGCATCTTCAGATAAATGCTAATACAGAGGAAATTGGTTTAGCATCTGATTATCTGAAAGTGGTAGGAGTTGAGAGAAAAGCCTTTTCTCCTTAGGCAGGCCTCTCTACAGTATGGGGGAGGCTTTCTTTAGCAAACTCAGGGAAAGAGCAGTTCAGTGGAGGATAATTGCTTTACAACATTGTGTTAGCCTCTGCCATACATCAACATGAATCAGCCACAGGTACACATATGTCCAGGGGGGCTTCCCAGGTGGCTCAGAGGTTAAAGCATCTGCCTGGAATGTGGGAGAATCAGGTTCTATCCCTGGGTCAGGAAGATCCCCTGAAGAAGGAAATGGCAACCCATGCCAGTACTCTTGCCTGGAGAATCCCATGGAGGGAGGAGCCTGGTAGGCTACAGTCCATGGGGTCACAAAGAGTCGGACATGACTGAGCGATTTCACTTTCACTTCCCTCCTGAGTCACCCCCCATCTCCCACCCCGTCCCACCCCTCTAAGTTTTCAGAGAACACCAGGTTGAGCTCCCTGTGTCACACAGCAAGTTCCCACTTGCTATCTATTTTACATATAGCAACTGGAGTGGGATGTCATTGCCTTCTCCAACTTTCATGCATTAGAGAAGAAAATGGCAACCCACTCCAGTGTTCTTGCCTGGAGAATCCCAGGGACGGGGGAGCCTGGTGGGCTGCCATCAGTGGGGTCGCACAGAGTTAGACACGACTGAAGTGACTTAGCAGTAGCAGCAATGTATACGTTTCCATGCTATTTTCTCAATTCGTCCCACTCTTTCCTTCCCTTACTGTGGCCACAAGTCTGTTCTCTATGTTAGCATCTTCATTGCTCCCCTGCAAATAGGTTCATCAGTACCATCATTCTAGATTCTATACATGTGCATTAATATACAATATACAAAGTAAGTCAGAAACAGATATCCTTTTCCCTACATATTTTCTCTCTCTTCTTACTTGAGTGAAGTTAAAATTAAGTTTCCTTGCTGAGCAGGTTTTTCCAAAGTGTTAGGTTAACATGGTCTGTAATTGGGATACATTTGTCCAAGTTAAATCTCACAAAATCAAGAAGTGGCTGGGTTCAAACTAAAGTAAGTGTGATATATAAAGGTCTTCAGTGGTCTATAACCCAGATCATAATGAGAGTCCCTTGAACATAGACAAACTAGAACATTTCAATAAACTCATATTGTGGTGTAAAGTCCACTGGCATTCCATATTCCAGCAGATCCAGGCCTGGGTGGGCTTTTCTTTTCTTTGCTTCTTAAATTCTTTATTTTACTAATGACTTCTGTACTCATTAGAAGCTGTTGTTAACACATTACAATGGCATTTATGAAGCATCAAGGGGGTAGAGATTTGTCTCATATTCACTCTTATCATTCCTAAGGCTTATGTTCAGGCTTTCCTTCATGCCTGTTCACTTTCCAGAACACTCTGGTATTCTGGCAACAACACAGTCTGGACCAGCTTCTCAGAAGTACAGCTTGTGCCGTCACACAGGGCTCTGTGCTTAGAAGGACCTCACATTTAGAAGGACCCCACACTTGGAAGGGCCCTGCCCTTGGTTAATGTTTTTCTGACACTGCCTTGAAACTCCTAGTAATTTTTGATGAAGGGACCACAATTTTGTACTTGGCTCTGCAAATTATGTAGCTGGTACTGAAGTCTGAACTGAACTGAATACTTGGGATTTCAGATCTCAGCTTTGATCCTTCTTAGCTTTGTGATCTTGGATGAGTTTCTTAACCTTGCTCAAATTTATTTTCCTCCATTGTTAAATGTAGAAAGAATAATATCTGTCTCACAGAGTTGTTAAAGGAATTAAATGAGATAGAAAACATGCTGGTGCCCGAGACACGGTTCTAGTAACTAACTCTTAGTTTGTCACTAATCCTTATTAATTGCTTATCCCAAGTACTGTGCCTGGCAGTTTACAAAAATTAGGTCACTGTTCCTCACAACCATAGCAGATCAGCTAGCACACCCTGGTTTGCACTTACAGGTTTTTGTAGTCAATGTCGATTCCCATTGGCCCAGCATCTATGCTGGTTGGTTGGTGATCGTAGTGTCTGAATGTTCTACATGGTCAAGATTGTTTTGCAGATAAGGAAGCCGAGGCACAGATATACTGAGGAAACTGCCCATGTCCACACAACTATTAAGTAGACACCAGCTATTAATGTCGTAGCCTCTAGTAAAGGGTAGAGACTCTAGCAGAAGTGAGATCTTTTAACCTGAAGTTTAATGTTTTTTCCTTCTGGCCCCTAAGTTCCTCTGTCCTCAAGGAGTTACTAATTGAGTGAGAGTGACAAGTACATATAGACCTGGCTACCTGGCTGCTGCACAAGGCCATGTAACCAACTTTACCTGCCAAACACATGCACCTAAGCTGCTGATAGTTGCCCTTTCAGGTGTTCAGGCTGTTGACCAAGTTTTTCCCTTATCCGGAGGCTCTTCCCTATTCTTGTCTTCATCACTGTACCCAAATCCTCATTTTCCTTCAAGACTCAACTGAGTTGTCCCACCCCTCAAAAAGGCCCCTCCTCTGAGTCTCTGGATATTTGTAGCTCTCTCACAACACTTCTTGCATAACTTCTAGTTGGTGGCTTTCTAGGTCTAAAAGATCTTTGATGAGAAAAGATGACATATTGCTCATCTGAGTGTCCCCAGCACTTAGGAAAATGTGCCTGACACATAATTGCAGTTTACTAAGCAATTGATGCAGGGTGGTATTTTCCAAGGAATACCAAATTCTTCTATTTGTTCAAAGGAGAGACAGTTGTACTCAACTAATGGATGGAAGCTTCATAGAGGAGGTGGTCTGCATGTTAGATCTTAAAGGGTGGAAAAGACTAAATGAAATAAATAGCATTAGGGATAGAGGCAGGAAATCATTCTTAACAGAAGGAACAGCTTGAGCAAAAGTGCAGGTAGAGAAAAGCTGAAGACAAAGCTTGTTTAGAGAACAGTGGGTAGACCATTGGGCCTGGAACTCAGGAGTTTCATTAAGTGAAAAATCCCAAGTTCAAATATTTATTGGAATCAGGCTTATAGCATAATAAATAAATAAATCATGGCCACATGAAATACAATAGAGAGGAGAAAGGACTGTGGCAAACTGGAAAATACACCCTATTTAAAGCGAGGTGGCTATTGGACTTTTTAGTTTTCCTAGATAGTATGGAAATTCAGAGGTGTGAAGTATTTCTTTAACTTTTCATTTAAAAACTGAAAAATTAATATGGAGTTCATGTGCAAGCTTTACCCAGCTTTCACTAATGTTAATGACTTATAGACTCATAGTATAATGATTAAAAGCTACAAAATTAAGATTGCTATTAGAGTACTAATGAAACTGTAGTGCTTACTCAAATTTTACCGGTTTTTCTCCAGTGCCCTTTTTTTCTGTTCCAGGATCTGATTTCTAGTAGTTGTGTTTATTTGGCCTCCTCTAATCTGGGAGAGTTCTTCAGTCTTTTCTTATCTTTCATGATCTTGACAGTTTGAATGATTACTATTCAGTTATTTCATAAAGTTTCTGTCAACATGTGTTTGATCTTTTCTCATGGTTGAGGTGAGATAATGAATTTTTGGCAAAATGCTACAGAAGCTTCACTGTGCCTTTTTTCAGTGCATCATATCAAGTGTACATGATGTCAATATGTCTTATTACTGATGATGTCCACTTTGATCTTTTGGTAAAGGCAATGTCTGCTGTGTTTTTCCATTGAAAAATAACCATCTTTTCCGATGTTAGTGATAAATATTTGGGAGATATTCTGAGGGCTCTATAAATGCCTCAGTTCAGTTCAGTTCAGTCGCTCAGTCGTGTCCGACTCTTTGCGACCCCATGAATCGCAGCACGCCAGGCCTCCCTATCCATCACCGTCTCCCGGAGTTCACTCAGACACGTCCATCGAGTCCGTGATGCCATCCAGCCATCTCATCCTCTGTCGTCCCCTTCTCCTCCTGCTCCCAATCCCTCCCAGCATCAGAGTCTTTTCCAATGAGTCAACTCTTCGCATGAGGTGGCCTCATACTTCCTCAAACCTTTGTCCACTGATTTTAACATCCACCAGTGGATCTTGCCTATAGCAATGATTACAGTGATGTTTCTCTAGTGGTGATTTTGTGTTTCCCTCATTCATTCTACTTTTATTGGTTAGAATTCTTCTGTCAGGAAAAGCACTCTCTATTCTCCCATTTAATTACTCATTTAATTATTTCATTTATATTTGTAAGGACTAATCTGTATGATTTTATTTCATGGTATAAAGTATAATCAATGCTATCATTATCATTTTGTTGCTCAAATTGCCTAGATTTGGCCACTGAGATCTTGTCAACATTAGTTCCTATATCCTTTTGACTTGCTCCCATATTTCTGTGAGCACTTCCTCATTTTCTGATACTATATAATCTTCCAGGCTCATCTTGTATTTTCTTTCTCTGGGCCTGGAATCAACCACTTCTTCAGGGAGCTCTGTTGTTGTTTTTTTTTTTTCAATGGCACCCCACTCCAGTACTCTTGCCTGGAAAATCCCACGGACGGAGGATCCTGGTAGGCTGCAGTCCATGGGGTCGCGAAGAGTCGGACACAACTGAGCGACTTCACTTTCACTTTTCACTTTCATGCATTGGAGAAGGCAATAGCAACCCACTCCAGTACTCTTGCCTGGAGAATCCCAGGGACGGGAGCCTGGTGGGCTGCCGTCTAGGGAGTTGCACAGAGTTGGACATGACTGAAGTGACTTAGCACGGGAGAATAAATGTCTTGGCTTTCAAATGTAGATTACGAATTCAAACACTGTGGATGTATGCCTAGTTCACAGTCCTTCACTGTGTGAGTCTGATGCAGAAGATCAGTTAGCTCAAAGTGAAGTTTGAGTGAAGGTTTGATTCTGGGTAAGAAATGTCTTGAATGTCCAGTGAGGAGTTTGGAATCCATGAGTCCAGGGCATGAAGTTCTCTGGACAGATTTTGAGTAGAAATGTGATACACTTAATGATATATTTTGGGGAGATAAACAGGAAGACTTGCAAACAGAAGTTTCTAGAAGCAAAAAAAAAAAAGTGGAATATTTAAACATATAGCTGAGAAAAGAAGAGAAACTAAAGGCAAAGGAAAAAAGGAAAGATATACCCATTTGAATGCAGAGTTCCAAAGAATAGCAAGGAGAGATAAGAAAGCTTTCCTCAGTAATCAATGCAAAGAAATAGAGGAAAACAACAGAAAGGGAAAGACTAGAGATCTCTTCAAGAAAATCAGAGATATCAAGGGAACAATTCATGCAAAGATGGGCTCAATAAAGGACAGATATGTATGGAGCTAACAGAAACAGAAGGTATTAAGAAGATGTGGCAAGAATACACAGAAGAACTGTACAAAAAATATCTTTATGATCCAGATAACCACAATGGTGTGATCACTCACCTAGAGCCAGACATCCTGGAATGTGAAGTCAAATGGGCCTTAGAAAGCATCACTATGAACAAAGCTAGTGGAGGTGATGGAATTCCAGTTGAGCTGTTTCAAGTCCTAAAAGATGATGTTGCCACAGTACTGCACTCAATATGCCAGCAATTTTGGAAAATGCAGCAATGGCCACAGGACTGGAAAAGGTCAGTTTTCATTCCAATCCCAAAGAAAGGCAATGCCAAAGAATGCTCAGACTACTGCACAATTGCACTCATCTCACATGCTAGTAAAGTAATGCTCAAAATTCTCCAAGCCAGGCTTCAGCAATACGTGAACTGTGAACTCCCTGATGTTCAAGCTGGTTTTAGAAAAGGCAGAGGAACCAGAGATCAAATTGCCAACATCTGTTGGATCATAGAAAAAGCAAGAGAATTCCAGAAAAACATCTACTTCTGCTTTATTGATTACGCCAAAGCTACGCCAAAGCCTTTGACTGTGTGGATCACAACAAACTGGAAAATTCTGAAAGAGATGGGAATACCAGACCACCTAACCTGCCTCCTGAGAACTCTGTATGCAGGTCAAGAAGCAATGGTTAGGACTAGACATGGAACAACAGACTGGCTCCAAATTGGGAAAGGAGTGCGTCGAGGCTGTATATTGTCTCCCTGCTTATTTAACTTATATGCAGAGTACATCATGTGAAATGCTGGGCTGGATGAAGCACAAGCTGGAATCAGGATTGCCAGGAGAAATATTAGTAACCTCAGATATGGAGATGACACCACCCTTACAGCAGAAAGCAAAGAAGAACTAAAGAGCCTCTTGAAAGTGAAAGAGGAGAGTGAAAAAGCTAACTTAAAATTCAACATTCAGAAAACTAAGATCATGGCATCTGTTTCCATCACTTCATGGCAAATAGATGGAGAAACAATGGAAACAGTGAGAGACTGTATTTTCTTGGGCTCCAAAATCACTGCAGTTGGTGACTGCAGCCATGAAATTAAAAGATGCTTGCTGCTTGGAAGAAAAGCTATGACCAACCTAGACAGCCAATTTAAAAGCCGAGACATTATTGACAAAGTTCCATCTAGTCAAAGCTATGGTTTTTCTGATAGTCATGTATGGATGTGAGAGTTGGATTATAAAGAAAGCTGAGCACTGAAGAATTGATGCTTTTGAACTGTGGTGTTGGAGAAGACTCTTGAGAATCCCTTGGACTGCAAGGAGATATAACCAGTCCATCCTAAAGGAAATCAATCCTGAATATTCATTGGAAGGACTGATGCTAAAGCTGAAACGCCAATAGTTTGGCCAACTGATGCAAAGAACTGACTTATTGGAAAAGACCCTGATGCTGGAAAAGACTGAAGGCAGGAGCAGAAGGGGACAATAAAGGATGAGATGGTTGAATGGCATCACTGACTTGATAGACATGAGTTTGAGCAAGTCTGGGAGTTGGTGATGGACAGGGAAGCCTGGTTTGCTGCAGTCCATGGGGTCAGAAAGAGTTGGACGTGACTAAGTGACTGAACTGAACTGATAAAATTCTTTTTTTTTAAATTAAAGTAGTAAAATTATAAATTAGAGATGTTCTGTGCTTTCCCTCATGCTGGAGATCCTTTCTCTTGTTCTCCTCCAAACCAAATATCCTTATGTATCAAAGTCTCCTTCTCCAGAAAGTTTCCTGACTCTTTCCCTAAATTTACCCATCCTTCTCAGGTACCCTTGGCCCAGGTTGGCTGGTACCTCCTTTGGACATGCATTCCATTCTGCCTTATATGCTGGGGCTTTGTTTGAATGCTTGTCTTGCTGGGCTGGAAGAAGCACAAGCTGGAATCAAGATTTCCGGGAGAAGTATCAGTAACCTCAGATATGCAGATGATACCACCCTTATGGCTGAAAGTGAAGAAGAACTAAAGATCCTCTTGACGAAAGTGAAAGAGCAGAGTGAAAAAATTGGCTTAAAGCTCAACATTCAGAAAACGAAGATCATGGCATCCGGTCCCATCACTTCATAGGAAATAAATGGGGAAACAGTGGAAACAGTGGCTGACTTTATTTTGGGGGGCTCCAAAATACTGCAGATGGTGATTGCAGCCATGAAATTAAAAGACACTTCTTGGAGGGAAAGTTATGACCAACCTAGACAGCATATTAAAAAGCAGAGACATTACTTTGTCAAAAAGGTCCGTCTAGTCAAGGCTATGGTTTTTCCAGTAGTCATGTATGGATGTGAGAGTTGGACTATAAAGAAAGCTGAGCACTGAAGAATTGATGCTTTTGAACTGTGGTGTTGGAGAAGACTCTTGCGAGTCCCTTGGACTGCAAGAAGATACAAGCAGTCCATCCTAAAGGAGATGAGTCCTGGGTGTTCATTGGAAGGACTGCTGTTGAAGCTGAAACTCCAATACTTTGGCCCCCTATGTGAAGAGCTGACTCATTTGAAAAGACCCTGATGCTGGGAAAGATTGAGGGCAGGAGGAGAAGGGAACAACAGAGGATGAGATGGTTGGATGGCATCACTGACTCAAACATGAGTTTGAGTAAACTCCAGGAGTTAGTGATGGACAGGGAGGCCTGGCGTGCTGCGGTTCATGGGGTCTCAAAGAGTCAGACACGACTGAGAGACTGAATTGAACTGAACTGAAGTTGCTCACTTGGTTACTAACTTCTTACAGACAAGGAAGGTCTTAGTCATTTTTATCTCTTCTCTGGGCCTAACATTGTTCTTCTCACCCAGGAGAGATGCTCAACTCAGAACTGAACTGGTTATAGGAACCATTTGTAATTCACGTTGGGATTTTGGGTAAATAAAAGCAAAATGCAAGGGTATGCAAATTTCTTTGAAGTTATGTGATTTTCAGTTGAAATTGCACTGCCTGAAAAATTACTCCAGCTGAATGTGTGAGGCAGCACATGTGATGGAGAAGACAACAGTAAGGTAATGCAAGACACACAGACGCACGCACACAGAATTTCTGAGCCCATAGTACAAGTCTTCTTAAGAAGAATACCAGTCAGGTGTGCACTTAATACTGAGGGAATTTAATAATAAAAGTACATTCCTTATGGAGGAGACAAATGCTGTCTTGAAAGGTCTATCTGGAAGGCACCTCTTAGGACTACCCTAAGCTTTTTGAAAACATGTTCAGAATGACCTTCCCTTTGTGAAAAAGAACATTCCTAAAGGCCTTGATAGGAGTGAACTCTGTGTTAATCATGTTTCCTCTTTAGAGCCGTGCTGTACAGAGAGAGCTTTCCCCTCGAAGCATGAATAAAAGCTATGCTTCAAGTGCAGAAAACATTTAGAAAACAAATTTCACCCCCCAAAATTTAAAGAGAACTGACTATAGTCAACAAGGCAACTACCCTACAGAAAATAGGGTTCTGTGATGTTTGTCAAGGAGGAGGCATAAAGGTTTATGGCCTCTGCCAGCCTCCTTTCCCGGATTCCTGCTGGGTTGGCCATCCTCACTGCTGGCAGCAGCTACCTGTGTGACAGTTGACACCTTGAGTCAAGAAGGAAGGGAAAGGAAAAAGGAGGTAGAGGTGAGGGAGGAGGCAGGCCCAAATATAGCACTATTGACTGTTTCCTTTTTCACCAGGCAGCATCTGCCAGCCAGCATAGCATCACGAGGAGAGGCAAGATTGTAAAGAAGGGCAGGTCAAAGGGATGCAGAGCAAGAAAATGCCAAAGAACAAGAGGACAGATGTGAGGCCTGTGAAGAAAGTAACCCTCAGCAATATGGGAACTGGGGGAGCAGAAGAAGTGATTCAAGTGTGTAAACAAAGCAACCCCCCCCGCCAAGAGACTGGAGTGGAATAACGTTTTTGTCAGACTAAGCCAAGTCCCCTTGTTCTGCTCCTAATTGCAGTGACTTCCCCTCTCTCCTGTCTCCTTTGTCAGCTGCATTCATTTGGATCAGGAGTGCCATTTATTGGCCCTGGAGAAGGGAAAGAATGGGGGGAAATGCAGATGTTGACTCTCTGCTTTTGAATTCCTAAAAATATGTTCTAAATTTCTATCAGAGACTGGAGCTTTGAAGTCTTGGCTTCAGTGACTCAGAGTTAAGGTCCTGGCAGAGATATTAAACATAAATTAAGAATGTAGTACTCAAACATGGTCCAGGTGGCATGGTGCAGGAACAATATATGAGGAAAACTAGGAACCAAAGAGGACTTTTCACAGCCCTCTGACTCTCCTTCACACATACAGGAAGAAGTTTGCCTTGCTCCTAGGAGTGCTGAGGGCGTGATGGAGGGAAGGGTCAATGGATCCCAAGGGGCTTTTAACTGGGATGAGGGCTGGAGTGTGTGGATATGGTAATCTGATCCAGAGAGTGACTGTGGACACGGGGCTATAACCAGAGGCCATCTGGTGTGATGTCCAAAGACCAGATGGTACAAGCTACATCTCAGTGATCAGTGAACACCAAGCCACTCCTTCCCATTGGTTAGTGGCCTCAGCCTACCCCCAGCTTAGAATGTCTGTGGAGAAAGGGAGAGATGGACCTTGATTAACTTAGGTCTGTAAAATTATCAAATAAAGTGAGTTATGTTTTAGCATACTTGATTACGAGTTTCAGAAATTTTACCTGCTACATAATTATGAAGCTAAATAAATGCCAATATATCAAACTTACACTTAGGAGGTTAATTTTATGTCTAATTTCAGACTTCTGGAGCATAAAAGGCAATAGAGTTCTCTTGAAGGTTAGTAGAACCTTCTTTTTTTATTCTGGGTCTGTATGTGTGTATGTACATGTATATGTGTGTATTCCAACCAGGGAACGCCCCTACCCTTCACCCCAGGTTATCTTATTTCAAGTAGTTTTTCCAATGTGTTGGGTCATGCCTAATTAGATAAGAACTTTTTCTTTAGCCTCATGTGTTTAGAAGTCCACATCATCTAAGGTCAAGCCTCGAATGAAAAGAACAGAGAAGTGATGTGATTACACTGACTTCAGAGCAGATGGCTGTTTTCTGGAGGGAAATGGTGCATAAAACACACAAACAATGAAATACTTGAGAGAGAAATTCTCCACGGCAGTCGTGGCTATAAAATCAACACAAAGCAACTAGTTCCCTGGACTGGTGCAATGTTGAGAAGCATTAGGGGGAAATAAGAGATACCCACACCCTGATGAGGCATCCTACCTGCACTTGGAAGAGAAAGGACATGGGATGGGGTAGGTATCGTACACACAAATCTCGGATCGTAGACCCAGTTATGGACAAAGTAAGCTTATTTTCCTGTAAATGAAGTTAATACTTACATTGTGCTGTGCTTAGTTGCTCAGTTGTGTCCGACTCTCTGCAGCCTGATGGACTGTAGCCCACCAGTCTCCTCTGTCCACAGAATTTTCCAGGCAAGAATACTGGAATGAGTTGCCATTTCCTTCTCCAGGGGATCTGCCTAACCCAAGAATCAAACCCATGTTTTCTGAGTCTCCTGCGTTGGCAGATGGATTCTTTACCACTAGTGCCACCTGGGAATACTTATAATAAACTCTTTATTCCAGACAGTAGAAACTTAATTTCAGTCATTTAAGAGTTCCGGCTTTCTTTGTGATGGCTTTTAACTTGGAAGCTTTATCTCACCTCAGCTGGCATCACTCTTCACTAGTGCAGCTACTTAGATGGAATGTGGACACTTACTGTTTACTGCTGACCAGCAGTGTATGGGCTATATCACAGCAACTTTGGGTCTGGCTCATGGAGAGGAGCCTGGCAGGCTATAGTCCATGGGGTCGCAAAGAGTTGGACACGACTGAGAAACTAACACTCACTTTCACTGGTCAGCTAACTGGGGACCCTCCTGGGCACACAAGATAATCTTGACAGTTCCCTGTTTTTCTAGTACTATACCTGGTAGGGCCATTCATAGCCATTTGTCACTTCCATGGCACTCTGGAGTACACAAGAATCATTCTACCTCCCCAGCACTACCCCCAACCCCTTCCATTCATAGCTCTACCCTGAGAATTTTTCAAACTCATCTGCCAGGACAGAGTAGACAGTGATATTTCCCTGGTTTTTGCCTCCTTCCAAGGGTCTCCTTGGGAAAGTAAACAGTTTTCCTCTGTACTACTATTCCCAAATGTATCTGGACTTTCTGCTATGGAACATTCTTTCTACTTCACCCTAGGAAAGGATCAGAATACAGACCTTTCTCATCAAGGGCTCAGCACCTCTAGTTAGCCTGCATGCATGCGTGCTCAGTCACTCATTCGTGTCCGACTCTTGAGACCCCGTGGACTGCAGCCCACCAGGCTCCTCTGTCCATGGGATTTTCCAGGCAAGAACACTGGAGAGGGTTACCATTGCCTTCTCCAGGGGGTTTTCCCGACCCAAGGGTAGAACCCCTGTCTTCTATGTCTCCTGCATTGGCAGGCAGGTTCTTTACCACTGAGCCACCTGGGACGCCATCTAGTTAGTCTACTCTCTGTCTTTTCCTGGTTGGTGGAAGGGGTGAGGGGAAAACTGTAGCCTGGAGGATGGGGAGCAGTATGGATGGGAAAGCTTCTTTATTATTACTCATCACTTCTTTTCCCACATCTGTTGTACATGCTTTAATTTCTTCTGTTCTCTTGAGGCCAAGATGTTAAAAACCTAAAAGCTAATAACTGACTCCTTTTGTGGCATTTGCTTTATGCAGAGTCATTCCTTGCTTGCCGCAGCGATGCTAATTCATTGGCAGAAGGATTACCATGTTAAAGGAAGAGGGAAAAGCTTTGCATAGCATCATTCAATGTTAAACGAGGACTAATTTCAGGACTCCTGCAGATACTAAAATCTGTAGGACCTTATATAAAATGGCCGTTACGTAGTATTTGCATATGACCTGTGCACATCCTCCCATTTACTCTGTCATCTCCAAGACACTTATAATACTTAATACAATGTAAATGCCACACGAATAATTGCCAGCATACAGAAAATTCAAGTGTTGCTCCTTGGAACTTTCTGGAATTTCTTTTTCCAAATATTTTTGATGCCCAGCTGGTTGAATTTACATATGTGGAACTCATGGATAGGGAGGACTTTCTGTAGTTCAATAATCCAGCCATGCATATAACTAATTTGTTTTCCCAGCCCAGATCTAAGATTAGTCACAACCCACAGAGAATGTTGAAAAAAATAAGACAATATGGTGTAAAGATTTAGCAGCTGGATTAACTGTGGGCTCTGCTTAGGTGAGCTTACCTTAGATTCTTCAGTTCATTCTCCAGTCTTCTTCTTGAAGAGGCTCTAGTTAGTATATTTTAGAGACTGTGGCTTTATCAACCAGAAGTCATGCAAAAGTGAATTCAGCCTTTCTCTTGTCTCCTCCCACTTTGCTTCTTCCTCTTTCCCTCTCTTTCTTCCCACCTCTCTGCTTTTCTCAGTCCACTCTGCTCTGACCATCCTCCCTTCCCAGTGGCAAGTCCAAAGGACATGATTCCAGAATCCTTGCAGGAAGCTACTCTTTGCCTCATTACTAGAATGCCTGTATTTCTTGCTTGAATCTGTGGCCCCAGCATCTTATCCAGATAGCATCTCCCTTTACCTTCAATCATGTTCAGATATGAATGATGAATTATATGGCTTCTCTAGTTATTAGAGACCAGCTCATTCTCAAAAACATTTGACCTCCACAGAGAAGAACTGTTCAAATGCAATGAGGATTTAAATGAATACAAATATACAATTAGGGTGTATCAAAAGAGTCCCCATAGAGCGAGTAATACACAAACTGAGGGAGTCCAAGAGAAGCCTGGGTTAAGTCCCAGCAGAATCCAGAAGATTAAGTCAGAAATGGGAAACCTAGGTTATGATGTTGAAGTGGGAGGGTCAGTGGCAGCAGGCTGGGCTTTGGAGTTCTGCTCTGAGGCACATGGATCTAGCTGGGAGTTTTTGGGGAGTGAGTTGGAGTAGAGGCAAAAGAACAGAATGTTGGAGTATCTTCTAGTCTAAAACCTTAACAAATGGCAGGTCATGCAGCCAGAAAGCTGGAGCAGAAACAAGGAGCTCAAGAAAGATGCTGGCAATGAGCTGTGTCTTTCTAGTTGGTAGTGAGGGGAAATTTAAATCAGGCTTTGCCTGCTCTTTTTAAAAATATATATTTTATAGTATTATTTTAAATTTTTTATTTATTTATTTTTGGCTGCGCTGGGTCTTCATTGCTGCGTGCAGACTTTCTCTAACTGGGTCGAGAAGGGGCCACTCGAGTTGTGGTCTTCATTGCTGCGTGCAGACTTTCTCTAACTGGGTCGAGAAGGGGCCCCTCTCGAGTTGTGGTCTTCATTGCTGCGTGCGGACTTTCTCTAACTGGGTCGAGAAGGGGCCACTCGAGTTGTGGTCTTCATTGCTGCGTGCAGACTCTCTCTAACTGGGTCGAGAAGGGACCACTCTCGAGTTGTGGTCTTCATTGCTGCGTGCGGACTTTCTCTAACTGGGTCGAGAAGGGGCCACTCGAGTTGTGGTCTTCATTGCTGCGTGCAGACTTTCTCTAACTGGGTCGAGAAGGGGCCACTCGAGTTGTGGTCTTCATTGCTGCGTGCAGACTTTCTCTAACTGGGTCGAGAAGGGACCACTCTCGAGTTGTGGTCTTCATTGCTGCGTGCGGACTTTCTCTAACTGGGTCGAGAAGGGGCCACTCGAGTTGTGGTCTTCATTGCTGCGTGCAGACTCTCTCTAACTGGGTCGAGAAGGGGCCACTCTCGAGTTGTGGTCTTCATTGCTGCGTGCAGACTTTCTTTAACTGGGTCGAGACGGGACCGCTCTCTAGCTGTGGTGTTCAGGCTTCTCACTGCGGTGGCTCCTCTTGTGCAGAGCCCAAGCTGTAAGTGCACAGACTTCAGTGGCTGTGGAGCGAGGGCTCAGTAGTTGTCGCACATGGACTTAGTTGCCCTGGGGCATGTGGGATCTTCCCGGACCGGGGATCTAACTCACATCCCCTGCACTGGCAGTTCAGTTCACTTCAGTCTCTCAGTCATGTCCAACTTTTTGCAACCCCATGGACTGCAGCATGCCAGGCCTTCCTGTCCATTACCAACTCCTGGAGTTTACTCACACTCATGTCCATTGAGTCGGTGATGCCATCCAGTCATCTCATCCTCTGTTTTCCCCTTCTCCTCCCACCTTCAATCCTTCCCAGCATCAGGGGCTTTTCAAATGAGTCAGTTCTTCGCATCAGTTGGCCAAAGTATTGGAGTTTCAGCTTCAACATCAGTCCTTCCAATGAATATTCAGGACTGATTTCCTTTAGGATGGACTGGTTGGATCTCCTTGCTGAGATCGAACCAGCCAACTAAAGAGGCTCTATAGTTCTTTGCTTTCTGTCATAAGGGTGATGTCATCAGCATATCTGAGGTTATTGATATTTCTCCCAGTAATCTTGATTCCAGCTTGTGCTTCATCCTGCCCAGCATTTCACATGATGTACTCTGCATATAAGTTAAATAAGCAGGGTGACAATATACAGCCTTGACGTACCCCTTTTCCTACTTGGAACAAGTCTGTTGTTCCATGTCCAGTTCTAACTGTTGCTTCCTGACCTGCATACAGATTTCTCAGGAGGCAGGTCAAGTGGTCTGGTATTCCCAACTCTTTAAGAATTTTCCACATTTTGTTGTGATCCACACAGGCAGATTCTTAAACACTGGATCACCAGGGAATTCTGCTTTGCTCTTAAAGAGCCCCCTCTTCTCTGTTGGGTAGACTTTGAGAAGTTGTCTTTCATGAAAACAAGTGTCTTGTTTAAGACATGTCTTCCATAGAAGCTACTTTATGTAGTTTAAATAATTCCTGGAGTAAGAACCACTTTCTAATCATTGTATGTTATTATTTTTATGAAAGAGGGAGAATAATAACAAAAACACGTGCTTACTTCAGCAGCACTTATACTAAAAATGGGGAAAAATAAAATTATATATTTTAAAAACTGAATCTTTCATTCAACACTTGTGAACAATGATTACAATCAATACTTTAGTTGAAAAGCATAGATCTGAACCCAAATTATAGCAAAATCTGGAATCCTGACATAGATAGCCGATGCACCTTTCCAGGGGCTTCCCTGGTGGTTCAGACAATAAAGAATTCACCTGCTATGTGGGACATCTGGGTTCAGTCCCTGAGTTGGGAGGATCCCCTGGATAAGGGAAAGGCTACCCACTCCAGTATTCTGGCCTGGAGAATTCCATGGATAGCAGATGGCAGGCTACAGTCCATGGGGTTGCAAAGGAGAAAAGGAAAGATATATCCATCTGAATGCAGAGTTTCAAAGAATAGCAAGGAGAGATAAGAAAGCCTTCCCTCAGTGATAATGCAAAGAAATAGAGGAAAACAATAGAATGGGGAAGACTAGAGATCTCTTCAAGAAAAACAGAGATACCAAGGGAACATTTCATGCAAAGATGGGCACAATAAAGGACAGAAACGGTATAGACCTAACAGAAGCAGAAGATATTAAAGAAGAGGTGGCAAGAATACACAGAAAACTATACAAAAGAGATCCCAATGACCCCAATAACCACAATGGTGTGATTACCTACTTAGAGCCAAAGGTCCTGGAATGTGAAGTCAAGTGGGCCTTAAGAAGCATCACTATGAACAAAGCTAGTGGAGGTGATAGAATTCCAGTTGAGCTGTTTTAAATCCTAAAAGATGATGCTGCCAAAGTGCTGCACTCAATATGCTAGCAATTTTGGAAAATGCACCAGTGGCCACAGGACTGGAAAAGGTCAGTTTTCATTCCAAGGGCAATGCCAAAGAGTGTTCAAACCACTGCACAATTGCACTCATCTCACAGTCTAGCAAAGTAATGCTCAAAATTCTCCAAGCCAGGCTTCAACAGTACATGAATCATGAACTTCTAGATGTTCAAGCTGGATTTAGAAAAGGCAGAGGAACCAGAGATCAAATTGCCGACATCTGTTGGATCATAGAAAAAGCAAAAGAATTTCAGAAAAACATCTGCTTCATTGATTACGCTAAAGCCTTTGACTATGTGGATCAGAACAAACTAGAAAATTCTTCAAGAGATGGGAATACCAGACAACCTGATCTGCCTCCTGAGAAATCTGTATGCAGATCAAGAAGCAACAGTTTGAACTGGATGTGGAACAATGAAATGGTTCCATATTGGGAAAGGAGTACATCAAGAGTGTATATTGTCACCTTGCTTATTTAACTTATATGCAGAGTACATCATGTGAAATGCTGGACTGGATGAAGCACATGCTGGAATCAAGATTGCTGGGAGAAGTATCAGTAGCCTCAGATATTCAGATGACATCACCCTTATGGCAGAAAGTGAAGAACCTTTTGTTGAAAGTGAAAGAAGACTGTGAAAACGCTGACTTAAAACTCAACATTCAAAAAACTAAGATCATGCCATCTGACCCCATTACTTCATGGCAAATAGATGGGGAAACAATGGAAACAGTGACAGACTTTATTTTCTTGGGCTCCAAAATCACTGCAGATGGTGACTGCAGCCATGAAATTAAAAGATGCTTGCTCCTTGGAACAAAGCTATGACCAACCTAGACAGCATATTAAAAAGGAGAGACATTACTTTACCAACAAAGGTCTGTCTAGTCAAAGCTATGATTTTTCCAGTAGTCATGTATGAATGTGAGTTCAGTTCAGTTCAGTCGCTCAGTTGTGTCTGACTCTTTGCGACCCCATGAATCGCAGCATGCCAGGCCTCCCTGTCCATCACCAACTCCCGGAGTTCACTCAAACTCATGTCCATCGAGTCAGTGATGCCATCCACCCATCTCATCCTCTGTCGTCCCCTTCTCCACCTGCCCCCAATCCCTCCCAGCATCAGAGTCTTTTCCAATGAGTCAACTCTTCGCATGAGGTGGCCAAAGTACTGGAGTTTCAGCTTTAGCATCATTCCTTCCAAAGAAATCCCAGGGATGATCTCC
>SJYX01016819.1:0-10207 GCA_006410675.1 Oreotragus oreotragus
TTTTTTTTTTTTTAACTGTTTAGGGTGTTCTTTGATGTGAGTCCAAGAGGCTGTACAAAGGATGTGGGCATATGTGTGATACTCACTCACTGTAAAGGAAAACACAGCACCAGGGAAATGCTGGTTGCCATCAGCCTTGTCTCAGGACAGTTTTAGGGCAGCATGAAGTATCATAGAATGCGCCCTCTTTTTTTGATTATGTATATCTACCATTTATCTAAAATACCCTTGCACTGGCATGGCTACTTTCCAAATTTCTCCTGCAAAGTTCAGTAATTCAGCTGCATTCAGGATATTTTTCTCAACTTTCTACCATATTTTTAAACTTTTAATTTTATATTGGAGTACAGTTGATTAACAATGTATTAGTTTCAGGTGTGCAGCAGTGATTCAGTTATGCATGTACATGCATCTATTCTTTTTTCAAGTTCTTTTCCCATTTAGGTCATTACATGATACTGAGCAGAGTTCCCACTGCTAATACGGTAGATCTCATTGGTTATCCATTCTAAACAGCAGTGGTGCATGTCAATCCCAAACTCCCTAATCATCCCTCCTCCCCTACTCTTCCTCCCTCACAAATTCACTCTCTAAATCTGAGTCTGGTTTTGCTTTACAGATAAGTTCATTTATATATATATTTTAATATTCCACACATAATCAACATCATTTTTTCCAACATGTCTTCATATAGTTTGTCAAGTTAGACGACAAAAAAAGAGAAAAGTTGTCATAAGGGATCATCCATTAATATTTGTTTTGGGTGTATTTATTTATAATATAAAAATTATGGTAGCTCACAGCATAAACAGGGTTCTTGGCAAGGATATTTGAATGATGCTTTGAACTTGATGATATTCAATATATATCATCACTCTTAGAAAGGAAAAGCCCCCCACCACCCAGATTTAGATTTATAGTTTTATTATTTACACTCAGAAGAAAATATTAAAAGCCAGAAATCATTGAGTCTCTGCTCCTCTCTCAATGAGAACCAATGTAAACTGAATATTGCAATCAGGTTATGGGAATTTGGTTCCTTTTATTTTCTATTGAGGGAACACATTCTGACAAGCAATCTTAATTAAAAAAGTTAAAATTTGAAAACAACAGTAATACAATTTCACATTGCATTTGAAGAATAAATGTCAAAACTTGCAGATTAATTTGTGCTTAAAAAAAAAATATTTTTTCATGTTTCGTTTTCTGAAAGATCTACCTGTCATCTTTTGAGTAGTCATCTCCCATGCTGCAGACCTGCCTTTCCAGCGCCCTCTACTGGGCAGTACAGCTGATGATTACTGCCACTGTGTATGTGGATGCATTCACACTTAGGCTGATTTCATTTTCAAAGCACAGAATCATCAAAGGGCAAGGCTAGAAAGAATTTGAGAATTCCATCTCTGCTTTCTACTGGGATCCTATTCAAGCCACCTGAGGGACATGAAAATCTCTTCTGTTTTTCAAGAGTGTTAGAAAAGCAAAATGTGTCAAAACTACTTTGGCTGATATTTTTACCCACCTGGCCTCATACCTGTGATGCCTTAGTAGGCGTTTAGGATGACTTAAATTACTACACCTGCCACAAGTGCCTTCAGGGTACTGTAATCGATAACACTACCTTTATCCCTTAAACACAAAAGATGTGACTTTCACTCCAGCCAATGGAATTAATCAGTGCAACATGAAAATTCCATATGTGTTTATCATTTCCTTTCTAGCCATAGTAATGGGTGCATATGTGTGATGGAAACAACATACTGTTTCTATTTTTTATAGGAAATATCTAGAGGCACACACACCCACACATAAAAACCCATGTTGCCTTTTAATGATATTCATTTTATTACATTTTAATGTGAAGGGCAAAAAAATTCTTTATCCTTAGGCTGGAATTTAGTGTCTGTCAGTATTTGGCATGTGCCTATAACACAATCTTTATTACATTTTGACGTCTATGATTGACCTCCAAAACAGGAGGTTTAAAACAAAACAAATCAAATATCGTAGCCAAGGGGAATCTATATGTGCTTCCTGCTCTTCTTTCCTTCCCTTGGTTACTGGTAGAACTGGTTAATTAAAGCATGAAAGGAGATGAAATTTGGTAACTTTAAGAGCTGCTTTTGGTTGATTTTTGACTCCTCGAACATTGTTTATACAGATATTTATAATATGTTAATGCATGACAAACATATATATATATTTTGGAAACTTGCCGGGACTCCTAGATAGTCTCCTGGCTGTGCTGTGCTATACTAGCTACTCACTCACGTGCAACTCTTTGGAACCCATGGACTGTAGCCTGTTAGGCTCCTCTGCCCATCGGGATTCTCCAGGCAAGAAGACCGGAGTGGGTTGTCATACCTTCCTCCAGAGGATCTTCCCAACCCAAGGATCCAACCCGGGTATCCTGCATTGTAGGTGGATTCTTTATCGTCTGAGCCCACCAGGGAAGCCCAAGAACAGTAGGTAGCCTGTCTCTTCTCCAGGTGATCTTCCCAACCCAGGAATCTAACCGAGTCTCCGGCATTACAGGCAGATTCTTTACCAGCTGAGCTACCAGGGAAGCCCCAGTCTCCTGGCTACCATCAAAGAATGAAATCACCACCATCCCTTGCAACTTTTCAGCAGGTTCATAACTATAACACCCTAATAGCATAAACTTGCTGATGGATGTTTCATCTTTCAGTTTTCTGCAGTTACTCTATCATTTTCTATATGTCACAACTAAACAATTGCTACAACGTTGAATTAAAAAAGTACCACAACAGGCATGATAAAATACCCATCTACAGTAGTTAAAATAGTTTCAAAGAGGGCAACAAAGATTATTCCATATTTCTATAGTCACGTATGTTACCATATGTAAAAAGTATTTGCATGTTACATATAATATTACTTTACATCAGCCTTTGGAATCTTTTTTAAACACTACCTTTATCCCTTAAACACAAAAGATGTGACTTTCACTCCAGCCAATGGAATTAATCAGTGCAACATGAAAATTCCATATGTGTTTATCATTTCCTTTCTAGCCATAGTAATGGGTGCATATGTGTGATGGAAACAACATACTGTTTCTATTTTTTATAGGAAATATCTAGAGGCACACACACCCACACATAAAAACCCATGTTGCCTTTTAATGATATTCATTTTGTTACATTTTAATGTGAAGGGCAAAAAAATTCTTTATCCTTAGGCTGGAATTTAGTGTCTGTCAGTATTTGGCATGTGCCTATAACACAATCTTTATTACATTTTGACGTCTGTGATTGACCTCCAAAACAGGAGGTTTAAAACAAAACAAATCAAATATCGTAGCCAAGGGGAATCTATATGTGCTTCCTGCTCTTCTTTCCTTCCCTTGGTTACTGGTAGAACTGGTTAATTAAAGCATGAAAGGAGATGAAATTTGGTAACTTTAAGAGCTGCTTTTGGTTGATTTTTGACTCCTCGAACATTGTTTATACAGATATTTATAATATGTTAATGCATGACAAACATATATATATATATTGGAAACTTGCCGGGACTCCTAGATAGTCTCCTGGCTGTGCTGTGCTATACTAGCTACTCACTCACGTGCAACTCTTTGGAACCCATGGACTGTAGCCTGTTAGGCTCCTCTGCCCATCGGGATTCTCCAGGCAAGAAGACCGGAGTGGGTTGTCATACCTTCCTCCAGAGGATCTTCCCAACCCAAGGATCCAACCCGGGTATCCTGCATTGTAGGTGGATTCTTTATCGTCTGAGCCCACCAGGGAAGCCCAAGAACAGTAGGTAGCCTGTCTCTTCTCCAGGTGATCTTCCCAACCCAGGAATCTAACCGAGTCTCCGGCATTACAGGCAGATTCTTTACCAGCTGAGCTACCAGGGAAGCCCCAGTCTCCTGGCTACCATCAAAGAATGAAATCACCACCATCCCTTGCAACTTTTCAGCAGGTTCATAACTATAACACCCTAATAGCATAAACTTGCTGATGGATGTTTCATCTTTCAGTTTTCTGCAGTTACTCTATCATTTTCTATATGTCACAACTAAACAATTGCTACAACGTTGAATTAAAAAAGTACCACAACAGGCATGATAAAATACCCATCTACAGTAGTTAAAATAGTTTCAAAGAGGGCAACAAAGATTATTCCATATTTCTATAGTCACGTATGTTACCATATGTAAAAAGTATTTGCATGTTACATATAATATTACTTTACATCAGCCTTTGGAATCTTTTTTATTTTTTACAAATAGTCCAGTGCAAAAAGAAAGTAATGCAGAGGAAATGTACAAGAATCTTTCACTTAAAAAAAAATCAAACTTTGTTCAAAGCTGGTAGAACACCAACACACTGATCATATCTTTTCAGAACCTCTTGAAGTATAAACTTAGAGGGTCAAGCACAAAAAGTTGATCTCAACCAAATCTTCAAATGGACAAAATATTCTCTAGGACCCAGTGGGGATTGAGTCAGCTGCCAGGTAATACATAAGCAGAAGAGTTGAGCGTGTGATTTTGTTTCTGTAACCCAAGGTAGCTGAGTCTTAACATCAAATGCTACGTTAGAGCTCTAAAAATAAGTTAGGTGGAAAAAGAACCTATTCAACTTTAAAAAGTATTTGAGCTTGTAGTATTTTTGGCCATCTTGCCATGTTTATATTATTTTGTAATAATGTATTGGAGAGTGAAGACCTAGGAGAGAGAAACATTTTTATCCAACTGATGGACCCAGAATTCTAATTATTTACATTTTTGTTCCATTAGGCTACCAACTGTTGTTTAGTAACTGCATGTGGAATTCAAAAACGCTGAAGAAAGCCAGCCATACAGTAATGGAAACAGTGTTGGTTTGGCAGTCAAGAGTTTGATAAATTTTGTTTTTGTCTTCTATTGCTGTCCCTATATGTTTCAGTAGCCTTGAAGGAAAGAATTTTATTTTATTTTTAAAAATAAGCCTTTAGGGACTTCCATGGTGGTCAAGTGGTTAAGACTCCATGCTTCAAACGCAGGGGGGTTGTGTTTGATCCCTGGTCAGGGACTAATACCTCGTATGTTGTAGACCAAATAATATTAATAATAATTAACCCCCCCCTAATTACTGACTTCCTAATCTTATAATAAGTATTGGTTGGAGTAAGATGATTAACTCTTTTGCAGCTATAAATTTTCATAAGCCAGACTTGCATATCCAAATACTTTGTTAACATCTTTGCGTAGAAATATGATCTGACCTCAATGGTAACATTTTAATATCTAAAAAGCAAAACAAAACACATCCTTTGATTTGCCTCCACACATCTGCCTCTCACCTAGTCTTCAATCTCAGAGCATAGCAATTATGCAGACCAAAGTGATACATGGACCGAGTGGTCTTCTGTTTTCAAGCCTCTACTATGGTCTATCCCCTGACACAGCAGCTGGAAACAAATCTTTTTAAAGCAATCTATAAGCCTGCTTTTCTCTTTTATTAAAAACCCACCCACAGCTGCCAATATGCTTTTAAAATTTTAAAGTGTTTATTTTATTTATTTTTGACTGCACTGGGATTTCATTGCTGCACATAGGCTTTCTCTAGTTGCCAAGAGCATGGGGCTACTCTCTACATCTATGCACGCTTTTCATGGCTATGGCTTCTCATTTGCAGAGCATCCGGCTTCAGCAGTTGCAGCTCATAGGCTCTGGAATTCAGGGTTGGTAGTTATGATGCACAGGGTTAGTTGCCTAGCAGCATATGGGATCTTAGTTCCTCGATCAGAGATTGAACCCATGTTTCCTGCATTTGCCCCTGGATTCTTAACTACTGGACTACCAGGGAAGTTCTTGCCCATATGTTTCATCTGCAGCATTCTTTCTTTATTATTTCTTCTCTGACTTCACCTGCCACCAGGTGTCTTCTAAAATCAATTTGCTTTAGCTGTATGGGTCTTTTTGCTCCATTATCTGACTCCATGTAGAAAAATAACTTCTTAAGAGAATCCTTCACTAGAATTGTTTTGTCATCTTTATTAAAGAAACCATAACGTTGTTAAAACAAAGCTGATTTTGTAGCACTTAAGCAAATGCTAAAAAGTATAATCTGCCTTCTTGTATTGGTATTGGTATATCTTACCTTAAGCAGAAGTTTGAAATTGCACCCCCTTTTATAATAAAGAAATTATTTGATGAATGTAGAAGATTCTGCATTGGAACATAGAATACTTGGGAATAAATATTTATTTATTCTCCTATTGTTTGTCTGGCAAAGAAATGGTGTTCCTAGAATTTTCTTTTGGATGCAAAAGTTTTGAAATTGAGAGGGTGTATCTTTTGGCTCACAAAATCCTTTCATGGGCAGAACTTTACCTTCATGTTTTTGTTTGGCACAGTAGGAAACTCAATGCATAAAAAACTTCCTATTTTAGGGCATGTACAATTGTTTCCACTTTCAGGTATGTGTTTCCTCAATATATTCATTTAACTAAGGCTCTCACTTTCAGTTTTTGCTCAGCTGTCATCTTTGTAATATATTCTTCCCTGACATTTTATACCAAATAACTCTCCACTCCTCTTCTAGGCTGTTTTATCTCTTTATTCTTTATAGAAACTATCATTATCAGACATACAATATGTTTATTTGATTATTTGTATATTATTCATGAATTTCCTGAGAGCACGGTTGTAGTTTCTCTATCTGTTTGCTTTTAATTGTTGGTATACTTAGTACCTAGAAGAGTTCTTGGCATGCAATAAATGCTTATTAATATCTGGATATTTAAGTTGGATTAAAAGACATGATTTTCAGATTAAAAAAGAAAAATGGAGGGAATAAGTTCAAATACACAAGAGTCATATTGATAGTGAAAATGATCCAAAATCTTGAAATAAAAATGGAATCACAGATAAATAGCCTGGAGACAAGGATTGAGAAGATGCAAGAAAGGTTTAACAAGGACTTAGAAGAAATAAAAAAGAGTCATTGTACAAATACACAAGAGTCAATTGTATATAAACTAGAATAAACTTGTAACATTTCCCTCATATAGTCAACACATTTATTGTGTTAAGGCCTATTGTGACCAAGTGCCATTCCAAACACTGGAGTTCCAGATATGGAGAGGTTTAGATGAAGGGTAGAATATAACACACAAAGATAGATTTAAAACTAGAAGTGAGAACAAAGTCCTATGGTATCACAAACAGAAGCTCAATTACTTCTACCCAAAGCAGTTAAGAGAAGTTTCACAGAGAAGAGTGTACTTAAGCCAGGCCATTTGTGAGACGTGATGGTGAGGGGATTATTGTTATTCAGTCGCTGAGTCTACCTCTTTGTGACCCCGTGGATTACAACATGCCAGCATTCTCTAGTCTTCACTATCTCCTTAAGTTTGCTCAAACTCATGTTCATTGGGTCAGTGATTCCATCTAACCATCTCATCCTCTGTTGCCTTCAGCACTCAATCTTTCCCAACACGACAGGGAGGGTGGTGGTGACTATTAGTACGTAGGTGACATATAGGGAGGTGAATATTTCAAACTGTGGAAATAATATGAGAAAACACAAGGTAGAATCATGCATTTAGAAGATGTAGTATTTGCCAGCAAGTTTCTATAAAGCCATATATCCCTGGCTCCCAGCTTCTGCTTAGCTGACAACCCACTGAAGAATGCTATGAATCTATGAATGCTAAGAATGCTGGAATCTCTGCTATCCAAGAAACAAATCATGGGCATCCTCAACCTTTGGGGACGTCCCAAGCTCCCTTTATTTATGTATCTGCAGGCTACTAAGACAGAAGGCCAATGAAGTAGCAGCTAGATTCTGCTTCTGTCTTCAATTTAGCCTCAGAATTGTGTATCCAGCTGGGTCTTGCTGTTAGATGATTCTATATGACTGAATTGCAGCACCCTCTCCCAGCAGGGGACAGCTAGGAATGGAGTCTGGACTCAACATGGAAGAGCTGACATATATATTTTAGTGTTTCTTTTTCTTACTTTTGTAATCCCAGACATTTTTCCACATTAATATTTTATCACCTTTTTTTTTTTAATGTTGCAACTATATGAGGCAGAAATGCAAAGAGAGCTGGTACCTTTTGAGGGACTGACCATTACTCAGTGTAAAGTTAGGGTTTTTTAAACATCTCCTCGTTTATATTTAATGTAGCATTAACCATCACAACTGCTCTATCTACACTGGTAAAACTGAGTTTAACATGTTTGATAAGCTAGGAAATTATGTTGTTTCTGGGTTCTAATCTCAGCTTTAAAATGAATTATTATGTGTCATAAAACAAGGCACCTGAACATTCTCTTAGTGTCCACATGTATCCAACAAGGAACTTGAACCACAGTGATTACTGAGATTCAGCATTCCCTAATTTCAGAAATAATAATTAAAAAAAAGGTCAAAAATGAAATTGGAAACCTTTTACAATCAGCATGTCATTACTTCAAAAGCACTGAGAATATTTTGGTTTGTTCATTTATTTTAAATATTGACTTTTCAGATGTATGAATCCCTTTTCTGCCTTCTCCTTCTATGCATCTGCTACTCAGACCCATTCAGTCACGGTTAGAATACTGAGTTTAAAGAATTCATTATTTTACGTATTGTGTTAATGGCATCTTGTGTGTTTATATATGTGTGTTGTATTTAGATTCATAAATTTCTCAGGCAGGGGTTATTTAAATCAACTAAGGACTGCTTATTACACAACCTAGACAGCATATGAAAAGCAGAGGCAACAAAGGTCTGTCTAGTTCAAACTTTGGTTTTTCCAGTCATGTATAGTTGTGAGAGTTGTACTATAAAGAAATCTGAGCACAGAAGAACAGATGCTTTTGAACTGTGTTGTTGGGGAAGACTCTTGAGAGTCCCTTGGACTGCAAGGAGATCCAACCAGTCCATCCTGAAGGAAATCAGTCCTGAATATTCATTGGAAGAACTGAGGCTGAAGCTGAAACTCAAATACTTTGGCCACTTGATGCAGAGAACTGACTCATTGGAAAAGACCCTGATTCTGGGAAAGACTGAAGGTAGGAGGAGAAGGGATGACAAGGGTGAGATGGTTGGATGGCATCATTGACTCAATGGACATGAGTTTGAGTAACCTCCGGGAGGTGGTGATGCACAGGAAGCCTGGCGTTCTGCAGNCAAAGAACTGACTCATTGGAAAAGACCCTGATTCTGGGAAAGACTGAAGGTAGGAGGAGAAGGGATGACAAGGGTGAGATGGTTGGATGGCATCATTGACTCAATGGACATGAGTTTGAGTAACCTCCGGGAGGTGGTGATACACAGGAAGCCTGGCGTTCTGCAGTCCATGGAACTGCAAAGAGTCAGATAGGACAAGGTGACTCGACTGAACTGAACTGAACTGAACTGAAGGACTATTTTGCAATAAATCACGAAAACTGTTATGAGGATGAGCATGCCTTAAGTGGAAGGCTGGGGGTCATTTCACATTACTGCTCCATTTAGTTGTTCTTATAGATATTAGATCTTAGAGGGCTTCCCTTGTAGCTCAGCTGGTAAAGAAACTGTCTGCAATGGGGGAGACCTGGGTTCAATCCCTTGGATGGGAATATCCCCTGCAGAAGGGAAAGGCTACCCACTCCAGTATTTTGGCCTAGAGAATTCCGTGGACTGTATAGTCCATGGGGTTACAAAGAGTCGGATATGACTGAGCAACTTTCACTTCTTCACTTCATTAATCTTAGAAAGTATTAAAAAAAAAATCCTGGAGCATGACACACCATTTTCTTTTCTGTGCCTGAAATGATAGACAGTACTAAATAAAACCTCTCACTTTTATTTTCTTAATAAACTCTTGTGACTCTGGATCCCATTTGATCCCAGGACATCTGACTGACTCGGATCACAAGATAAAAAAATATTCATTTCCTCACAACACACACCTCCACTGCTCCCACTTTCATGGTGGCATATTTATCTACATTTAAGGCATAAAATAATTTAGGAAATCTTTCTGTATTTTCCCACTAAAATACACGTTTGTTGAAAAAGCGAGCTGTTAAAAAGAACAAAATTGAGGTAAAAGATTATGTTTGGAAAAATGGTAAACATTAATAATTTTAAATGAAGGATCAAGCATATGTTATGTATATAACTTTGAAACATACATTTACTTATCCTCTGTTGCTACCATCACCCAGCCTATGGAAGTTGTACTGAATTTACATTTTAGGATACAGGAATCAATTCCC
>SJYX01016819.1:10838-38940 GCA_006410675.1 Oreotragus oreotragus
TTAGTTTTCTTGGTTTCCATTCAGTATGTTTTAAATTAAAAAAAAAAAAGGTTCTGACAAGTATTTAAAGGACAAGTGCAGTTGTGATGAGCCAGATATTATAGCTATATGTGAAGGGATTAAATAGCTTAAAATACATTGTCACAGATTCTGGAATCTCCCCTTTTTCTTGACAGCCAAGGTCAAGTTTTCCTGGCTGCAACTATGGGGACTATTTTCAAACCATTTTGCAGACCCAATCTTGTAAACTTCAATTAATATATACTCTAGAGATTTGGAAGACGTCACTTTCATAATGACGTTTATGTTGAAACCACGAATAAAATGCTTATAAATCCTGCAAAACAGAGCTCATTCATTTACAGCTGTTGATGACAAAAATAACTCTAAGAGCAGCTTCTGTCTATTTCTGCTTAGTTAACAATAAGCAGAAACCAGCCCAGGCACAATTAGAATGACAGGGAAAGATATGCTCTTCATCTTAAGTCCCACTCCGTTCCCACACTGTCTTGATGGCTGTGATCTGTCCTCTCCTGCTTTGAGATTCCGGTGCACCGCTGCCCCCCGGATTCTATTCCTAGTTCACAAGGTTCTAATGCCTAACAAGACACTTTTGAATGGATTGACTTATTGCCCTTTATATGAAAGGATTTCAAGTATGCTCCAAAAGCGTTCAGTTTTTTATACTTAACTGTGAAATAAATGTTATAAATTATCTGGCTCAAAGAATTGTTAAAATATCTGAAATTAAAAAATATATTCTGTTCTTCTATAATAATTATTTGAGAACAGAAGTGGTCCCAATGCAACTCATATGTTAGGGAACAATTTAAGCATAACACACGTTTCACATTTGCTTATATGCAAATTCCTCTTCTAGAAACACCATATGTCCTCCAAAAACATCACCCACCTGAATCCAGCTGCATAGGAATACACACAACTCAGACACACGTACTTCTAGCTACCTCAGCTCACTGTCTGTCATAACAGCTACATCCATACACATTTGGTGTTACAAATTTCATCCCATTTCTAAGAACCCTACTATCACACCCTACTTCTGTCATTCAAAATAGTTTGCAGACTTACTATCCTTCTATCACTCAACTCCACAAGTGAACTCTTGGTCGCTTTCAAAGTGAAGTGCCATATGTATTGTAGTATTTATGTATTTATAAAGCAGTTAATTGTGTAAAGCTGTGCTGCTATTTTTATGAAGTTACCATTTTTTTCTGATGTATCATTGATGAAGTTTTTGAATGTTGAGCATCTGTGGGTTTTGTTGTATAATTTTGACCATTGTGATGATTTTTAGGAACATTAGCATGATAGCAGAACTGACTGTATGAAAGTTCCTCCATTCCTAAGAATATCTCCCACATTTCCTTGGAGGATGTCTACCAGTGCCTTCTCTGGACCTATTTTCTTCTCATGCATGACTTTTGTTCCTGTCAACTTCCATTTACTATAAAGACTACACAAAGACTAGGTTTGTTTTTGTTTTTCTTTTTTATACTTGAGAATAGATGGGAATTGTCATGGATGTTATTCTAAAGAATTTGGTTTTTATTGGGTAGGTAAGAGGCTCTCTTTGGAGAAGGCAATGGCACCTCACTCCATTACTCTTGCCTGGAAAATCCCATGGATGGAGGACCCTGGGGGCTGCAGTCCATGGGGTCACGAAGAGTTGGACACGACTGAGCGACTTCCCTTTCACTTTTCACTTTCATGCATTGGAGAAGGAAATGGCAACCCACTCCAGTGTTCTTGCCTGGAGAATCCCAGGGATGGGGGAGCCTGGTGGGCTGCCATCTATGGGGTCACACAGAGTCGGACATGACTGAAGTGACTTAGCAGCAGTAAGAGGCTCTCTTAAGATTTTTAAGTTGGAGGATCGAAATGGAAGACAAGCCACTGCAGGTGAGGGTTCTATGTAAAACTTTCTGTTAGGAGGTTCTATGGATGGACAGCTTGTGACTTTCTAGAGGATAGATAATGCCTTATCATCTCTATTAGGACATCATCTGAAGTTCTAATGCTGGGCATCCTGCCTTACCTGAAATGGCTCAGCATGTTTACTGAATGAACTGAATACCAACAGGACAAATGTGGACTAGTTCTATATGGTCACCCAGAGACACTGAAAAAGTCTTAATAATGATGCAGATAACCAATCTCTCTAATTAGGCAAGGAGGCATTCCAGTGCATTTTAGGGAAGCCTAAAACTCTGGCAATGGGAATTGAAATAAAAATGATTTTTAATTTATCCCAACTTTGAAAATGAAGTCACTCAGTTGTATCCAGCTCTTTGCAATCCGATGTACTGTAGCCTGCAAGGCTCCTTTGTCCATGGGATTTTCCAGGCAAGAACACTAGAATGAGTTGCCATTTCCTTCTCCAGGGGATCTTCCGAACCCAGAGATCGAACCCAGGTCTCCTGCATTACAGGCAGATTCTTTACCGTCTGAACCACCAGGGAAGCCCTAAATATGATGCCTTTTGAGCTCCTGTTTTAATAATGCTGGGCATAGTGACTTTCCCATTAGGACATCATTGACAATCATTCAGAAAATCAGTTAATCAGACCATTCCAATTTCTCACAAGCATTCTATTTAACTGTCTGTTGTGTAAAGTTTAATGTCTTCATGCACTTTGGCTATTTTAATTTTTTTTTAATATTTGGGAATGTTTATTATCCTGGGTGTTCATTGGAAAGACTGATGCTGAAGCTGATACTCCAACACTTTGGCCACGTCACGCAAAGAGTTGACTCACTGGAAAAGACCCTGATGCTGGGAGGGATTGGGGGCAGGAGGAGAAGGGGATGACAGAGGATGAGATGGCTGGATGGACATGAGTTTGAGTGTACTCCAAGAGTTGGTGATGGACAGGGAAGCCTGGAGTGCTGTGATTCATGGGGTTGCAAAGAGTTGGACACGACTGAGCGATGAACTAAACTGAACTGAATTATTATTATGGAGTTCTCTAGAGATAGAAATATAGGAAATCCAATCCTATGCAATATTTATATGGTAAAAGCTAAAAGGGAGAATGAAAATCAAAGCTATAACCATAGAGACTATGGAATCATCGTATGCTGACTCTTAAGTGTGGCGTCTGCTGGGTGACTCTGACTTCATTTCAATTAAGTGCTTATTACAACTCCCCAGGTGGGCAGCCCATCTGCTCCTCATGGAAGGCAATGTCACCCAACATCTTGGCTCCCTTCCCTGCCAATTAGTCCCCGATATGCATTTTATATGAGTGTTACAGAGCTTGGGTAGGTGTGAGGATTTGGACTTACTATAGTTTTGCTGAAATCCAGTTTAAGCATACACTGACAAAGGAATGGAAATTGTAAACATTAGTATGGGAACTCAGGGATTTGTATAAATGCTGTACATTTTTATTCTCTAAGTGGTTATATAAACTTAAAATTGTATTCTTTTTTGACTTAAAATGAATGCATGTGCGCATGCTCAGTTGTGTCTGACTCTGTGACCTCATGGACTGTAGTGCCCCAGGCTCCTCTGTTCATGGTATTTTCCAGGCAAGAGTACTGGAGTGGGTTGCCATCTCCTTCTCCAGGGGATCTTCTGACCCAGGGATCGAACCTGTCTTTTCTGTGTCTTTTTCATTGCAGATGGATTCTTTATACTGAACCCATTGGGGAAGCCCTAAAATAAATGAGTCACCTAATAACAGACTCATTTTTTTTAGTTATGTTCTCTTTTTCTGTCTTCTCACTGAAATGCAATACAGTTTTTGAAACATAGTTTGGTGGTGGTTTAGTTGCTCAGTTGCATCCAACTCTTGTGACCTCATGAACTGTAGACCTCCAGACTCCTCTGTCCATGATATTTTCCAGGAAAAAATACTAAAGTGGGTTGCCATTTCCTTCTTCAGTGGATCTTCCTGACCCAGGAATGAGCCTGCATCTCCTGTATTGCTGGCAGATTCTTTACCTACTGAGCCACCAGGGACATATAATTAAACATGGTCTTCTTGTGCACTTTGATCCTTGTGTATATTCTTGTCAGTTGTTCAAAATGGTTGAATTTGACCCTAAAGAGTTTCATTGTCTTAATACATTATTCTGGGTGGCTAAAATAAAACTGGACTGGAATTATCTAGGTCAAATGATACAGTGGATTTCTAGGACGCCTAAGGCATACTGGCTATTTTGCATTGAGAAGAAGCCACTGGAGAGTGATAGTTTAAGAAAAATTTTATTGTGGAATATTTGATTGGGGAAACAGAATTTTGAGATGTGCAGTTTAACACATTCAGTTCAGTTCATTCGCTCAGTCATGTCCAACTCTCTGTGACCCCATGAATCGCAGCACGCCAGGCCTCCCTGTCCATCATCAGCTCCCGGAGTTCACTCAGACTCACATCCATCGAGTCCGTGATGCCATCCAGCCATCTCATCCTTGGTCATCCCCTTCTCCTCCTACCCCCAATCCCTCCCAGCTACAGAGTCTTTTCCAATGAGTCAACTCTTCGCATGAGGTGGCCAAAGTACTGGAGTTTCAGCTTTAGCATCATTCCTTCCAAAGAAATCCCAGGGTTGATGTCCTTCAGAATGGACTGGTTGGATCTCCTTGCAGTCCAAGGGATTCTCAAGAGTCTTCTCCAACACCACAGTTCAAAAGCATCAATTCTTCGGCGCTCAGCTTTCTTCACAGTCCAACTTTCACATCCATACATGACCACAGGAAAAACCATAGCCTTGACTAGGCAGACCTTAGTCGGCAAAGTAATGTCTCTGCTTTTGAATATACTATCCAGGTTGGTCATAACTTTTCTTCCAAGGAGTAAGCGTCTTTTAATTTCATGGCTGCAGTCACNGCTCAGCTTTCTTCACAGTCCAACTTTCACATCCATACATGACCACAGGAAAAACCATAGCCTTGACTAGGCAGACCTTAGTCGGCAAAGTAATGTCTCTGCTTTTGAATATACTATCCAGGTTGGTCATAACTTTTCTTCCAAGGAGTAAGCGTCTTTTAATTTCATGGCTGCAGTCAGCATCTGCAGTGATTTTGGAGCCCCAAAAAATAAAGTCTGACACTGTTTCCATTGTTTCCCCATCAATTTCCCATGAAGTGATCAGACCGGATGACATGATCTTTGTTTTCTGAATGTTGAGCTTTAAGCCAACTTTTTCGCTCTCCTCCTTCATTTTCATCAAGAGGCTTATTAGCTCCTCTTCACTTTCTGCCATAAGGGTGGTGTCATCTGCATATCTGAGGTTATTGATATTTCTCCCGTCAATCTTGATTCTAGCTTGTGTTTCTTTCAGTCCAGCGTTTCTCATGATGTACTCTGCATAGAAGTTAAATAAGGAGGGTGACAATATACAGCCTCGACGTACTCCTTTTCCTATTTGGAACCAGTCTGTTGTTCCATGTCCAGTTCTAACTGTTGTTTCCTGACCTGCATACAGATTTTTAAGGCACTATTATGTGCCCTCCAAATAGATTTCCTGGAGATAGTCTGCCACCTTCAACACATTTACTGAATTTCAACTTGATAGTTTATTGTTGTCATGGGATAGATGTAACCTGAATTAAAGGTGTAATGTTAGTAAATAATTTTCTAACAACTTACAAAATTTAGAACTGAAAATTTAAGCTTTGTTACTATTGGAGGCAGTATTAAAGTTTAAGTGAAACTCTCTCAGTCGTGTCCAATTCTTTTTGACCCCATGGACTATACAGTCCATGGAATTCTCCAGGCCAGAATACTAGAGTGCGTAGCCTTTCCCTTCTCCAGGTGATCTTCCCAACCCAGAAACTGAATCAGGGTCTCCTGCATTGCAGGTGTATTCTTTACCAACTGAGCTATCAGGGAAGCATTAGAATGAAAACCCATCAGAATTCCTTACTAGTAATCATATCTACTTAGTATTTTTAGAACAGTTGCTTTAGTTTCCTTTTATAAGTAGAGATTGAATTGTTGTTCCAGAGACACCAAATATCACTGATTTGAGAAAAATAATAGAATGTTCTGTCTCTTGCCTGTGACAATCAGGAGGTAGGCAAGAGTTCCAGGTGAGACAGGCAATTCAGATCCTTGAGGTCATACAGGGGCCAGGTTAATTGCTCTCCACCATTCCAGAGGAAATTTTCCTTCTGCATGGGAAAAGCTGGTCACCAGGTCCAAATCCTTGTGTGTGTGTCATTAAAGAGAAATTAGCAGATGGACCACAATTTCCTTTCCTAAAGATGTGATCCAGTGAGGATCACTTGCACATGAGGCTGAGAAACACAACATCCTTTTGTGCAAAGGAAAGGCAGGTGTATACAGTAACAGTCTTTTTTTTTTTTTTCTTTATTGGAGTGTAATTAATTTACAATGTTGTGGCAGTTTCTGCTGTACTGTGAAATGAATAAATTATACAAACATATCCACATGTTTTAAAGTTATTTTTCCATATAGGTCATACAGAATACTGAAGAGTTCCATGTGCTACACAGTGCATCCTTATCAGTTATCTATTTTATATAGTATATAAAAGGCAGAGGAACGAGAGATCAAACTGCCAACATCCACTGGATCATTGAAAAAGCAAGAAAAACATCTATTTCTGCTTTATTGACTATGCCAAAGCCTTTGACTGTGTGGATCACAATAAACTATGGAAAATTCTGAAAAAGATGGGAATACCAGACCACCTGATCTGCTTCCTGAGAAATCTGTATGCAGGTCAGGAAACAACAGTTATAACTGGACATAGAACAATAGACTGGTTCCAAATAGGAAAAGGAGTACGTCAAGGCTGTATATTGTCATCCTACTTATTTAACTTATATGCAGAGTACATCATGAGAAATGCTGGACTGGAGGAAGCACAGGCTGGAATCAAGACTGCTGGGAGAAATATCAATAACCTCAGATATGCAGATGACACCATCCTTATGGCAGAAAGTGAAGAGGCACTAAAGAGCCTCTTGATGAAAATGAAAGAGGAAAAAGAAAAAGTTGGCTTAAAACTGAAAATTCAGAAAACGAAGATCATGGTATCTGGTCCGATCACTTCATGGCAAATAGATGGGGAAACAGTGGAGAGTGGCTGACTTTATTTTTCTGGGCTCCAAAATCACTGCAGATGGTGACTGCAGCCTAAAATTAAAAGACACTTACTCCTTGGAAGGAAAGTTATGACCAACCAAAGGTCTGTCTAGTCAAGGCTATGGTTTTTCCAGTGATCATGTATGGATGTGAGAGTTGGACTGTGAAGAAAGCTGAGCACCAAAGAATTGATGCTTTTAAACAGTGGTGTTGGAGAAGACTCTTGAGATTCCTTTAGACTACAAGGAGATCCAACCAGTCCATCCTAAAGGAGATCAGCCCTGGGTGTTCATCTGAAGGACTGATGTTGAAGCTGAAACTTTGGCCACCTGATGCAAAAAGCTGACTCACTGGAAAAGACCCTGATGCTAGGAAAGATTGAGGTCAACAGGAGAAGGGGAAGACAGAGGATGAGATGGTTGGATGGCATCACCAACTGAATGGACATGGGTTTGAGTGGATTCCAGGAGTTGGTGATCCACAGGGAGGCCTGGAGTGCTGTGATTCATGGGGTTCCAAAGAGTTGGACACTACTGAGTGACTTAACTAACTGAATTAATGTCAATCCCAATCTTGTCATACCTGTTTATCTGTTTGTTCAACTTTCATTTTTTTTAATAATTTCATAATAAAATATGTTCTACTTATATAACAAAGAAGCTTTAAAAATAAATCATAGAATCATAGTAAGTTTGCTTATATTGGATTGGCCAAAAAGTTTCTTTTAGTTGTTTGGTAAGATCTTATGGAAGAAACCAACAAACTTTTTGATCAACCCAATACTTAAAAAAAAATCTATTAGTGTCCTTTGTTTCATTACCCCAATATCACTTATAACGCCCTGTGGGCTCTGGCCTTGCCTCCAACTCCAACAACACTCTATCCATTCTCTTCCTGGCTTCCTATTTTCTAACTTCCTATCTCCTTTCTGTGGACAATCCAACCTCCTATATCTGTTTCTTTGTTCTTGTTATTCCTCCTTTGAAAAATGTTCTTCCCATGATTCTATGTATAATTGATAACTTCTTATCCTCAAGAGTGCAGCTCAAATCCCACTTCTGCAGAGATTGTTACGCTCTGGTTCTCCAAATTGCTTCACCACTCTAAAAATTTCCTTGATATCACTTATACCTTTAATTATATTTTTATTTATTTACTTTTAATGTATTTAAATTTTTATTTTGCTTTTATTATGTAAATCTATGAAGGCCCAAATCTTATCTGTTTTGTTTTTGATATTTAAAAAACCTCCTAGATGAAAACACACAGTGCAAAAGTTTTTATGAGCAGTGAACATACTTTGAATGACACTATAATGATGCATATATGTTGCACTTTTGTCCAAACCCATAGGATGTGCAAGACTACTCACTTTATTAAAGTGAACCCTAAGATGAACAGGGGACCTTGGTGATTATGATGCATGAGTACAGTTCATCCTTGATTTAAACAGAATAAAAGATTCCACTCTATTGATAATTAGCTATGCATGTAAGGGAAGGGAGTATATAGAATATTTCTGTACCTTCTCGTCAATTTTTTTATAAATATAAAACTGCTTTAAAAATTCTTAAAAAATTAGCACTCATGGTAGATATTTTTGACAAAACTTTTATTTCACTTTTATATTGTCATTCAGTTACTATTTTGTCTGACTCTTTGCAACCCCATGGACTGCAGAGTGCTTTTACATATATATACAGACCATATATTTATGTGTGGTTGATGGACTGTGATATAAAACGTATTTTCTAGAGCAAAAAGTTTGCAGGCCACTATAGTTAAATTGGGACTTCCCTGGTGGCTCAGATGGTAAAGCATCTGCCTACAATATGGGAGACCTGGGTTCGATTCCTGGGTTGGGAAGATCTCCTGGAGAAGGAAATGGCAACCCACTCCAGTACTCTTGCCTGGAAAATCCCATGGACAGAGGATCCTGGTAGGATCATTATACTGGCAAATAAAATCACAAATTAACCTCAAAAAANGGACTTCCCTGGTGGCTCAGATGGTAAAGCATCTGCCTACAATATGGGAGACCTGGGTTCGATTCCTGGGTTGGGAAGATCTCCTGGAGAAGGAAATGGCAACCCACTCCAGTACTCTTGCCTGGAAAATCCCATGGACAGAGGATCCTGGTAGGATCATTATACTGGCAAATAAAATCACAAATTAACCTCAAAAAAAAAAAAAAACCCTCCTAGAACATAGTCATTGAAACATAATAGATCCTCAAGAAATATTTTTGAAATGAGCAAATAAGTATATAATTACCAAAATGCAATATGCATATACATTTACAGTGTTTGCAGTATCTTTTTAGAATGTTGTGTTGTCAAATAAATGTCTGCTTTTCTCTTACTATCTTAACAATTAATAAGATAACGTACACAAATGATGTACAGTTCATCACTTGCCTCCTGTGAGATGTAGCTCCTGACCCTAGGAGGGTTTATATAATCTGGTCCTATGTAATAAAATGTTTAGTTACAACATGGCATTGTATTTTCTAAGATTTTGTTACCAATGGATTTTCATTTGCTTTATGTCATATTCATAAAGTTCTATTGACTAAACCCTGAATAAACATTCTGAAATATTTGTTGATCAGAAATGAATGGCTACTTCTGAATCATACCAAATAATCTTCAAATCAGAGAAGTAACTAACTATTTTAGAGGAGAAATATAATAATAAAGCCATGAATTAGAAATAAAAAGAAATAACACAATTTTAACATATATTTACACATATAGTTTATAGAATTTTTAAAAGGGCTATAATACTTTTCCTCCTTCATCCTATAAACAGTCACATGAAATGATACAATATAGTGAAAATGAACATTTATTTCCTTCTGTTGTTTATCTTTTATAATTATATCATGCATTTTAAATTCCTTTCAAGATAACACACAAAATGATAATCATCATATGTGATACGAATGAACCATAGGACTTCTCAGAACAAGTAGACTGGACCATAAAAGAGTAGCAGAAAGTTTTATAACATGGCCTAGGTTCATCCATTTGGCCTAAAAATGTTAAGCTCTAGATTTCCTTTGGTTCATTTCTCAGTTGGCCAGATCATGGTAGAATAGCACAATCAACATTAGATAGAGTTTCTGTTACTATCTCCAATGCAGCATAGTTTTTTATTAAATGGGTTTTCCAAAGTCAAAAAGCCCTGGAGGATGTATCTGTGAATCCTATGATAATCACACTGATTCTTTCTGAGGTTCCATGGTGACTCTAGTAAAAACAACTGCGTTGTTGCCTTGTTAGTTAATATTAATAACATGATATCAATTTTATAGAAATAACAATATTTTATTTCTTTTGTGCTAACATGAATGACAAATTTCCTTATTTTCTAGCTATCTGAAAGTGAATTCAAATAAGAAAATGATTTTAAAATTTAAAAGAATTAGATTATATTTCTATTAAATTTTTCTTTTTTTCTTTTATTTATTTATTATTATTATTATTTTTTANTTATTGCTTGTAGACTTTTGGATGGCAGCCATTCTGACTGGTGTGAAATGGTACCTCATTGTGGTTTTGATTTGCATTTCTCTGATAATGAGTGACATTGAGCATCTTTTCATGTGTTTGTTAGCCATCCATATGTCTTCTGTGGAGAAATGTCTATTTAGTTTTTTGGCCCATTTTTTGATTGGGTCATTTATTTTTCTGGAATTGAGCTGCATAAGTTGCTTGTATATTTTTGAGATTAGTTGTTTGTCAGTTGCTTCATTTGCTATTATTTTCTCCCATTCCGAAGGCTGTCTTTTCATCTTGCTTATAGTTTAGAAACTGTACCTTAGTTCACATGAAGAATCCAGAAACTGTTCTTCATGCCGTTATTATTAGAAAGACCTCTTTACATCAGAAAGTCAGTCGATTCTGTCCACATGGAAAAGTCTGTTGACTCAGAGTGTCCACCATACACATAGTCATCTTCTGAGAAAAACAACCTTACCTCAGTCCTTGAGTGGAGGTGATTGTGCTTTCTGTTCTCTCTCTTGAAAGCTTGGCTGTGATTGGTTGGATCTAATGGGACCCTTTCTCACTGAGACCTTTGATTGTGAAACATAAAAAGGGAAATTAATAGAAAGAAGTTATAGCAGAGAACTAGAAGCCAGTGAGTTGAGAGAGAGTGAAATGCACTCTAAATCAGTATAATCAGACTATCTAGGCTTGGATGTGGGCATCAGTATTTTTCAAAACTTCCCAGATGTTTCCAAAGTACAGGCTATACTGAGAATCACATGGCAGAGCAAAGAGAAACTTAACTGAAAGGATGCAAAAGAGGCCAGAGCACTCTGACCACTGCTGTATCACTGAAACAGCTATTGCATTTAGCATGTATTTGGGATATAGTTGTATTCTTGTTTTGTGAAGCCAGAAAATGCAGCTTCTGTGCTGGTTTTTCTGTGCTTCCTCATCAGTTAAGTATCCTTATAATGATAAGCCTGAGGTAACTTGAGTTTGTACATAATTTTTGCAAACTTGCCTGCAAGGACTTAAATATTACAATATTTTTCAATCAAATCTGAGCGCTATATTATTATATTAAATAAACAAACACCAAACATGAGGAAAAGGAGTTTTTTCCTTAACCATTCAGTAGATCCACTGACATTTTTCCATGTTTCAATGTTGTTCTTTGAATTATCAAAAGGTGCTTGAACAAACACTGAATCTAAGATTAAAGTAACAAGGCATATTTTCCCTTAGCAAAATTCAGAGACACACTTTCAAAATTTTTTTGATAAAAGCATTTGTGGCAAGAAGGCTCATGACTCAGAACATAAGGATGTGAAAAACTGGAAAAAAAATTTAAATATTAATAAATACACTACATTGGGTTTACATTGAGGAATTACATAATACTTTGTGCAGTTAAAAAAAAAACAAAACCTACTTGCTAATATTTGAATACCAGATGTAAATCTTTGTGCACCAAAATCCATTCATTCTGCTATGTGCAAATGGAAGACATGCTTTTGTATTTTAATTAAATATAGAATGAGTAACTAGTCTTTGTGTACTCAACATTAATGGCAAGAGTTGACTCAAGTATGTATTTATTTTTATAATAAATGTAGAAATTAGGACTAGAGCTGTATGTTGACATCATAAATGAATTTTTTCTTAAGTTTTATTAATGTTTTTTCAACCTATTTTTTTATTTTCCCAAGAAATTATGCTGCCCCTTGCATTAACTACTCAGATTTTCAAATTATTTAATGTCAAACATATTAACTGATGTATCACTGTTTAGAAAAAACTGGTATTTATTACACAAAATACACCAAGAGTGACTGCTGAAATCTTAACACAAGTGCATTTCTTCAGGTTTTGCCTTTAACTCCATTATATCTTTGAACCGCTTTTAATATTTATTTTCTTCCTTCCCCTTAATGTGAGAAAGAGAGGATGTATTCCAGATGGGCCACAATGTGAGCAACATACATTACTTCCTCCTGCAGACTTCTGCCTTACATTTTAGATTAGTTATAAAGTTGCATAAATAAAATCTCTTAAAAGTAAAACTGTGTATAATAAAAGTATATAATCATTAGCAATGATTATATTGCAGGTTACCAGTGCTTCTATGACTCTGTTTTAAGGCAAAAATACATTCCATCCAAAACGCTTAGTTTTATGGAGCATATTTGATATATGGTTAAAATTCTATCTTCTTTTTTTAAGTTAAAATATTTTAAAGTAGCAAAAACAATAAAGGAAATATACCAAATAGTTTATAATAATTATAAATGGAGTATAACCTTTAAAAGTTGTGAATCACTCTGTTGTGCCTGCATGTGTGCATGCTAAGTCATTTCAATTGTGTCTGACTCTTTGCAACCCCATGGACTGTAGTCCACCAGGCTCCTCTGTCCATGGGATTCTCTAGGCAAGAATATTGGAGTGGATTCTTATGCCCTCCTCCAAGGGATATTCCCAATCCTGGGATCAATGCCTCTTATGTCTCCAGTCTTTTATAGTTTCCTGTTCCTGTGTCTCTTATGTCTCTTGCATTGGCAAGTGGGTTCTTTACCTCAGAAGCCCCAAGTTGCACACCTGACATTTATATAATATTGCCAATCAATTATACCTCAAGTTAAAAAAAAAAAAAAGTAGCAAACACTCTCCGTCTAGGGCCACAATAATATTCTACAAAGCCTCAAAATAAGCAATAATTACACCCAACTAAAGTATGAGGTAGGGGATCCAGAGTGGAATACAATTGCTATAAACGATTTTAACTATACTTGGAAAATAAGAATAACATAACTACACTGAAAGAGATGAGGAAACAAAAACTGAATAACTTTGGAAAACAATATCTTGACTCGATGTTTTGATGCTAAATTCAAAAAGGCTTTAAATAGTTGGTCAATGTATTTCTTCTGCCTGGTACAGACAGAATTTTTTGTTCTTTTACTTCAGTTCAGTTCAGTTCAGTTCATTTGCTCAGTCGTGTCCGACTCTTTGCGACCCCATGAATCGCAGCACTCCAGGCCTCCCTGTTCATCACCATCTTCCGGAGTTCACTCAGACTCACGTCCATCGAGTTCATGATGCCATCCAGCCATCTCATCCTTGGTCGTCCCCTTCTCCTCCTGACCCCAATCCCTCCCAGCATCAGAGTCATTTCCAGTGAATCAACTCTTCGCATGAGGTGGCCAAAGTACTGGAGTTTCAGCTTTAGCATCAGTCCTTCCAAAGATATCCCAGGATTGATCTCCTTCAGAATGGACTGGTTGGATCTCCTTGCAGTCCGAGGGACTCTCAAGAGTCTTCTCCAACACCACAGTTCAAAAGCATCAATTCTGCGGCACTCAGCCTTCTTCACAGTCCAACTCTCACATCCATATAATGAGCACAGGAAAAACCATAGCCTTGACTAGACGGACCTTAGTCGGCAAAGTAATGTCTCTGCTTTTGAATATACTATCCAGGTTGGTCATAACTTTTCTTCCAAGGAGTAAGCGTCTTTTAATTTCATGGCTGCAGTCACCATCTGCAGTGATTTTGGAGCCCAAAAAAATAAAGTCTGACACTGTTTCCACTGTTTCCCCATCTATTTCCCATGAAGTGATGGGACCGGATGCCATGATCTTCGTTTTCTGAATGTTGAGCTTTAAGCCAACTTTTTCGCTCTCCTCCTTCACTTTCATCAAGAGGCTTTTTAGCTCCTCCTCACTTTCTGCCATAAGGGTGGTGTCATCAGCATATCTGAGGTTATTGATATTTCTCCCGGCAATCTTGATTCCAGCTTGTGTTTCTTCCAGTCCAGCGTTTCTCATGATGTACTCTGCATATAAGTTAAATAAGCAGGGAGACAATATACAGCCTTGACGTACTCCTTTTCCTATTTGGAACCAGTCTGTTGTTCCATGTCCAGTTCTAACTGTTGCTTCCTGACCTGCATACAGATTTCTCAAGAGGCAGGTTAGGTGGTCTGGTATTCCCATCTCTTTCAGAATTTTCCACAGTTTATTGTGATCCACACAGTCAAAGGCTTTGGCATAGTCAATAAAGCAGAAATAGATGTTTTTCTGGAACTCTCTTGCTTTTTCCATGATCCAGCGGATGTTGGCAATTTGATCTCTGGTTCCTCTGCCTGTTCTAAAACCAGCTTGAACATCAGGGAGTTCACGGTTCACATATTGCTGAAGCCTGGCTTGGAGAATTTTGAGCATTACTTTACTAGCGTGTGAGATGAGTGCAATTGTGCGGTAGTTTGAGCATTCTTTGGCATTGCCTTTCTTTGGAATTGGAATGAAAACTGACCTTTTCCAGTCCTGTGGCCACTGCTGAGTTTTCCAAATTTGCTGGCATATTGAGTGCAGCACTTTCACAGCATCATCTTCCAGGATTTGAAACAGCTCAACGGGAATTCCATCACCTCCACTAGCTTTGTTCTTAGTGATGCTTTCTAAGGCCCACTTGACTTCACATTCCAAGATGTCTGGCTCTAGATTAGTGATCACATCCTCATGATTATCTGGGTCGTGAAGATCTTTTCTGTACAGTTCTTCTGTGTATTCTTGCCACCTCTTCTTAATATCTTCTGCTTCTGTTAGGTCCATACCATTTCTATCCTTTATCGAGCCCATCTTTGCATGAAATGTTCCCTTGGTATCTCCAATTCTCTTGAAGAGATCTCTAGTCTTTCCCATTCTGTTGTTTTCCTCTATCTCTTTGCATTGATTGCTGAAGAAGGCTTTCTTATCTCTTCTTGCTATTCTTTGGAACTCTGCATTCAGATGCTTATATCTTTTCTTTTCTCCTTTGCTTTTCGCCTCTCTTCTTTTCAGTGCTATTTGTAAGGCTTCTCCAGACAGCCATTTTGCTTTTTTGCATTTCTTTTCCATGGGGATGGTCTTGATCCCTGTCTCCTGTACAATGTCACGAACCTCATTCCATAGTTCATCAGGAACTCTGTCTATCAGATCTAGGCCCTTAAATCTATTTCTCACTTCCACTGTATAATCATAAGGGATTTGATTTAGGTCATACCTGAATGGTCTAGCGGTTTTCCCTACTTTCTTCAATTTAAGTCTGAATTTGGAAATAAGGAGTTCATGATCTGAGCCACAGTCAGCTCCTGGTCTTGTTTTTGTTGACTGTATAGAGCTTCTCCATCTTTGGCTGCAAAGAATATAATCAATCTGATTTCGGTGTTGACCATCTGGTGATGTCCATGTGTAGAGTCTTCTCTTGTGTTGCTGGAAGAGGGTGTTTGCTATGACCAGTGCATTTTCTTGGCAAAACTCTATTAGTCTTTGCCCTGCTTCATTCCGCATTCCAAGGCCAAATTTGCCTGTTACTCCAGGTGTTTCTTGACTTCCTACTTTAGCATTCCAGTCCCCTATAATGAAAAGGACATCTTTTTTGGGTGTTAGTTCTACAAGGTCTTGTAGGTCTTCATAAAACCGTTCAACTTCAGCTTCTTCAGCATTACTGGTTGGGGCATAGACTTGGATAACTGTGATATTGAATGGTTTGCCTTGGAAACGAACAGAGATCATTCTGTCGTTTTTGAGATTGCATCCAAGTACTGCATTTCGGACTCTTTTGTTGACCATGATGGCTACTCCATTTCTTCTGAGGGATTCCTGCCCGCAGTAGTAGATATAATGGTCATCTGAGTTAAATTCACCCATTCCAGTCCATTTTAGTTCGCTGATTCCTAGAATGTCGACGTTCACCCTTGCCATCTCTTGTTTGACCACTTCCAATTTGCCTTGATTCATGGACCTGACATTCCAGGTTCCTATGCAATATTGTTCTTTACAGCATCGGATCTTGCTTCTATCACCAGTCACATGCACAACTGAGTGTTGTTTTTGCTTTGGCTCCCTCCCTTCATTCTTTCTGGAGTTATTTCTCCACTGATCTCCAGTAGCATATTGGGCTCCTACTGACCTGGGGAGTTCCTCTTTTGGTATCCTATCATTTTGCCTTTTCATACTGTTCATGGGGTTCTCGAGGCAATAATACTGAAGTGGCTTGCCATTCCCTTCTCCAGTGGACCACATTCTGTCAGACCTCTCCACCATGACCTGCCCATCTTGTATTGCCCCACAGGCATGGCTTGGTTTCATTGAGTTAGACAAGGCTGTGGTCCTAGTGTGATTAGATTGACTAGTTTTCTGTGAGTATGGTTTCAACTTCATATAAAACAAACAATTTATCTTTATAAGTATATTAGCTATATAAAAAGCAATATGATTATGTTCTTCATAGAATATTGGGTATTATCACTTTATTTGGAAGGCTAATTAAAAAAATAAAGATATACTGCTTATGGAGTTTTAATAATTCCCAAGAAAACGACACATTTGCCTCCATGTAATGAGCAAATTAGTCATTATAGGCTCTCTCTATTCTTTTCCAACTTCTCAGAAAATGAGTTTTCATGAAAATGACTGGATCAAGCTCCAAGATGCTATTAATCTTAGGTTAAGATAGAAGAGACATCAGATCTCCTTCAGCATGATCTAATTTTTTACTGTGATGGTTGAAGTAGCTAAAGTTAGGTACTTTAGAGAATAATAATTAATCTTCTCATCCCTCTGGAAAGAATCTCTTAGGTTACTGAAGATAGGATTGTCTTTATGGTTTAACAGAAGTGCCTATATAAGTACATGGAAAAGTGTATTAACTGAAAGACTCTTTCTTACTTAGCATCTAGCTATTTCAGTGAAAACCTTGCATTCCCCTCAAGAGAGGCATTTAACTTTGAACGGATACTAAGTAATCAGGCATTTCATAGTATTGAACTAAGACAGATCAATGAGTAAGGAGTTTTACCTTGGAAGTTCTTACTGAAAGTTTTATTTTCTCTTTCAACATAGACTTCTAATTTTTGTAGACTTTATTTCCAGGCATCCTGATGTTTATTCTGTCCTTTTCTGATAAGATCTATATCTGAAAATGTGATTTTATTAGAATAGCATCTTCCTTCTAACATTAAGAAATTTGACTTTTTTCATATCTGAAATGACAAATGATTTTAGACGGAATCTTGTGCAATTCTTTTTCTGGAATATTTTCCCAAAACTGCATTATAAATTCAGATACATTATGAAAAGAAGAGTAAAAAAAAAAAGCATAATTGAACAATGCCCATGTATAAATACTGTGGTATACACTTTCAAATCTTACTTAATATAATGTGCTATGACTAGCACATTAATCTCCCGTACACATTTACTAAATATTCTGTTCCTATTTATTTATTTATTTTTATTTTTTATTTTACTTTACAATACTGTATTGGTTTTGCCATACATTGACATGAATCCGCCACGGGTGTACATGAGTATATTTTAGACTTTTATTTTTGACAGTTTTTTAAAAATTGTACTTCTAGTACATATTTCCAGTCCATCCTAAAGGAGATCAGTCCTGGGTGTTCATTGGAAAGACTGATGCTGAAGCTGAAACTCCAATACTTTGGCCACCTCATGAGAAGAGTTGACTCATTGGAAAAGACCCTGATGCTGGGAGGGATTGGGGGCAGGAGGAGAAGGGGAAAACAGAGGATGAGATGGCTGGAGGGCATCACCAACTCGATGGACATGAGTTTGGGTAAACTTCGGGAATTGGTGATGGACAGGAAGGCCTGGCATACTGCAGTTCATGGGGTCGCAAATAGTCAGACACGACTGAGCAACTGAAATGAACTGAACTGATCTGAACTGAACTGAGTTTGCATATTTCCAGTTGTGATTTTAAACTTTGGGAATATTGATCAAGAAACCAAGTCCTAGTTCTAATGCTGTGGGATAGTTCCATGATTCATTTAAATTAGAAACTGTCTTATTTTTAGAGCTTAGCATGTTTAGCTTAGATTAGGTTTACTCAGAAACCAGCTTTGGTTTTTTTAGCTGGCTCAAATTCAATTGAGATTTTTTTGAAAGACAAAATCTTCCAAAATTCAAATAAGAAAAAAGACAACCTGAATAGGTTTATATCTAGTGAGGAAATTGAATGAATAATTCATAACCTTCAAAAACAGAAAGCACCAGGCCCAGATGGACTCATTGGTGAATTCTCCCAAACATTTAAGGAAGAAACTATACCAGTTTTCTACAATCTCCTTCACAGAAGAGACTGTAGAAAGTGAACGACTCAATTAAAAATTGGGCCAAAGACCGGAATGAAGAAGATATACAGTTGACAAATAACTATGTGAATAGATGCTCTACATCACACATCATCAGGGAAGTGCAAATTAAAACAATGAAGAAATACCTGGTATATCTTATTATGCACCTGGTAGAATGACCAAAGTCTGGAACATTAGTAACATCAAGTGAATGTGAAGTTGTATAACAAAAACAATTTTCATTCATTGCTGGAGGAAATGCAAAACTATCATTTCCTTGACAGATAGCTTGATATTTCCTTACCACACAAAACATTTGCCACACAATCCAGCAATCTCACTCTGTTATTTACTAAATGGAGTTACTACACAAAAACCTGTGTAGTAGATGTTTATAGTAGCTTTAATAAAATCTATCAAAACTTGGAAGCAACAATGATGCCCTTCAGTAGGTGAATGGATAAAAAAAAAAAGGAAACTTGTTTCTTTTTTTTTCTAAAAAGCAATGAGTTATTAAGCCATAAAAAATATAGTGAAACTTTAAATGCATAATATTTAGCTGAATAAGCCATCTGGAGGAGGAAATGACAACCCACTCTAGTACTGTTGCTGGGAGAACCCCATGGACAGAGGAGCCTGGCGGGCTGCAGTCCATAGGGTCGCACAGAGTCAGACACGACTGATGTGACTCAGCACAAATAAGCCATCTGAAAAGGCTACATATTATATGATTCCAACTATATGATATTTTGGAAAAGCAAAAACTATGGAGACAGTAAAGTGTCGGTGTTTGCCATGGGTTAGGGATGAGAGAGTAATGATTAGGTGGATCACAAGCAATTTTTCAGACAGGTGAAATTACTCTGTATGAAACCATAATGGTGGTTCCATGTTATTACACATTTGTCAAGACACTTAGAATATGTAACAGCAAGAGGAAATTCTAAAGAAACTACAAACTTTGGGTCATGACATGTCAGTGCAGGTTCATCAATTGTAATTAATGTACCACTATGGTGAGTGAGCTATTATGGTAAGTTAGCTATTATGGCTCAGAGGTTAAAGTGTCTGCCTCCAATGCAGGAGACCTGGGTTCAATCCCTGGGTCGGGAAGATCCCCTGGAGAAGGAAATGGCAACCCACTCCAGTGTTCTTGCCTGGAGAATCCCATGGACTGACGAGCTTGGTGGGTTGCAGTCCACGGGGTCACAAAGAGTCGGACACGACTGAGTGACTTTACTTACTTACTTACTTACTATGGGGTGTGATGTTGATAATGGAGAAGTCTATGTATATATATATGGGGCAGGGAGTCTATGAAAAATCTCATTATCATTCTCCCAATTGTATTATGACTCTAACTATACTATAGAAAAAAAAAGGGATGATTTAAATATTAATATCATATTTTGTGAATGCTGAATGTTTGCTAAAACAATCAGTTCAGTGCTTGGCATGTATTGGTTGAATTTAGGTTTATGATACAACTGGTGTGGGAACAAAAGCACAGAAATATGTCACAAAGACGTAAACACACACTTATAAACACAGGAACACATAAAACAGTTATGATCTGCAATGTTTGAGTCTTAATATGAAGGAGAAGAATGAAATGAAAAACAGAGTCTCAGGATGGTGTATTAGTTTCTAGGGCTTTAGGGGTGAAGTTGCTCAGTCATGTCCGACTCTTTGTGACCCCATGAACAGTAGCCTACCAGCCTTCTCCATCCATGGGATTCTCCAGGCAAGAATGCTGGAGCGGGTTACCGTTTCCTTCTCCAGGGTTCTGTTGTCTAAGAGTCGACGGTCACCATGTCAGCAAATTTGGTCTATGGCGGCCTCTTTCTGTGGCTTGCAGCTGGCTGTCTTTTTGCTGGGTTCTCACATGATCTTTCCCCTGTATGTGTATGTGCCCCTGGTATCTCTCTGTGTGTGCAAATTTCCTCTTATTATAAGGAGGAGGAAATGGAAACTGATTCCAGGAAAATTCCAGGGAGCGGAGCCTGGTGGGCTACTGTCTACAAGGTCGCAAAGAGTTGGACACCACTGAGATACTAAACACACACAGCACCTAAGGATACAAGCTAGACTGGATCACAGTCCTTAATGCTCTCCTTTTAACATGCATGCCCACTACAGTTGTGTCCGACTTTGTGCAACCCAATGGACTGTAACTCATCAGGCTCCTCTGTCCATGGGATTCTCCAGGAAAGAATACTCGAGGGGGTTGCCGTGCCCTCTTCCAAGGGATCTTCCTGACCCAGGGATCAAAGGTGCATCTCCTGCATTGCAGGCATATTCTTTACCACTGAGCCACCAGGGAGGTCCTTTCTTAACATAGTCACTTTTTAATGGTTCTGTCTCCAAGTTCATTCACATTCTGAGGTACTGGGGGTTGGGGCTTCTACTTATGAATTTTTCCAGAGGTGGTGAGTCAGTTCATGAAAGAAGTGATAAATAGCTCACTCTGAACTTTTTTTGTTTTGTTTTGGTTAGTTTCATTTAAAGAAAATAATTCAGAAGGTTACATTTCATAGGTTTTCCATACAATCTCAACCCCCAAAATTTCATTTTAGCAAGAGCCATTAGTTAGAAAAGAGTCAGGAAAGACATCCCAAATAAAGTGTCACTGTGCCTGCAGTATTATCTTGCAACATAATTTGTAGTTTTAAACTGATTTTTAAATCTTTTTTCTTTATGCTACCCTGACACATATCTGGTAGCCAATCATTTTAATTATTAATTTTTATTTTTGCTGAGTGAATACACACTGCATACAAATAGAAATATTGCTTTTTACCTTTGATTGTGAATTGCTTTTAGCATGAATGTTTAATTTCTTGACAATTTCCACATAGTTAGGTACAAAAAGAGAATTTTAAATCAATTTTGATGAGAACATGTTTGTTTGTTTTTTAATCGTATTTAGTGAATTTTCTTTTTCACACAACCATTGACAAAGTGAAATATTTAAATAGATTCTGTGGATAATTATTAGATGGTGAAAACCCATTGTCAACTTCAGTTAATTTAAAATAACTTAGATGCTTCTTTTTGTAAAGCATTTCCACGTGTATGTTATATAACAGAAAAAAAAGCTGTGTAATGTTTCATCTTACTATTAATTGTTTACATTGTTTTTTTAAAAGTGCATTTCAAGCTGTCGCTTTGTTGAAAGTTATTTACTGCTATTTATTTTTCTTAATTTAAGCTATTGTATTGCTAAGGCATATATATATATATTTAAATCTGAAATAAAAAATAAATCTGAATTTTAAAAAAGTTTCATGGAGTTGCAAATTCCAGAGGCTGCCACAGTTTCAATATACCTCTGCAACATAAAGAGATACTTTACTAACTGATGACTGACAAGATTAACTCAACTGCATTTTAGCTTTTTCTTAATTATTGGCTCAATATACAACACAATCCAACAGGGACATTTTCTATGCTTTAAAAGGGCCCTTCTGTTTGAACTCTTCAAAGAAATGGAAAAATTAATCAAAGCATTATGATTTTGACTTTACATACTACCAAGATTTTGATTTTTTAAAAAAGTTCAATAATTCCTTGCCATGTAAATTTAGACTTTATCTGTAGTAAGTCACATGAAACTGATGATGCCATTTAATTAATTTTCTGACTTTATTTTTAAATAATTAACTATTTTTAAATGAAAGTTTTTTTCACCAAAATTATTATGTTCTAAATTGTGTTCTCACTAATTTCATGCAGGACAACACCTTAGAGTCTCTAGAGACATCAGATAACTTAATAGCTTCAAATGGGTGTTGGAAGTGGAACCTGTGTTAAAATAAAGAAAACACTATCCACCCAGTTGCCCTTCTTCCCACTCTCTGCTGAGCATCCTTTGGGAGTGGTGCTCCTGGAAAATTCCAGCATGTGATCCAATGAACCAGTGGATGGAGACAGATGGAGTTTGGCTACTTGATAAGAGGAGCAGCCAGGTAGAGATAAGGCTAAATTGGAAGGGAAGGATGCAGACGTGGGATGCCAGCCTGGCAGGGAAGTCCACTAGCTATCCAGATGATAAAATATCAGCATGGATGTTGGTGGGTAGGAAGGAAAAAGTCTATACAGTTAGGAGAAAGGTAATAAGCATACTTGTAGGCTTCTGATAAATACCTCCTGCAGCTCCATCAGGATGGCAAAACCGCACGTGCTGCTGGCTACCTCGCTAAATCTGACCCTAGAAAAATTGCAGGAGAAGAAAGCATGTACTAAAATAAATTAAATAAAGCCTTTGAGAAACTTCTACCAAGATCAAAAGCTGTCTTGGACTGGAATGATGGATTGTTGTCTATAGTGGGGTGGCCAGGAGGAAGTGGCAGAGCAGACTGAGGAGAGGATATAAATTCTAGATGTTCTTCCTCACATCACCCAGGCAAAATTGTTTCTTCTTCCTTTTCCACATAAATCATTAGCAAAAATCAAGTCCACTAGTGGGCAAGAGTGGTTGTAATAATTTTAGGGCAACACAAGCAACCTGCTGGGTGGAGAATCTAGTTTGTGATGAGAAGTGCAGTTTATCCATGTTGCCTCATCCTAACCTCCAGGGCTGGTGGGTTGTCTCTTGTCTTACAGCTTCTTTCTGAAAATGTTACTGGGGAATCTCTGATCACAATATTTCTTAGGTGCCTGAGCCAGCAAAGAGGGTTGTCTAAAATTTCGGTGCCTGACTTCTCTGCCCTGGAATTGATTCTTCCATTCCTCTTAAACTCCTGAGAAGTGACCGAGAATAGAGAGAGGCTTTCACTGGTCTCCAATGCCCTTCAACTTCCAACAGACAAAATTACCTTTAATCTAGGGAAAATGAAAGTACAGGGTAATTAACTACACACATAAGCTATACATCCAGTGCATCAGAAAAACAAACAGAATAGCACTTTCCGAAGATAAAAAGAGACTCCTATCAAATTTGGCAGCCACAAAGCAAAACTAAGATTCAATAATGTGCTACCTACCTACAGGAGACACATTTAAACAAAAAGACAAAGGAAGTTTGAGAATGAATAGATGAGAAAACATATACCAGGGGAAAGAAAGTTGGGGTATAAATTTAATATCTGAAAGATAGAATTCTAGAAAAAAGGTATCTGAGACAAAAGTGAGTTTTCTATACTGGTAAGATTAAAAAGTTGAGATAACCATTACAAAATTCATTCATTAAATACGTGAGCCTCTAAATTTATAAAGTTATAACTGACATTGTGATGGATTGGCTCACTATTTAAAGAGAAATAAAAGTGAATTTGTCCCTAAAACCATACAGCAAGCTGGACACCAGATGGATTAAAGATCTAAATGGGAAACGTAAAGCTATAAAGTCAAGGGAAAGTGTAGGGGGTTCCTTTTAAACAAACCCACAAAACAAATTATAAAGTGTTACATTTATGAATATCATTATGCCAAAATTAAGAATTTCTGTCCAATGAGTTACATTATATGCTTCTTTCCAAAATAAATGAACAGATACAAACTTATTTACAATCCTATTTATAATCTAAGATTGAAAAGCTATTAACATGTACAGTATATATACCATCACAGGAACACAGCAGATAATTAGGTAAGATGAACAGAAGCAACTAAAAGTCCAAACATTAAATAGACATATGAAGAGATATACAGACATTTGTAATTGTAAAAAAAAAAAGTAAAATGGGATACCACTTTAAATTCATCACATTGACAACCATGAAAGAACTAGATAATGTTAAGCATTTCTAGAATGTGGAGGTAGAGGAGTTCCCATGCGTTCTAAGAAGAACTGTAAACTAGTAATGCCACTTTGGCCACCTCATGCGAAGAGCTGACTCATTGGAAAAGACTCTGATGCTGGGAGGGATTGGGGGCAGGAGGAGAAGGGGACCACCGAGGATGAGATGGATGGATGGCATCACGGACTCGATGGATGTCAGTCTGAGTGAACTCTGAGAGATGGTGATGAACAGGGAGGCCTGGCGTGCTGCGATTCATGGGGTCGCAGAGTCGGACACGACTGAGCAACTGAACTGAATTGAACTGAACTGAATGCCATTTTGGAAAGCAGTCTGGCTATACTTAATCATATAGTATATGTGTGATCCATAACTCAGGAATTTCATTCTTGGATATAAATACCAGAGAAATTATAAACTATACATAGGGTTTCACGTAGCAATTTTGTCGTGATGGATGGACTTAGGGCAAAACAGGTGTTTATCACTGGGTGATTATAAGCGCATATGACAATATGAGAAAATGTTAAAGATATATTACTGAACAAAAAATGTAAGAATCAGAATAAGATGTGTGACACAATTCCATTTATATAAATTAAAAATTCATGTGGGAAAATATCAACATTTTTTTTTTCAGGAATGCAAACTTATCAGATATTCAGTTGGTGGAAGGACAGAGGACAGAGGGTAGTAGGATAGTATTAGTCGTTCAGTCATGTCCGGCTCTTTGTGACTCCAAAGACTATAGCCTGCCAGGCTTCTCTGTTCACGGATTCTCAAGGCAAGAATACTGGAGTGGGTAGCCATTCCCCTCTACAGGGAATCTCCCCCACCCAGGGATGGAACCATCTGAGCCACCAGGGAAGGACTGATCTAAAGATAAGGTAGTTTCAGGACTTCTTTGGCAATCTAGTGGTTAAGACTCCATGCTTCCACTGTAAGATGTATGGGTTCCATCACTGGTAGGGAACTAAGATCCTGGATGCTGTGGCCAAGATGCAGCCAAAAAGGAAAGAAAAAATTAAAAAAAATAAGGGAGTTTGGCATAGGTGTATAGAATGGGAGTGCTGAGGTTGGATAAGTAAAAATTAAACAAGAGATTTTGTCCTGAGCAAAGGAGCTTCAGATGAAAACTTATGATTAATTCAGACATTATTTTCACCTGGGACTGAAACAAATAGAAATTGAAAGCAGATTAAATAAAAACAAGAGGGAAGTATAAAAACTAAGTACGCAGAGGTTTTGACTCAATAAATGCATGATATTTACTTTGGTTTAAAAAAAAAAGGTTTTGTCCACATAATTGAGTTCACAATAGTCACAATGTATAGTATAGTTAAGACATTATAAACATTGTTTTTTTCTCCACATTGTGTAATTATGACCACTGACTAGTCTGCTTATTTCTTCCATTCTTATTATTTTAATAATATAAAAATAGTCTTTCAGTTATTTTTAAAGTTCACTTTATATTGACATATTTATACTGCAAATTTAAGAATATATTTTGGAAACAACTAAGACTAGGAAAATGAACATCATTAACTTTAATAAAAGAACATGATTTCAAGTTTTCGATGAATAGATCAATTATATGAAAGCCTATGACTTTTTTTGTTTTTAATAACTTTAGAAAATTCATCTATCAGCAAATATAGCATTGTAATTATTTCCAAGAACATTTTAATTTACTGACTCAAATTCTATATCTTGTATCCCAATTTAAAAATCTAATATACCAATTTATATTAATGAAGATTCTTGAGACTTAAATATATCCTCATGCTTGTTATATATAAAGCATTGACGTTTTGGTCTCTCTATTCATCTGATTCTCAAAATGGCTTCCAAAAGACAAATTATTCAGTTTTCATCATCCTTAGACATTATTTTTTTGCATCTTATTTTGGATAATCTCCTGATCCTTCACAAGTTCTCTACCAAATAGACACACAAAGCAATGTCGGATATTCTTAGAGACCCTGAACATTTCTAAAGTTAGTATTTGTTGCTAGAAAGTTAAAATTTTGATACAGCAGCAATCCAATAACTTTTTCCTCCCAGGTGACTATAGCTATTCTATCAAGGAAAAATTTTTAAAGGACAATTTAAAATGGAGATGAGTGTTTTTTAGCTACTTGGGATGTCACACAGCTGTCATAACTAGAGTTGAACATCTGAGATAATTACAGCATAAAAGAGAGGTTTGTACTTGGATAGCACAAACCTCTCTGTTTCCTAAACATTGTCACTCCTTGGGCATCTCCTCAGCACCCTCTCTACCTCTATCATTGTTCTGTGGTCCCCTTTGTTTATGTCTATTTCTCTTTAGGCTTTAGGTGTCTGTCTTCCAGAAAAACATCTATTTCTGTTTTATTGACTATGCCAAAGACTTTGTGTGGATCACAATAAACTGTGAAAATTCTTCAAGAGGGGAATACCAGACCACCTGACCTGCCTCTTGAAAAACCTAAATGCAGGTAAGGAAGCAACAGTTAGAACTGGACATGGAACAACAGAATGGTTCCAAATAGGAAAAGGAGTACGTCAAGGCTGTATATTGTCACCCTGCTTATTTAACTTATATGCAGAGTACATCATGAGAAATGCTGGGCTGGAAGAAGGAAAAGGTAGAAGCAAGATTGCCGGGAGAAATATCAATAACCTCAGATATGCCGATGACACCACCCTTATGGCAGAAAGTGAAGAGGAACTAAAAAGCTTCTTGATGAAAGTGAAAGAGGAGAGTGAAAAAGTTGACTTAAAGCTCAACATTCAGGAAACTAAGATCATGGCATCTGGTCTCATCACTTCATGGGAAATAGATGGGGAAACAGTGGAAACAGTGTCAGACTTTATTTTGGGGGGCTCCAAAATCACTGCAGATGGTGACTGCAGCCATGAAATTAAAAGACACTTACTCCTTGGAAGGAAAGTTATGACCAAACTAGATAGCATATTCAAAAGCAGAGACATTACTTTGCCAACACATGTCCATCTAGTCAAATTCAGTTCAGTCGCTCAGTCATGTCTGACTCTTTGCCTCCTCATGAATTGCAGCACGCCAGGCCTCCCTGTCCATCACCAACTCCCGAAATTCAATCAAACTCATGTCCATCGAGTGGGTGATGCCATTCAGCCATCTCATCCTCGGTTATCCCCCTCTCCTCCTGTCCCCAATTCCTCCCAGCATCAGAGTCTTTTCCAATGAGTCAACTCTTCACATGAGGTGGCCAAAGTACTGGAGCTTCAGTTTAGCATCAGTCCTTCCAAAGAACACCCTGGACTGATCTCCTTTAGGATGGACTGGTTGGATCTCCTTGCAGTCCAAGGGACTCTCAAGAGTCTTTCCCAAGACCACAATTCAAAAGCATCAATTCTTTGGTGCTCAGCTTTCTTTACAGTCCAACTCTCACATCCAGGATGACTACTGGAAAAACCATAGCCTTGACTAGACGGATCCAAAAAAGATGTCTTTTCATTATAGGGGACTGGAATGCAAAAGAAGGAAGTCAAGAAACACCTGGAGTAACAGGAAAATTTGGCCTTGGAATACAGAATGAAGCAGAGCAAAAGCTAATAGACGTTTGCCAAGAGAATGCACTGATCATAGCAAACACCCTCTTCCAACAACACAAGAGAAGA
>SJYX01016820.1:0-33376 GCA_006410675.1 Oreotragus oreotragus
GGATGGCATCACTGACTTGATGGACATGAGTCTGAGTGAACTCCGGGAGTTGGTGATGGATAGGGAGGCGTGGCATGCTGCAGTTTATGGGGTCGCAAAGAGTAGGACACGACTGAGCTAAAGACTATCAGGGGGGTACTCTTTCTACCTGTTCTGATGTCTCTGTCAGAAGCTTTCTCTCTTTTATACTTTAATAAAACTTTATTACACAAAAGCTCAGAGAGATCAAGCCTCATCTCTGGCCCCAGACTGAATTCTTCTCCTTCGGGGGCCAAGAATCCTGGCGTCTTTCATGGTTTAGCAATAACCTTTCAAGAAGACTCTTGAGAGTCTCTTACACAGCAATACAATCAAACCGGTCAATCCTAAAGGAAACCAACTCTGAATATTCTTTGGAAGGACTGATGCTGAAGCTGAACCTCCTATACTCTGGTCACTTGATGTGAAGGGCCGACTCACTGGGAAAGACCCTTGATGCCTGGAAAGACTGAAGGCAGCAGGAAAAGGAGACAACAGAGGATGAGATGGTGGCATCACTGACTCAATGGACACAAGTTTAAGCAAACTCTGGGAAATGGTGAGGGACAAGCAAGCCTGGTGTGCTGCAGTCCACAGGGTCACAGAGTCAGACACGACTTAGTGACTGAATCACCAACACCATTCTAATGGCAGGAAGTGAAAAGGAAATAAAGAGCCTCTTGATGAGGTCAAAGAGCAGAGTGAAAAAGCTGGCTTAGAACTCAACATTCAGAAAACTAAGATCATGGCATCCGGTCCCATCGCTTCAATGGCAAATAGATGGGGAAAAAGCAGAAACAGTGACAGACTGTATTTTCTTGGGCTCCAAAATCACTGCAGATGATGACTGCAGCCATGAAATTAAAAGACGCTTGCTCCTTGAAAAAAACGCTATGACAAACCTAGACAGTGTATTAAAAGGCAGAGACACCACTNTTTTCTTGGGCTCCAAAATCACTGCAGATGATGACTGCAGCCATGAAATTAAAAGACGCTTGCTCCTTGAAAAAAACGCTATGACAAACCTAGACAGTGTATTAAAAGGCAGAGACACCACTTTGCAGACAAAGGTCAGTATAGTCAAAGCTATGGTTTTTCCAGTAGTCATATATGGATATGCTAGTTGGACCAAAGGCTGAGCACTGAAGAATTAAGTCTTTCAAATTGTGGTGCTGGAGAAGACCCTTGAGTGTCCCTTGCAAAGCAAATAGATCAAGCCCGGTCAATCCTAAAGGAAATTAACCCTGAATATTCACTGGAAGGACTGATGCTGAACTTGAAGCTCTAATACTTTGGCTACCTGATGCAAAGAGCCGACTCACTGGAGAAGACCCTGATGCTGGGAAACACTGAAGGCAAGAGGAGAAGAGGGTGACTGAGGATGAAATGGTTTGATGGCATCACCAACTCAATGTACATGAGTTTGAGCAAACTCTGGAAGAGTGAAGGACAGGGAAGCCTGGCGTGCTGCAGTCTACAAGTTCACAAAGAGTCAGACACAACTTAGCAACTGAACAACAATAATAATTAGCTGAAGTGAGTATCTGTATGTTGCCCATCGGTACGTCTTTTGGAGAAATGTCTTTTTAGGTCTCTGTCATACAGCTAGACTTTAGATAAATGCCTGAATAGCTAATGAAAAACTCCTCCTGTATCATTTCTGTTCTAAGTCAACTAATAATGGCCAAATCAAAATCTTTCTGTTCTTCAAAAAGAAATGGTTCCTAGAGCTGTAAAAGTAAGAGTTGGTAATCTGGCACAAAACTGACAATACCCTGTGAATATAGCACGATATGTTAGAGTTAACATATAGGACAAAAACTTAACCTGGTTATCAACTTCAGGCTATAGCAAACTTGGAAAAGTTAGTAAAGATATTCATAGAATTTCAAAGAGGCCCTCAAGAAACTGTTATTTCAAACTGAGATAAGTGTTTAAAAAGTCAGTTAATTATATATTTCATGGTTAGTGTCAGATGTTGTTTGGTCACTAAGTCGTGTCCGACTCTTTTGAGACCCCATGCACTGTGGTCCACCAGAGGGTCCTCTGTCCATAGGACTTCCCAGGCAAGAATACTGGAGTAGGTTGCTGTCTCCTTTTCCAGGGACTCTGTTCCACCCAGAGATCGAACTTACATCTCTTGCATTATCAGGAAGATTTTACCACAAAGACACCAAGGAAGCCCAGTGTCAGCTGTTTTCACTGCTACTATAGTACTGACAACTAGCAGAAAGAGAATAGTGGCCAAAAGAAATGATACAAATCAGCTTGTTTATAAAACAGAAACACAGACTTAGAAAAGGAAGATGGGTGGAAGGGGTAGTTACAGAATTTGGGATGGACAGGCATACACCAGTATATTTAAGATGGATAACCAACAAGAACCTACTGTATAGCATAGGGAACTCTGCTTAATGTTTGTAGCAGTCTGGATGGGAGGGGAGTTTGGGGGAGAATGGATACTTGTATATATATGTATGGCTGAGCTACTCTTCTGTACACCTGAAACTATCACAACAGTGTTAATCGGTTATATTCCAATATAAAATATAAAGTTAAAAAGAAAAAACCCTAAATGCTCTTAAAAAAATTTTTTAAAAGGGGGCCACATCTGTGGAACTACTAAAATGCGTTATCTTGGAGGCCACACTAGGGAAACTGGCAGACCTGAATAAGTGAAGAAATAAGTTTTTAATGGCAAAAGTCACTAAGCACAGACTGCCTGGGAGAAAACACAATATACAACAGATAGAAGCTTACCCATAAATATAAACATATTTGACATAAAAAACTACATGGATCAAGAATAAAAATAGACAATAAACTGAACAAGCAGCTAACAGTCATAAAACTAATTTAAAAGACACTGCATATCACTAGCATTCAAGGTTCACAAAATATAAAAGACAACAACTTCCTTCTACCATATTTATGAAATCTTACAGATTAGATTAATATTAATCCAGTCAGTCAATCTATGAGGAGCAAACGTCTTAAGCATTAGCAAACTTATGAAGTGGTCATTCAAGAATCATTTCTGAAGGACAAAATGGTACATTTTGGTATTAATCACCAAGATTTAATACTACCATAAGATGATGATTTACATAAGAACACTAAATCTGGATCTGAGGTGGGGGCAGGAGGGGGAAATAAAAGCAAAAAAAACCCCAGTAATTTCAATGTTTTCTAATTATAATACATCTGTACCACCCAATACCATGGGGTGATGAGGAAAGTAAGGTTAAATCTGTATGTGCAGACAGGAAAATGTCTATGATACATTAATTAACTGAACACAAAAATTTATAAATAAGGTGTATTCCCAATTTGTATAACTTAAAAAGAACACATATTCTTTATAAATGCAAAGAAAAAATTTGAAGAGACTCAACTTTGGTAAATGAGATTTAAGCTGGGATTGGCAGATAAGCACACCAACGTGCCTATACTAGAGGGAAGGTCACTTGTTACCTTAGGGAATTCTGTATCATTTCACTTTTTATATGAAGCTTTGCGACTCTGAATTTAAAAGATGTGGAGCTTACATAAAGTTATATGGCTCACAATATAAAGCACTAATAAACATAGTTCTTAAACATTTCACATCCTAAGGATAAATTCCTAAATTCATGGTGGCAAAAACTGAAAATAAATAAATAAATCCACAGGTGGCAAGATTAATTTTAAACTTTTTCCTTATATGAATTTTCAAAAATTAAAGTAATAGTAACATCTTAACTCCAGACCACCATTCTCATATTTTTAAGGAACAAATCTTCCCAAGACTGAACCATAAAACAAAGTGAAATAAAACACCTTGTAATCATTAATTTCCAAATCATTCAATAAAGTTTTATACACAATTGGCTGAGAGGTAGGGGAGCTCAAGCTATAAAGATGGTCCAGCAACTGGACAGGATCTTCCTAGACTGGGGAAAGCACACTGTAATAACAATACCCTCAGCATTCAGCCAAGTCTTCCCTTTAACCTGAGCCTTTGCACTACCAATAACTGTCTGAACAATTTTTTAAAATATGAAAAGCACTACTCACAGAACTGATTGACACACATGTGGCACCCTGACACAATGAAGTTATAACCTGCTTTGAAAAAAGTGTTAGTCGCTCAATCGTGTCCAACTCCATGGATTGTAGTCCGCCAGGCTCCTTTGTCCATGGGGTTTTTCAGGCAAAAATACTAGAGTGGGTTGCCATTTCCTTCTCTAGGGATCTTCCAGACCCAGGGATTGGACCCAGGTCTTCCACACTGCAGGAAGTTCTTTATAATCTAAGCCACCGAGGGAAGCCTATAATATGCTTTGCTTTTAGCAAAAGCAGAAGAATGCATGCTTAGTCGCTCAGCTGTGTCCAGCTCTTTGCAATCCCATGGGCAATAATCTGCCAGCTCCTCTGGCAATGGGATTCTCCAGGCAAGAATACTGGAGTGGGTTGCTATTTCCTACTCCAGCGGAGCAGAAGAATTAGATCAAGTAATTAAAATCTAGGCAGAATTTTAGAATGTGAGTTAGGGGTTAAAGTTCTACAATCTGACTTCCCAACATAACATCTACAATTAACTCAAAAGAAAATTTATCATTTAAAAAATTATGAAGCATAAAAGTGGCAAGTAACTAAATTAGCTCATATGCAAAGCACTCAGAACAATGTGTGGCACAAAGTACGTACTGTTAAGTGTTTATAAAAACATTTAAACAGCTGCTTCATCACTAAAGATTGACCTGTGTCCCCAGTTCTCCCACCCTAGCCTACATAAACTAGGCACAAATGACATTTGAAAATCTTTCAACACTATCAAGACAACTGTTTGTGAGAAATACAGTTAGGATATTTGCGCTCCTTGGAGGTATCAATTTCTTGAAAAATCAAAAATCAAATTTTCTCTCTCCAACAAATTCATACTTCTATTTCATAATTATTTCAAAATTTCTGTCACATAAGAGCATATATCTTAATCAAAAATAAATATACACTGAAGACATTCAGGAGCTACTAACTGTGACAAAAACAAGATACAAAGAAATACAATTTTTATTTTTTAAAAGAGAGGAAAGGAAAAGCCTGGGAATATGTGAACCATGAAATATAGGATTTTATCTCTAGGAAGTGATTTTTGCTTTTTTCCCTTTTAAATCTTTCTGAATATTAGAATATTCAAAAAGACAGTATGCTTATTACAACATTTCATGTTGTTACATATGAACTATATTAATGATCACTATAATAAAGGATAAATACTAACATTTTACAAAAATACTGAGGAAAATGCTGAAGACAAAATAATTAGCAAAAAAAAAAAGGAAAATAATGACCAACGTCATATAGTTCTCTCCACCAGATTCTGTGGAAAACAACTCAAATGCACTATCATCTTTAATTCTCAAATTATTTTTATTCTAGTGGTTAAAAAAAAAAAAAAAAACTTGACCAGGGCTATAAAGCTAAAAACAGTAGCAATGAGACATTAATCCCAGTTGTGTCTACAAAACTCAAGTACTGCTACATTACACAGCCATTACCAATAGGAAGAATAGAGAAAAGGAATTTAGACTTATTCTCTATCAGCTAACAGATTTTCCTACAAGAATATCTATTTGAAACAAAAAAATAGGTACACAAGAAAATAAACTTATAAATACATACCTCTACTTCATCTCCTTCACTAATTTCTTTTTTTATATCAGGTGGTGGTGGTAATCTAACTTCATTGAATGGAACCTGGCGTTCTGGTTGCCAACTGAAGGATTAGAAAATGAATGAACCTTAATACATACTATTCTAATACTCCTTAATATAGAAGCTATATAGTCTATGGTTAGCACTGTAAATCCTTCAAATCTATCATTTAGCTTTCCCCCCCAAAAAATACCTCTGCTTGAAAACTTTTTCTAAGCAGACTGTTGAGCTAGAACAGACTTTGCATAGCTCTTGATGAAGTTCAGAGGTAATTAACATCATTGATAATAATTACATACTACCTTCCTAATCATTCATCCTAAGGTGACAGCACACACATCATTCTGCAAATGAAAAAGGTTAAGCTCGTAGTAATGACTCAGATTTAAAATAATGTCATTCTACACTGCTATACAGTGATCAACTTGCTGCAAACATTTTTACAACTAAATGACCTGTCAAAGGAACACAATTCCAAAGATTATAAAATATAAACTGCATAATTCCTTTTTAGTGTACATGTTCACAGAAATATAGAAAACTAGTCAATATTATTCTGAACAGTAAATTACAAAAAGATCTATTTTTCTTACAATTTCTTTCCTACAATGAGCACATAATTAAAACCTAGAAAAAAAATATTTTAATCTTTGTAGTAAATACAAATGTATTAAAACTACTGCTTTAGCTGTGCTTTTTGTGTGCTATATTTTATAACTAAGTTGATAAAATTAAAATGCTTTCCTATTTTAGGTTCTAATAAATCATTCATATGCCTGGGAGGTACAACAGCACATAATACATTCCTACGGCTTCTAAGAGTCGGCCACGACTGAGCAATTGAACTGAACTGAACCGATGGGCTTCTATATGCCAACGATGGGCAAAAGAGACAAGTAAAAGATATTGGAGTGCTTTCTTTTCATCTTTACTGTCTAAATAACAGGTGCTCAACGACAGGAATCATCTCAACACTTGTTTCTACATGAAACAGCTGTTGGGCAGATAGCTCTTCAGGCAGTTCCAGAAAAAGTTTAAAAGGGAAAGCTGCCCAATTCTTTTCTGACCTTCAATTATATAGTGCTTCTTTATAATCCTTCCTAACCAAGCTCAGCACACATCTTTGACATTTTTAGCACTTTACCTAACCTTTACAATATCTATAAAACTGTTTATTATTCTTTAAGACTAATCAAGCAATTTAAGGCAGCCTAATATATTTATTTCGCTAAAATGGCATTTGGAAGGCCTTATATAGTATCATTTAAAAATTCTGGATTTTAAGAAGTATGCATGTTATAATTACATCCAAGCCATCTTTTTTTGCAAAAACATGTGATTTGGCAAAGAAAGGAGTCTTGGAAAAAGTGACAAGTGAATGGTGAGCAAAAAACCAGGTGAAGTCATCAAAAACTAAAAATCATTTTAACTCAAAAAGATAATCAAACCAAAGAACTCCCCTCTCAAAAGCACCTTCATTTTCCGATTGCAAAAGGAATACCCAAAAGCAGCAGTTTGGCACTACCAATCTTCAAAATTAGGATCTCTATCAATAAAAAATAACTTACTTGTTCTCGAAAACAACTGTGAGGGAGTCTTCATGAACATCTTTGATAAATCCCTGTAAAAAAAAATTAAAAGGAAATAAATATTCAATTAAATATTACATTAACTCTAAATCATTATATTAGAGATACAAAGACAATATGGAATACTGATAGCAACTCAGAGCTTGGAATAGGCCAATCAGGTTTTGCTTTCCATGTCCATCATTTATGAGTTGTGTTGACCCTGCAAATTACCTAACCTCTCTTTCATGATTACAACAGATATTAAATGACACTGTATTACTGTCAATCAGAATTGCAATACACTCAACCTTTGCCAAATGCTCACACACTCTGAACCACTAGGCACTTAAATTCTTTTCTAAAATATCTTTATCACACTAGACTCCATAATATACAGTATCAACTAGCTAAATAAATACACACACAAACTCGTAGTTCTTGTTTAAAACAAATCCTCATCAATTTCCAAAAATATTTAAACACTATGTGCCAGATATTGTTTTAAGCAAATTAACAAACTAAAGACTAAGAAACAAACTGACAGTGGAAAAACTAAAAGCAAATAGATCAGCACTGCCACGTCGGAAAATCTTTGGAACTAAAGAAAGTCTTAAGAGAGGAGAGGTAACAGATGAGGCTGAGTCATTTTACTTTTTTAATAATGCAGGATGATCAATCACAAAATATGTAAGTCATGTATCTAGTCTCTCAATGCCCTCCTCCCACATTTGCTACTCAACTGTATGATTCTGTAATTTTGCCTGGCCCTGAAGCTCCAAATGCCGTGATCGATTTAATTGCATGCTACGGGGCATTTCAATGCATATATCTTCATGCAAGGCCTAAAACTCAGATACTTTCCAGAGTGCAGTAGTAGCTCCTGACTTGCAATTCTGAAGACTGCTCTCCTCTCAAAGCTAGAGATGCCATTCAGTTCAAGCTGTGATTTTTCTAATTACACTACAACAATGATTTCTCAGCCAGTCTCTACTCCTACTAGTTTATATTCACATCTACTTTCAGCAATCATTTTGGTCACCAGCAAATCTCTCTTTATTATACTCTTGCCATTTGTAAGGTAAAGAATTTGTAAGGTAAGGAATATTTTCTTAAAAACTGATTACCAAATTCATGAATATTAGAGTAAGACATATCTTTCCATAAGAGATCAGCCAAACTTTCACTAATGCCTCTAGTACTTAACAAAAATAAAAGTGTTTGAAATGTTCCATTAATCTTTATCATTTCTATATAATTTGTATATTGGGTAAGTTCAACCAGAGCTCCAAATCATTGAAAAATTCTACTGTTATAATAAAAATATTTTCCTATCTAAAAATCGGTGCTTATACCTCTCCCCACTCCTACTTTACATACACCACAAACATCAGCATCAGCTTTGAGCGCACACATTTTTAACATTTATAGGAAAAAAGGTAACTCTGGAACCTACTCTTATTGCTAGTATCTTTCAGGTTTGAGATTAAATAAATTAAAAACTTGATACCCAAGTAAAGTGTATTTGGACTGTAGTGAACAATTAATGGACATGTTTTAATCCTCACACCCTAGATTCTTGGGATAAAGAACTTCTAATGGTCAGATCTCTATAAAATTGACACAGATACAGAACACAGTAAACACTTCTCAATTCACGAAAATAATGGTGTTCCCTAGATACTCAAAAAGATGGCAGGGTTAGGTCTCTGCCAAAATGAGAGTCAGGAGATGCCAAATAACAATGGCAACATTTTCCTGCACATGACTTTATGACTAAGTATCCCTAACTTCTCTCTTCCTTGTTAGTCCAACCTTTGGGGATTTGGTCTCTCTTCCTATTCATATTCATCTGGCCCAGAAACCTATTTCTCAGAATACTCTTGACATTTCCTTGTCTTCTCTTCGTGTATATACAAATGCAGAAGATTCCAAGCCATCATAAAATGGTCCCTTAACTTGTTCATTCATACAGCCGGGTATATATTTACAGTTGAATCTCTTAACTACAATTTAAAATAATCATGGATAAGTGACAAGGCATTTTAACATATTTAAAGTATAATCAAAACGTTTTAGAAAGCCATCCCTGATGAAAAAAAGCATTATACAGTCAAAACTCAGGAATGCCAAAAATTATATGTAAACCAGGAGTAAGAGAAGGATGAAGGGACTAGGAGGAAAATCTGAGCACTTGAACTAATTGAAGAACTGTTTTTTCCAAAAGCAATTCAAAATAAAATAACCTAAAATAAAAATTTAAAAGACAACTCAAAAGATTCAGTAAGGTCCCAAGTTATCCAAAATTAAATTTCCTTTCTAGCTAAAAATAAACACCTGAAAAATAAAACAGACAAAAAAAATAGTCTACTAACAACAGCAAAGTCCTAGAAATACCCTCAACGACACAAAAACTGCACACAACCTGTGCGCGGACATGTGTAAAAATTAATGAATTAGAATATTTAGAAAAATGTAAACCACATCTCATTTTTACATCTTGATATTTTAAACTTGTCAATATATACTTAAATGGAATTCCACCAAAACACTAAGGACTGTAATTCTGTTGAGGGAATAAGCAGTTGCACTTTAATAACAAGAAAGCATTCAAAAGGACAACTTTTAAATGACAGTAGGGAAAAACAAGAAAACACTATCCATACCAAATACTAAAATTTTAAAGCTACAGTAATAAAGACCACAAAAAGACAAAGTATTTGGTAATTTTTAGGTGGGAGCTTAAATAGCCAGAAGAAAGAAAAAGGTGCGGGCTCCAAATATCTGCCTAACTGAAACACACATTTCAAGTTACAGAACACTACAGATGAAAAACAGGTTTTTCAATTCGATTAGGGTAATCATAAGGGTGACATCACCTTTATGGCAGAAAGCAAAGAGGAAATAAAGAGCCTCTTGATGAAAGTTGAAGAGGAGAGTGAAAAAGCTGGCTTAAAACGCAATATTTAGAAAACAAAGATCATGGCACCCGGTCTCATCACTTCATGGCAAAATAGATGGGGAAAAAATGGAAACCATAAGAGACTTCTATTTTCTTGGGCTCCAAAATAACTACATATGGTGGCTATAGCCATGAAATTAAAAAGACGCTTGCTCCTTGAAAGAAAAGCTAAGCCCAACCTAGACAGCATCTTAAAAGGCAGAGTTTGCCAACAAAGGTCCATCTAGTCAAAGCTATGGTTTTTCCAGTAGTCACATATGGATGTGACAGTTGAGCCATAAAGAAAGCCGAGCGCCGTAAGAACAGATGTTTTTGAACTGTGGTGTTGGAGAAGACTCTTGCCAGTCCCTTGGACTGCAAGGAGATCAAACCAGTCAATCCTAAAGGAAATCAGTCTGAATATTCACTGGAAGGACTGATGCTGAAGCTGAAACTCCAATACTTTGGCCACCTGATGCGAAGAACTGACTCACTGGAAAAGACCCTGATGCTGGGAAAGACTGAAGGCAAGGGGAGAAGGGGACAACAGAGGATGAGATGGTTGGATGGCATTACTGACTCAATAGACATGAGTTTGAGCAAGCACCGGGAGTTGGTGATGGACAGGGAAGCCTGGTGTGCTGTGGACCATGGGGTCGCAAACAGTCAGACATGACTGAGTGACTGAACTGAAATCATGGGGGGAAAATCCTATAGTTTAAGCAACAATAAACACGATATGAATGAACTTCAGGAACTGAAAGGTTGAGGTTATACAGTCAAAAGTCAGAACAGATGAATTATGGACCCTAGCTATGGAAAAGCCACTCTGAAAATAAGCAGACCTTCCAGATCCCACAATTTCTTTTAAAAACCTTTCAGATGCCTCATTCTCACTGTAGAGAAAGAGAAGTTGAAACTATACACCTATATACAGCCCCCAAGTTTTACTCCCTAGATTATAAATGCTGAACCTAAAATTTCATCTTGGGACTTCCTGGTGGTCCAGTGGCTAAGACTCTGCTCTCCCAATGGAGGGGGCCCAAATTCAATCCCTGGTCAGGAAACTAGATCCCATATGCTGAAACTAAAGACTCCACAAAATATTTATTTTTAAAAATAAATACTAAAAAACCTCATCTTCTGTCTGGAACACTTTCCATTAAATCCTTATAAATTAAATGATAGAATGCTTTTGCTAATTCATGTTTTTAAACTCCAAAAGTCAAGTCTGATAACAGTACTATTTTGAAGAAATAAGGCACCTTTCCTAAAAAGCCTATTTAAGGTAAAGTCCCAGAACAAACATCAAAATCTAATTTAGCTACCCTGTTTAAAATACTGATCAATTTATCAGAGACTCTGCTTGAGTGATGGCTTAGAAATCTACAGAGATCCATAAGTCCCTTTGAAAACATTCCCACCAAATTCATTAGGAACACATCATACTAGTCTAAAAAAATTTCTTGGCCTGCGAAGTGTCATTTCAAATTCACCTGCTACTTAGGTTTCTCAAAAATCCTGTAATGACCTCCTATTACTGCAATTCATTACAACACAAAATTTACTTACCTTATAAAGAGGGAAAAAGAAACTTAAAAAAACATTCAGGGTCTTCCCTGATGACTCTGTGGTAAAGAATCCACCTGCCAATACAGGAGACACTGGTTCGATCCCTGGTCCAAAAAGAGCCCAAGTGCCATGGTGCAACTAAGCCCGTCTGCCACAACTACTAAGCCTGTGCTCTAAAGCTGGGGAGCCGAAACTAGTGAAGCCCAAGTGTCCCAGAGTCCACAAGAGAAGCCACCACCACAATCAGAAGCCCAACTACAGAGTCGCCCCCACTTGCCACAACTAGATAAAGCATGTGCTGCAATGAAGACTCAGCACAGCCTCCCCCTAAAATAAGTAAATCAATCAATAAATAAATTTTAAAAAATCTTAATACTCAGCAAACTACTAACGGAAGTCTTACAGCCTGAATCCTTAAAACAAGATGTAAGTGGAAGCCCATACTCCAAAACCCTAAAGCTTTTTACTCTTAAACTTCAAAATTCTTGTTAGAAGCATTTACTGCTTATCAATAGACTGAGCAGAAAAGGCCATCAAGAAACAGAATAGTCTTCCTAATTGGAAACTATATTTTTTCCTTAATATTTATTTGGCAGGGTCAGGTCTTTGAGGCAGCACACAAGATCTTCACTGTAGCATATGGAATCTTTCGCTGTGGCATGTGGAATCTGGTTCCCTGACCAAGGACAGAGCCCCAAGTGCAGAGTCTTAAGCCACTGGACCATCAGAGAAGTCTATGTTTTTAATGATTCTAATCCCAAGTGGTAAAAGCAAAGGACCATCATTTTATTCTCCTAAGCAAGCAAAGAAACTCACAGTCAAATGACTGCCTCCTTCAAATCTGGTCAAGTATTCTTATAAAATTTAAGATCTATTCCAGTTTCTCTTCTTTAAAGATTTTCTCAGGATCAGTGGCATGAAATTTTAAAAAAAGTTATATTTATTTAGCACAACAGTCAAATTAACTACATTTTAGTCATCTTTTCCAATGTGTTAGGCCATTACCACCCTTATGGCAAAAAGTGAAGAACTAAAGAGCCTCTTGATGAAAGTGAAAGAGGAGAGTGAAAAAGTTTACTTAAAGCTCAACATTCAGAAAACTAAGATCATGGCATCCAGTCCCATCACTTAATCGCAGACAGATGGGGAAACAGTGGAGACAGTGGCTGACTTTATTTTTCTGGGCTCTAAAATCACTGCAGATGGTGATTGCAGCCATGAAATTAAAAGACTTACTCCTTGGAATGAAAGTTATGACCAACCTAGACAGTATATTAAAAAGCAGAGACATTACTTTGTCAACAAAGGTCCATTTAGTCAAGACTATGGTTTTTCCAGTAGTCAGTATGTAGTGGCTGACTTTATTTTTCTGGGCTCTAAAATCACTGCAGATGGTGATTGCAGCCATGAAATTAAAAGACTTACTCTTTGGAATGAAAGTTATGACCAACCTGGAGAGTATATTAAAAAGCAGAGACATTACTTTGTCAACAAAGGTCCATTTAGTCAAGACTATGGTTTTTCCAGTGGTCATGTATGTATGTGAGTTTATAAAAAAGCTGAGCACAGAAGAATTGATGCTTTTGAACTGTGGTGTCGGAGAAGACTCTTGCCAGTCCCTTGGACCACAAGGAGATCCAACCAGTCCACCTAAAGGAGATCAGTCCTGGGTGTTCACTGGAAGGACTGATGTTGAAGCTGAAATTCCAATACTCTCGCCACCTGATGCGAAGAGCTGACTCACTGGAAAAGACCCTGATGTTAGGAAAGATTAAGGGCAGGAGGAAAAGGGGACAACAGAGAATGAGATGGTTGGATGGCATCATCGATTCGATGGATATGGGTTTGGGTGGACTCCAGGAGTTGGTGATGGACAGAGAGGCCTGGCATGCTGTGGTTCATGGGGTCACAAAGAGTCAGACACAACTGAGGGAACTGAACTAGACATTACAATTGATGGCTCAATTACTGAAGCAAATTTATGATAAAATATAGCATTTCTAAATAAATAAATGTTGTATTTCTGAACATAAACTGACAAAGAACAGACCTGTGGTTGCCAAGGGGGAGTAGAGTGGAGGAGGGATGGATCGGGAGTTTGACATTAGCTGATGCACACTATTATATACAGGACAGAAAATCAACAAGGTGTTACAGTATAACATAGGGAACTATATTCTACTGTAACAAATCATAAAGGGAAAGAATATGAAAAAATATATATGCAAACCAAATCACTTACACTTAGCTGTACAACAGAAACACAATACATTATAAATCACCTATACTTCAATATTTTAAAAATAAACTAAAATGCTGCTGCTGCTGCTAAGTCACTTCAGTCATGTCCGACTCTGTGTGACCCCACAGACAGCAGCCCACCAGGCTCCCCCATCCCTGGGATTCTCCAGGCAAGAATACTGGAGTGGGTTGCCATTTCCTTCTCCAATGCATGGAAGAGAAAAGTGAAAGTGAAGTCGCTCAGTCTGTCCGACTGTTAGCGACCCCATGGACTGCAGCCCACCAGGCTACTCCGTCCATTGGATTTTCCAGGCAAGAGTACTGGGGTGGGGTGCCATTGCCTTCCCCAAACTAAAATAAATTATCAATGTATTAAGAGGGACAGGCTTCAGTTTGTTAGATCCTATAGGGCCTTTCCTCTGACTGGGTAAACTCTCCATTTTCCCAACCTCCACAGTTAAAGTTCACTGCTGCAGGTAAATATAACCCCTGAGAAAGGAAAAGGTTAATAGCATTATTTATGAAAAATCTGACCTCAGGTTTTTAACAAATTGACAAAATGGATGATCACTTGTTATTCTTTCATCAATTATCGGTTTAGTGATTCTCTGGCCCCAGTCTACCTTCCCAGCTCATCAATTCCAGCATTCTGAGTCCCTAAAATCAGGATGCTTCCTAGAATTGATGGTATCTTAAAATAGCAAACAGCTGAATGGCTGCCAGGATATAAATGTCACTGTTAAGCATGCTCAAACTTGGTTTGCTTGCAATTTTCTGTGGCACTTGACTGCAACCCCCTAATAATTCAATCTGCAAACCAATGAAGTATGATTTTTGGAAGGATTTAGGTTTCTTACCAGAAGGTTGTTATGTTGACACCTTCTGATAAAATCAAGAAAGCACCAGCATCAAAACTTGCAGAGTGAGTGAAAATTCTTGGAAGAAAATCCTGGAGATAATAGAGGAGAGCTCTTTTAATGTATGCTTGCAACATCAATGCTCTCCATGGCACTGAGGAAAATGTTTTAATAAGAAACACGATCATCTGAACATAAAGATGTCAGAGCCAATTTATTTTGCTTGTACTTTCCATTTTATGAATCCAAGTGTTCAAAGATAATCTTTCACTAAGTATACAACAAGAGTTCTAAAAGATAAAACTGACTACTCATAGATCAATTGGCAACATTTGTTCTTAGTGCCTCTTACAATTGATGCCATTCTAAAGAAATCTTATAACTCTTCCACTGATTTCCCAAATCTACTTATAGAAAAATAATCCATTCTCTGGACTCTAAGACCCAAATTTCAACTATACACACATCTTCACCCATCACTTACTTTTGTACCTAAAAATATATCAATAATTAGAATCGTCTGCTGTCCTGTTTTTGCACTTTACACCTGTATGATCCATTTTACAGGATTAAAAGAAGAAAAAAGTGAATACAGCAAACTATTTCTTAATCAGGGTTCTAAGAGAATATAATATAGTTCAATCACTAAGGCATTCATCGTGTGTAATGAACTAACTCCTCACCCAGGCATAAAGAAAAATACTAGCTATGCACAATCCTTGGAAAAACTGAAAAAAACAGCATTTCTCTGTTTTATAATTCAGATGAGAAACCCTATTAGGTTGAGAAAACTGACTTAGGGACTCCCGGACCTAGCTGTTGATATTTACCTAAACAATTTTACACATAAGGGTCTCATTCAATCTGCAAACTGAAGGAGCTGAACCTTCTTCAATTAAGGTTATTTCTAGGCACTCAAAGACATGCCAGAAGTACTTAAAACTACTCCTTTCCCTAACAAAATACCAGATATTCTTTCTGGAACTTTTATGTCAAGTAATTTATAATGAATTTACAATAAACACCTTCATGTTTCTGGACTGTGTATATGGTTAACAGATACAGAGAGAACTCCTTATTAGAGAAAGGGAAAAAAACTTAAGTGTGCAGTATTACTGGTTTTACTGTTAAGATTGGTCTCAGATCCATTACTTATTATGTGGTAGGTAAAACTAGAGAAGGACCAAAGCAGTTAGGTAAGGAAAATAAGACTCCTAACTAGCTTTATCTGCCCAGAAGCAAGTCATAATATCCTCCTTTATGGACTTTTTATGGTATTCCCAGAGCACCCTAGAGACTTTTGGGAGCAATTTTCAGAAGGTTCTATCAACGCTGAATGGGACCCATCTCTCCCAAATGCTGGACATCTTCCTTTTCTCCCAATCCCAGACAGTACCTAATTTGAGCATGTGCAAAAATAGAAAAAAATCTTTTTAAAACAGAGACTATGTAACACATGGTGCCAGCACAACTGCCTATGAATAGTCAAAATAAGTTTTAATGTAGCAAACATGACATAAATGAATAAAACACTACTAGCAAATCTAAGGAATTTTATGTATAACCTGGACACTGGCTGTCTTAACCAGGCTGGACAACCAGAAGTCTTAACAGGGAAATAATAGTTCAGTACATAAAAAATAGAATTTCTCCATGGACAGGGATACCATAAAGTTAACAGATTAGAGACAAAGAAGAGTTACTCTTAAAATGAGTCCTCAGTTGAGTTCAGTCGCTCAGTCGTATCCAACTGTTTGCAACCCCATGGACTGCAGCACACCAGGCCTCCCTGTGCATCACCAACTGCCAGTTACTCAAACTCATGTCCATTGAGTCGGTGATGCCATCCAGCCATCTCATCCTCTGTTGTCCCCTTCTGCTCCTGTCTTCAATCTTTCCCAGCATCAGGGTCTTTTCCAGTGAGTCAGCTCTTTACATCAGGTGGCCAAAGTATTGGAGTTTCAGCTTCAACATCGGTCTGAATATTCAGGACCAATTTCCTTTAGGATGGACTAGTTGGATCTCCTTGCAGTCCAAATGACTCTCAAGAGTTTTCTCCAACACCACAATTCAAAAGCATTAATTCTTTCACTCTCAGCTTTTTTTATAGTCCAACTCTCACATGACTACTGGAAAAACCATAGCCTTGACTAGACAAACCTTTGTTGGCAAAGTAATGTCTCTGCTTTTTAATATGCTGTCTAGGTTGGTCATAACTTTCCTTCCAAGGAGTAAGCATCTTTTAATTTCATGGCTGCAATCACCATCTGTAGTGATTTTGGAGCCCCCAAAAATACAGTCTGCCACTGTTTTCCCATCAATTTGCCATGGAGTGATGGGACCAGATGCCATGATCTTAGTTTTCTGAATGTTGAGTTTTAAGCCAACTTTTCCACTCTCCTCTTTCACTTTCATCAAGAGGTTCTTTAGTTCTTCTTCACTTTCTGCCATAAGGGTGGTGTCATCTGCATATCTGAGGTGATTGGTATTTCTCCCGGCAATCTTGATTCCAGCTTGTGCTTCCTCCTGCCCAGCATTTCTCACGATGTACTATACATACAAATTAAATAAGCAGGGTGACAATATACAGCCTTGACGTACTCCTTTTCCTATTTGGAACCAGTCTGTTGTTCTATGTCCAGTTCTAACTGTTGCTTCTTGACCTGCATACAGAATTCTCAAGAGGCAAGTCAGTGAATGTTGGCAATTTGATCTCTGCCTCCTCTGCCTTTTCTAAAGCCAGCTTGAACATCTGGAAGTTCATGGTTCCCATTCTGCTGAAGCCTGGCTTGGAGAATTTTGAGCATTACTTTGCTAGAGTGTGAGATGAGTGCAATTGTGCGGCAGTTTGAGCATTCTTTGGCATTGCCTTTCTTAGGGACTGGAATAAAAACTGACCTTTCCCAGTACTGTGGTCACTGCTGAGTTTTCCAAATTTGCTGGCATATCGAGTGCAGCATTTTCACAACATCATCTTTCAGGATTTCAAATAGCTCAACTAGAATTCCATCACCTCCACTAGCTTTGTTCGTAGTGATGTTTCGTAAGGCCCCTTTGACTTCACATTCCAGGATGTCCGGCTATTATCTGGGTCGTGAAGATCTTTTTTGTACAGTTCTTCTGTGTATTCTTGCCACCTCTTCTTAATATCTTCTGCTTCTGTTAGGTCCATACCATATCTGTCCTTTACTAAGCCCATCTTTGCATGACATGTTCCCTTGGTATCTCTAATTTTCTTGAAGAAATCTCTAGTCTTTCCCTCTATTTCTTTGCACTGATCACTGAGGAAGGCTTTCTCTCTCCTTGCTATTCTTTGGAACTCTGCATTCAAATGTGTATTTCTTTCCTTTTCTCCCTTGCTTTTCGCTTCTCTTCTCTTTCACAGCTATTTGTAAGGCCTCCTCAGTCATTTTGCTTATTGGCATTTCTTTTTCTTGGGGACAATGAGTCTTAGGAAATCTCAAAAAGTGAAAAAGGATATCCCAGAAGTAAAAGAGAGAAAAACAAGCAATTTATGGAAAAGCAAATCCAAATGGCCAGCAAACATTAAAATCCACAAGTAGGGATTTGCAAATCAAAGTTGCAATCAAATAACCCTTTACACCCAATAAACTGGCAAAAATGAAAGATTATAATAAAGTCTATTTCTAGCAAGGATGTAAAGAGGCTGGGATTCACTGACTGAGAAAATACTAAAAAAATTAAAGCCTTTTGGAATGTAATCTGTTAACATTTATTAGAAGTTAACTGATAAATCTCCCTTCCATCAAGCTTTCTTATTACTCTTTGAAACTTATCCAATGAAAACATACACAGAGTGGCATGTATGTTTGAAACAGTGTTTATTAACTAGGGATGGCTGAATTTCATGTAATTATGTGAAACATGTAACCATTAAAAAATATACTACATTCCCAGAGAAAATGGCCAAGACGTTAGATTATCCTATTTTTATACAGCAGTGCTAAGAAATGGCTACAATTTCATCTGAATTCGTATCTATTACATTCTAGGAGTATGAAAAAAAATCTGGCATGATGTCTACTTGGTTATGAAGAGGCTACCTAAATGATGGATTGTGGATGGACAGATAGAGTGAAGGGAATCCAAATGTGCAGGGCGGGGGTGGGGGGGGGATTTAATTATAATAAAACAAGTCTGTATATGCTCAATGAAACTATATATTTGCATATGCATGTATAAATCTCTTTAGAGTTGAGATATAGCTTTAATACTGTCAGTCAGCACTTTTTCCAGACAGCACATATACATAACCACACCCCACATCTTTTCAATTTTTTCCATCTCTAGAGACCTCAAATCCACATTCTAGGTAATAAACTTGTTTGTTTAATGTTTACATACAACACCTAAAAGATCTGAGTTGTAATTTGATCCCAGTAACAAGCACATTCAAGAGTGCAACTGCAATCAAAAATTTTCTTAACTTCACACAATATACTTTTCTTTAAAGGATCTACACGCTTTGACAAACAGTGTATTAAAAAACAGAGACATCACTTTGCCAATAACAGTCAGTACTGTTAAAACTATGGTTTTTCCAGTAGTTCTGTAAGGATGTGTGACTTGGACCACAATGAAGGCTGAGCGCCGAAGAATTGATGCTTTCAATTGATGCTTTCTAATTGGTGCTGGAGAAGACTCTTGAGAGTCCTCTGGACTTCAAGGAGATCAAACCAGTCAATCCTAAAAGAAATCAACTCTGAATATTCACTGCAAGGACTGATGTTGAAGCTGAACCTCCAGTACTTTGGCCACCTGCCTCAAACAGCTCACTGGAAAAGACCCTGATGCTGGGAAAGATTGAAGGCAACATGAGAAGGGGGCAGCAGATGATGAGATGGTTAGACAGCATCGCCAACTAAATGGACATAAATCTGAGCAAACTCCAGGAGACAGCAGAGGACAAAGCCTGGCATACTATAATCCGTGGGTTTGCAAAGAGTTAGACACAACTTTGCTACTGAACATAACAATATCTACAAATCAATGGAAACATGTGCTATAAATAAAGTCCACAAATTTACTAACTACGTTATGCATTACAGAAATTATTGCATCATTATGCATCAGGTTCTATTAAGGAAAAAAGTTACTCAAAAGCAAGCCTTCAGCATCCATTAGAACTGTTTTAACTGTTAATTTAACTGTTCCGAATGAAAAATGGCAATGAAAATGTGAGGATTTCATGAAAGTACATAAATATCTACTAATACATACTAGTAGTATTCTATGCATATTAATTTCACAAGTTTATAATATCCAACAGTTTCTGTTTCAAATGGCCACAATAAACTATAATGACTTTCTTTTTGCCAAGAGTTGAAGTTCACTTTAGTCCTGTATTTTCCCTGTTGGCTCACACAGTAAAGTCTGCCTGCAATGCAGGAGGCCAGGGTTCAACCCCTTGGTTGGGAAGATCTCCTGGAGAAGGAAATGACAACCCACTCCAGCATTCTTGCCTGAAGAATCCCACAGACAGAAAAGCCTGGTGAGCCCCAGTCCATGGGGTTGCAAAGACTTTAACACAACTGAGCAACTAACACTTCACTTCATAAGTTCTGAGACAGTATCTTAACTTGAATCAATGCATTAAAAAATTTTTTTCTTAAGTTTAGTTTGAAACAAAACTCAGAAATAATGAAGTTAGTTTTGCATATATTTTGTTTATGGACTTCCCTGGTGGCTCAGACGGCAAAGCGTTTGCCTACAATGCAGGAGACCCAGGTTCAATCCCTGGATTGGGAAGATCTCCTGGAGAAGGAAATGGCAACCCACTCCAGTATTCTTGCCTGAAAAATCTCAGTCTTGTCACTCTTTACAGTCCATGGGGTCGCAAAGAGTCAGACACGACTTCACTTTCACTTTCTTTTCATTGTATTTATATATAAAGATAAACAAGTCAAAGTGTGCACAAACCAAGAACGACTGATTCATTTGTTCATTCAACAAATACTTACTGACAGTCTACTAACATACTATTTTTATATGTATCAAGTCACTAGAAAACATGGTTTGAAAATAACCTAAAAAACTATTAAGGCAAAAAACAATGAATCAAGAAAGAAGTTTTATTCTGGGGGAGGTGGCAGGCAGCACTGTGCAGCCTATGGGAATCTTAGTTTCTGGTCCAGGGATCAAACCCCTGCCCCTTGCACTGGGAGAGCGGAGTCTTAACCACTGGACTGCCAAGAAGTCAAGAAATTTTACTACTATTAATTAACAGAATAAGAGAGGCACAAAGACAAGAACCTGAAAGATGAAATTTCTGATTCTTAAGAAATACTGACAGGGAAATGTCATGTAGCTTTGTCAACAATAACTATAAATATCAGTGGTCAGTGGGGGAGACCTCTATTTACGCTCCCAAAAAACCTAAGCAAAAAGTGCTGAGGCCAGAATATGGAAGACAAGCTATAACAACTGATATTTAACGTAGATTTAATTTTGGTTCAATTTGTTATGGTTTCTCAGCCTCTTTAATGTCAGGAAAAATAAACTGAAGAGACTATTGTACATATAAATATACATGTTCAGGTTAACAGAAGTAATGCTTTGCACTGCTTAATTTTGTTTTGTTCAAGCTATTCTTTATGAGGATTTGGTTCAAGAAAACTTCATACAAACATCACAACAGAACTTACTACTATTAGCTAAACATTTGCCAAAGAATTTTTTCAAGCCTTTGATAACTACCATGTGAATATTACCAAGAGGTGCCACATTTTAACAAAATTTGAACAGGAAGTTTCATTATATATATATAGGCATTTCAAACATTTCCCCAAATACCTAACATAACCAATAATACAAAGCTAACAACCGAGGATGTATAAGTCGTAACTATCCAGCATAAATTATAATCTGAGCCATCATCTAGTTTTTAAACTTCTAAGTATGTTTAAGTAAAATCGTTATTTCAAATGTAATCAGTATTTTAAAACTATGGAGTTCCAGGTGGTGCAAACGGTAAAGAATCTGCCTGGCAATGCAGCAGAGAAAAGAGATGCTGGTTCAATCCTTGGGTCAGGATAATCCCCTGGAGAAGGACATGGTAACCCACTCCAGCACTCTTGCCTGGAGAATCCCATGGACAGAAGAGCCTGGCAGGCTGCAGCCCATGGGGTCGCAGTGTCAGACAAGACTGAAGCAACTCAGCACACACACACTTGGGAGTCTTGCATTTCTTTTTTTCATATTAGTATGACTTTTCCAATTAAAGCACATCTCAATTCAAACTACATTTTGGCCCCATGGATATTGGTTACTAAATTGGAAAGGGCAGATCTTTGTAATATTAAGACTATGTCTTAATCATTTCTCCAAGAATCCTCCCAGTTCAGTCCTCTTGACTCCCACTGTATTCACCAGAATAATTTATAATTTAACAATAATTTGGTAAGCCATATATTCATACTTAAAAATCGTATAATGGATAAAGAGATCAGGCTCTCTGGGAGTCAGAAACATCAATCTGAATCTTGAATCAGCCTATTCATTTTATAGACAGATTCACTTAGCCTCAGTTTCCTTAACTGGGGTAACACCATCTCTTTCACTGTGATTGAGAGGAGTAAACAAGATAAATTCAGGTAAAGTACCTGCACAGTATGACAGTCTGAAAAAAGCTCAGTCTTGTCAGACTCTTTACAACCTCATGAACTGTAGCCTGCCAGGCTTCTCTACCCATGAAATTCTCTAGGCAAAAATACTGGAGTGTGTTGCCATGCCCTCCTCCAGGGGCTTTTCCCAGCCCAGGGATTGAACCTGGGTCTCCAGCATTGTAGGCACATTCTTTACTGTCTGAGTCACAACTGCTCAATAAATTGCTGCTGTTGTTAGAACTAGATAGAACCTCAGTGAACTAAGGACCTAGTAGATTCCACCACTTGATGATTGTCAAAAAAAAATCCAAGTGCCTCAAACTGCTGATGAATAATCTAAGGCCTCATAACTAGCCAGTACAAGATTTAGGGGTCAGTCATAGAAAGTATACTGCAAGTTCAACTACAAAAAAGCAACTTTGCTACATCCTTAACATTGTGGTAGAGAACTCAGTTCCTGAATTATTATCCAGTCAAAATGTATAAGCCTCAAAGAATACACAGTAAGTTATGGACATTACTTTGTTCGTATAGTCAAAGCTATGGTTCTTCCTGTAGCCATGTACAGATGTGAGAGCAGGGAAATAAAAAAGGCAGAGTGCAGGAGACTCTTAAGAATCCCCTGGACAGCAGAGATCAAACCAGTCAATCCTAAAAGAAATCAACACTGAATATTCATGGGGCTGATGCTGAAGCTAAAGGTCCAAGACTCTGGCCACCTGATTCAAAGAACCAACTCACTGTAAAAAGACCCTGATGGGAAAAGATAGAAGGCAGGAAGGATGACAGAAGACGAGATGGTTGGATGGCAGTGCAGACTCAATGGATGTGAGTTTGAGCAAACTCCTTCAAATACGGGGAAACTCCTTGAAGGATGGGGAAGGCCGGCATGCTGCAGTCCATGGGGTCACAAAGACTGGACACGATTGAGCAGACTGAACACGACTGAGCAGACTGAACAACAACAACAAAGAACAATCTCCTCCTAAGTCACTTCAGTCATGTCCGACTCTGTGCCACCCCACAGACAGCAGCCCACCAGGCTTCCCCGTCCCTGGGATTCTCCAGGCAAGAACACTGGAGTGGGTTGCCATTTCCTTCTCCAATGCAAGAAAGTGAAAAGTGAAAGTGAAGTCGCTCAGTCGTGTCTGACTCTCAGTGACCCCATGGACTGCAGCCTTCCAGGCTCCTCCGTCCATGGGATTTTCCAGGCAAGAGTACTGGAGTAGGGTGCCACTGCCTTCTCCGATCAAAGAACAACAGTGCTTCCCTAATGGCTCAGACTGTGAAGACTCTGCAAGAATGGCTACCCATTCCAGTACTCTTGCCTGGGAAATCCCTGGAGACAGATGAGCCTGGTGGACTAGTTCATGGGGTCACAAAGAGTTGGACATGACTGAGCAACACTACTACTACTACTCAGTTCAGTCGCTCAGTCATATCCGACTCTTTGCGACCCCATTAACTGCAGCACGCCAGGCCTCCCTGGCCATCACCAACTTCTGGAGTTCACTCAGACTCATGTCCATCGAGTCTGTGATGCCATCCAGCCATCTCATCCTCTGTCATCCCTTTCTCCTCCTGTCCCCAATCCCTCCCAGCATCAGCATCAGAGTCTTTTCCAATGAGTCAACTCTTCACATCAGGTGGCCAAAATACTGGAGTTTCAGCTTTAGCATCAGTCCTTCCAAAGAACACCCAGGACTGATCTCCTTTAGAATGGACTGGTTGGATCTCCTTGCAGTCCAAAGGTTAATGGACAATAGTAATAAGCAACAGTAAATTATTATTTTACTTACACAATACCCACAAATATCTGATGATGTATAGAAAAATATATGGAAAAATATGTTTTCTGTAAGTGAAGCCAAGGTCTTGACATTATCTCTAGATACGGAATATCAAGGCTTTCTTTTTTGCTTTTGTGTTTTCAGATTTTTCATTAATTACACATTGTTCTTGTAATACAAAAAACTTCAAGGGAAAATTAATTTTTAAAAATTAAGTGGTCTTTTCACTTAATTAAATCCTAGTTCTTTTACGTATTTAAAAAGCTTCATTTTAAAACACGTACAACTAAAAATAGCTTCAAAATATCTTGAACTATGTTTTTAACCTAATAGTGTCCATAACATAACACAGCAACCATCTTCTCAATTACTAATCTCCACAAAGAAATTAACAATCTTCTATACTAACTTTGAAAAGCAAGCACATTTTCAAAATACAACTCTTTTACTATAAGTCTATTGGCCATCATCCTTAGCAATAACAAATCCGTTGTATAATTTAATTACTCTCAAATTTCAATATTAAGCTAAAGCAAAAAGCAAATTTTGGAACTATGGTACTTTAAAATGTTTTGTAGTTGATCAGTTACATAGTCAAAAGCCGAAATTACAGAGCTTTAAAAGTAATTCTATCTTCTAAAGAGAACTGAAAATTCCTTCAGCCATCTTAGAGACCACATATTTCCATGGAATACCATGGAAACTCCTCTCCAAGTGACAGAAGTTGAGTGACTTTCAACTTCTATTTAAAATTATATTCTGCCCACGGCTATGCAAGTTACAGTGCTATTACAAAGCTTAAAATCATATACATCAGTTAAAAAGCATTTTAATGACTCCAAATGGGTACAAGGCTTTTTGAGGGGTTAATGAAAATGTTCTAAAATGAGACTGTGGTAATGGTTACACAATTCCATAAATATACTATCAATAATATCAGAGAATGTAAATTCTATCTGAAAGCTTTAAAAAGATAAATAATAATAAAAGCATCTTAAATTGCACAGCAGTATAAACCCTATGGTGCTGCGCTCCAGATAAAAAAGGCTATAAAAACAAGTTTGTATATAAAATTACATCCCCTATCAAGTGATTAATTACCATATTTCCCATTTTTCCAATCCCTATAGTTACCTAGCTTCAAACAAGAGTTAAGTTTTTATCTCTTTGACAACCACAGATCTACTGTTCTTAAGTAAAAAGAGTAGGATGCAAAACAAAGTATTTGTGTAAATATTTAGGGGAGGAAAAAAAACTATCCTATTTTAGATTCCATCTTCAGCTTTTCACTGGTTCCAACTAATTTCTGAAATGAAGTTTCAGTTCCAGTAAAAACCTTTAATCAATCTCTACAGAGCACTCCCTCAAGCATGATGTTGGCCACTAACCCCATGACTTTGAAACTCTTCAATGGTAATTCACATTCATAGTCAAGTGTGTGGTGGGAGGGCAGGGCAAAGGGGGGAAAATGAGAGGAAAATCAGAACCACCAGTATATTGAAAACCACCGCTGAAAGGAAAAAACACCAAAATGTTAACTATTATTTTAGCTTTTTCTGATAGTTTCTAAAATCCCTCACTGACCGTGTATTACTTTTTAAATTTGAAAAAATTACTTAAAATTACTTCCACGTTAAACGAACCCAAACTCAAAACAGTATTCTGTATGATTCCATGTTTAGGACATTATTGAAAAGGGAAAACTATGGGGATAGAAACCACCCTAGGTTCCAGGGGTGAGGACATTATTGAAAAGGGAAAACTATGGGGATAGAAACCACCCTAGGTTCCAGGGGTGAGGAGAGAGGATGACTACAAAGGGACAAGATAAAAATTTAGGGGATGTGGAATTATTCTATCCCTTTACCTTATTGGTAGTGATTACACAACTGTTAACATGTATCAAAGCTTACATAATCGTCAAAGATGTTTTTAAAAAGATGCATTTTACTACAGGTAAATTAAAAAAATTCATGAAGCTACAATTAATAAAGTGCTAATGCGGTGAGCCAGTTTTTTCCAAGTGGACAGTTTCATGGGATAAAAATATTACAAACTACTGAACTACTTCAAACACCCTATTTTACACAAAACAATATAGGGCCAGGAATATTTGGTCAACAGTGCATGGCTAGATAACCTTAAATAAGCTGAAGTATGTAGAGATTCAGAATTTCTATTTGTTTAACTTCAAATGTAGGGCTCCTTCCACTTCATCATCTTTACTCTTCCAGAGTTCTGAGGACCATAGCTTCCACAAAGTACAAGTCGATTATTGCAGGACATAAAATTCAAAACATTCAAGTGCTACCTCAGCAGATTCAAATGTGGCTAGGGTCCTTCCCAACCTCTGCCAAAGAACCACCTTACTACACTTTGTTAGCAAAATAGGTGAAATGGACTCAAAAAGTCTAAGAATCAAGCAGATTTTGTAGAGTATGGATAGGTATCATCGATAAACTACAGCTCCAAAACAAGGACAAAAGCAAAAAAAAACCACACTAAAACTATGCAAAACCAACCTAAGATGGTAAACAATCTTTACTAAAACTTGCAAACTGACGATATTATTGAACCTTTAAAATTTTTTTAAAAACGTAAACGTTTAGCAGATGAACATAAAATATACTTGCATAAAAAGAAATGGTGTTGTATCATCTATCATCGACATGCTGAAAATAATTTGTTAAAGCAAAACAATCTTTTCCTGTGTTTCGATATGCCAGGAAAAAATCCGTATCTCCACTAGACAAGAATTCAACAGCCGAATAGTGAAAATAATGCAAAAATGATGAACCTTATCTATCCTTGACAGTAAAGTATGATAAGCCCACCCTTTGTGCAGTGTGCCACAAATGTTATCTGCAGTCTTTCAAAGAAGGCAACCATTAGAACAGGCTAATGAAGTACCTACTCAAATTTTACTCAGGGCTTTTCTATGACAAAAAGTTGTAAACCTAGACTGATAATGGAACTATTCACTAATTAGGACTCCTTTCCACTAGTCACTTTTCACTTTATGTTAACCACCTAAGGAGATTTAAACTTGTAAAAAGCTTAAAGAGATCCAGAAGGCAACCATTAGAACAGGCTAATGAAGTACCTACTCAAATTTTACTCAGGGCTTTTCTATGACAAAAAGTTGTAAACCTAGACTGATAATGGAACTATTCACTAATTAGGACTCCTTTCCACTAGTCACTTTTCACTTTATGTTAACCACCTAAGGAGATTTAAACTTGTAAAAAGCTTAAAGAGATCCTTTAGACACCAACAGTGATTCTCCACTATGCTATAACCACGTGACAACTAAACCAATTTCACACAGCTAATTAGTAAACTAGAAAAGGAAAACTCTAAAAATAGGAATTACGACCACCAAGTAAAAGAAAATTACGTGGGAGATACGAGGTACGCTGAAACTAAACTCAGAATACATTCTGCGTACTCACAATACTACTCCTGTATTAGGAGAAGGTCCTTCATAAAAATAGCCAGGACTCTCAAACATTTGAGATGCTGGCTTAGTGAGACTGACTGACAGACAACAGCTGGGGAGATTTTTGTATTGATCTTGTAACATCGCGGCATTACTTGGGGAGAAAGAGAGAATCGTCGGGAGAAGGGACTGTTACAATGGCAAGACTAAACTTGTAAGGATTTCATTTTCAACTATGTGACCCCTACACTGGCAGCCCCTAATAAATTCCTCTACTCTCGATTTCCTCTTCCGATTTCCAGACTCGATCCCACAATAATGCACCTTCAAAAAACGTGTGTGTGTTGCGGGGGCGGGGGGGGGGGGGATCAACATCCTCCAAAAACACTAGATAACTGAAAGACAAACTAGTTACCTCCCCACCTGTGTCTTCTTAATCCATCTCACATTTTTAATCTTAAAGCCTAGAACTCTCTCGCCTTTTCTTCCGTAATAGAGAGGCTAAGGCGCCGCCCAATTTCCCAGGCAAAATATTTCTACCCGCCACATTTCAAGGTTTTCTAGTTTTCTCTTCGATCCTAATCTTCAATCCTGCACTCGCTCTCTCTTCAGACACTGAAGTTTATTAGCTCAAAACCCTAGTACAAAGGTGAATTCCTAAGATTCCGCAAGGCACCCCCCAAGGGGGTGGGGAGGGGTCGTAGCCGCGGGCCGAGGCGCTCTCACTCGGCCCAGTTCGAGGGGCGGGGAGTGGCTGTGACCACACAATCCCACCACCTCCTTTTCACGACTCCCCCCACCTCTCGGAGCTCGGGCCTGCTCCCAGGAAGCTTCCTGCGGCCACTCGGCTTCTCCTCACCGGCCCGCGAACGGCCACACTAGCATCCATGAAAAAGGTTCGTAAGTAGGAATACGCAAGAACTGTCCGACGTGTTGTTTCAAAACATAACGGAGCCCGGGCCCCCGAGACCGTTAAACCGCGGGTGGAGGGGGGAGAAGCGATGAACCCAGTGGCCTCAGGCTTTGTCCTGGCTGCCTTTGTCGACCCCAAACGCCACTATGTTGAACCACCAACCCTCCCCCAAACCGGCCCGAGCCCCCAGAAGAACCAACAAAGCAGCAAAAGGGTCGGTACCTTGTAGAAAGCCCCGTTGGAGCCGCGAACCTCCACCGTCAGCTCCGCCATGTTGGAACCGCAAAGGCCGCTGGGAAGAGATTCTAGAAACTTTCCAACCAGAGGGGAGGAGGGGGGAGGGGCGTGAAGGAGGCGGGGGGAGGGGCGGGGAAAACAGGGCGGGACTGGGATCCCCCGCCCCACGCCCCTGGGGTCTCACCGTGCCGCCCTGGCTCTCCCAGTGGGATCCCTCCGCTCCTTACATCCCTCGCCCCCAGCTCCGCCCGCCGTCGCCAACGCCCCGTTCGCCTCCCGACACAATCGCCCGACCTTTGGTGACCCGCCCTACGTCTCCGCCCCTAAGCGCAGGGTGCTTGCCCGCCGCAGCCGGTCGGGGCCTCCTGCTGCCCAGGAGTGAACTGCCCCGGCACAGCTTGCCCCACGCATCTGCGCTCCGCCAGGCTCGGCACCTTGCCCTGAAACTTCCTGGAGGTGCTGCAAGCCCTGGAGTAGCTTATCTGGTGAAAAGCAGCTCTGGTGGCTTCAGTTGCACACTGGCACAAACTTTAGGGGAAAGAGGGCACCTAAAAATGTACATACCATGTGCTTTATATTCTGTAGCCTCGCCTTCTTAAAAAAAAAAAAAAAAAGTATTATATTGGTGGCTTCCTCCTGACTCCCAATTCCTCAGTTTCCACACCTCCTCACACAGTTCAGTCCAGCCCTCTCCCCACCTGTTAACCACTTTCAGTTCAGTTCAGTCCGACTCTTTACGACCCCATGGACTGCGGCACGCCAGACTTCTCTGTCCATCACCAATTACACTGTTTAAAAAGTTAAACTATTTCCAGTTCAACTTAGATGTATTCATAACCCGGGAGGTAATACCATTGTTAAAAGTAATCATGAAAACAATAGAGCTATAGAGCACGTTTTTCCCCTACTGCAGTGCGTAGGAACTTCTACACACAGGATCAGAGCAGAACCAATTTGCATGGCTTTTCTTCTACCAGAACCTACACCAATACCATGTTCAAAGTGGAGATACTTTGAATATTTAACAATACTGAAACATTTTCCGAAAGCAAGGACTTTGGAAATAGTACTGGAAGTATTCTTTTCTGTATGTTGTATTACCGTTTTGACAGGAAAACCCTAGAAAAGGATGCTTTGCTGGCACACTAGCTCTTAAGGAAATGCCCACGGGCCTAGCCCTGGCCTTTATGAGCAAGGGGGTCCTTTAAAATGTACGTAAAATTCCATCTGAATTACTAAGGGCTCCATATTGCTATGGATGGAATGTTCTTTTTAAAATGTTCATCATTGTGAGGAAAACACAAGCACACTAATACGTAAATGAGTAACAGCCACCATTTATTAAGGGCTTCATGTGTGTATGACACTTTATATAATCTTGCTATGATCCTTCAGAATTAAAATACCCTAGTTTCCTTTTTCCCTCACAGCTGTATTGAAGTATAATTCACATACCGTACAATTCATCCATTTAAGGTGTACAATTCAATGATTTTTAGTACATTTCCATAATTGTGTAATCATCTCCAATCAATTTTAGAACATTTTCACCATCCACCCCAAAACCCTCGTATCTGTTGACATTCCCCATTTAACCCTGTTGTAGTCATGCGTTCTAGGAAACAAACTCAGACGGACAATGCAGATAGTGGAGTACAGTTTATTACACCAGCAGGCGAAAGCCAGAGTCTCTTAGTCAAGGACCCTGACCAGTCTTTATGAAAACCTTTTATACCCTAAGTGTATAAGGTTCCCTGAAACTAGTCTGAACAAAGGAAAAAGAAAGATACAATCAAAGTTAACCCGTGATTCAAATGCCTTAAGCCTAGGTCGTTAACAGTGGACAATTATCAATAGGCTTGTGGTCATACCCCAACAAGCATAATAGAATGTATGATTCTATTCGGTTACACAGATAATTTGGTATTCTTTTAGGCATGGAGAGCCCTGGGGCTCTGCCTTTTGTGGGCCTGGATTTCCAGTTGGTATGTGGTTTTCATAGGTACTGGGCATATAGCTCAAAGTCCACAGCCCAGCCCAAGATGGAGTCCTGCTTTCAGACAAAGCCTGTTCTGTTTCCTCCTTCAAAACCCCAGTCCCCAAAACCCTAAGCAACCACTAATCTACTTTCTTCCTTTTTTCTTCCTTCTTCTTTCCTTGGCCTTCACATTTGTTCCTGAGTGTCAATCACTTTGGGTAGGGTTATGAAAGTTCCATTTGGACTAAAGTCAAGTTATTTGAACTTTGAAGAATAAAGATTGTTCCTCTTCAGGCCTTGTATGCTAAAAACATTTTGAGTTTGGACACCCCCAACCCTTCTCCGCTAACTGCTGCTATTAATAGATAGATCTATGACTTACATCAAACAACAACAGATTTATAGCAACCAGTCATATAGCTAAGATCACATAAGATCTAAATTAGCAGAACTGGAATTTAAGTCACACCTCTTTCCATTTCCAAAACTCTTATCATGACTCTGTTTGTTGTCAGCATGTTATGTTCATAGTGGAACAGTGCACAAGCTTTAAAATTTTGATATAGATCTGTATTCATCATTTTGAAAAGACAATCATTATTAAAAGGAAAAGAGTTACATCTCGATAAAACTGGGAAATAAGTAAAATTTTTAAAAAAGGAAAAGTCACAAAACAGCAAGCATAATCACCTTTAAATAATGAATGTGTTCATGTGTGTATGTATATATATATGGTGATGGTGCTGGTGAAGACCCTTGAGAATCCCTTGGACTGCACGGAGATCAAACTAGGCGATCCTAAAGGAAATCAACCCTGAATATTCTTTGGAAGGACTGAAGGTGAAGTTCCACCTTCAGTGGAACACCATATGGCCACCTGATGCAAAGAGCTAACTCATTGGAAAAGACCCCGATGCTGGAAAAGATTCAGGGCAGGAGGAAAAGGGAGAGATAGAGGATGATATAGTTGGATGGCATCATTGATTCAATAGACGTGAATTTGAGCAAACTCCAAGAGCTAGTGCAGGACAGGGATGTCTGGCGTGCTGCAGTCCATGAGGTTACAAAGAGTCAGCCACAACTTAGCAACTGAACAACAACAAATGCACTGTTGTGTTGTTTAGTCCATAAGTTGTGTTTAACTGTTTTGCGACCCCATGTACTATAGCCCACGAGGCTCCTCTGTCTAAAACCACGTCTCCTGCGTTGGCAGATGGGTTCTTTACCACTGAGCCACCAGGGAAGCCCCCTGTATGTGTATACGTGTGTGTGTGTGTGTGTGTGTGTGTGTGTGTGTGTGTGTGTGTGTGTATGGGAAACTTGGGTTCAATCCCTGGGTTGGGAAGATCCCCTGGAGGAGAACATGGCAACCCACTCCAGTATTCTTGCCTGGAAACTCCCCATGGACAGAGGAGCCTGGCAGGCTGCGGTCCATGGTGTTAGACACAACTGAGCGACAAAGCATAGCACACAACATATACAAACACATACCAGTTCAGTTCAGTCCCTCAGTCATGTCCGACTTTTGCAACCCCATGAATCGCAGCACACCAGGCCTCCCTGTCCATCACCAACTCCCAGAGTCCACCCAAACCCATGTCCATTGAGTCGGTGATGCCATCCAACCATCTCATCCTCTGTCGTCCACTTATCCTCCTGCCTTCAGTCTCTCCCAGAGTCAGGGTCTTTTCAAATGAGTCAGCTCTTCGCATCAGGTGGCCAAAGTATTGGAGCTTCAGCTTCAGCCTCAGTCCTTCCAGTGAATATTCAGGACTGATCTCCTTTACGATGGACTATTTGGATCTCCTTGCATTCCAAGGGACTCAAGAGTCTTCTCCAACACCACAGTTCAAAAGCATCAATTCTTCGACACTCAGCTTTCTTTACAGTCCAACTCTCACATCCATACATGACTACTGGAAAAACCATAGTCTTGACTAGACGGACCTTTGTTGACAAAGTAATGTCTCTGCTTTTCAATATGCTGTCTAGGTTGGTCATAACTTTCCTTCCAAGGAGTAAGTGTCTTTTAATTTCATGGCTGCAATCACCATCTGCAGTGATTTTGGAGCCCCCCAAAATAAAGTCGGACACTGTTTCCCCATCTATTTGCTATGAAGTGATGGGACTGGAAGCCATGATCTTGGTTTTCTGAATGTTGAGCTTTAAGCCAACTTTTTCACTCTCCTCTTTCACTTTCACCAAGAGGCTCTTTAGTTCTTCTTCATTTTCTGCCATAAAGATGGTGTCATCTGCATATCTGAGGTGACTGATATTTCTCCCGGCAATCTTGATTCCAGCTTGTGCTTCTTCCAGCCCAGCGTTTCTCATGATGTACTCTGCATAGAAGTTAAATAAGCAGGGTGACAATATACAGCCTTGACGTACTCCTTTTCCTATTTGGAACTTGTCTGTTATTCCATGTCCAGTTCTAACTGTTGCTTCCTGACCTGCATACAGGTTTCTCAAAGGCAGGTCAGGTGGTCTGGTATTCCCATCT
>SJYX01016820.1:38165-51718 GCA_006410675.1 Oreotragus oreotragus
AAAAAAAAAAAAATATTTAATGTTATGCCACAAAGATTTTAGGGTTGTTTAAGATAGCAGTTAGCATTAATTAATCTGACAAATGCATATCCCTACTTTATTACTTACTTCAAAATTAATTCCATTTGGAATAAAGATTCAAGTGCAAACAAAATCATGAAATTAGTACAAGTAAACATGGATAAACTTTAAACTATTGTTTAATTGTTTCTGCCATTACAAAATACCCAGAAGCCAATGGGGAAAGATTGTAAGTTTGAATACATAAACACTTAAAACTTCTCAAAGGAAAAAAAAAATTACCTTAAGCGAAGTTAAAGGCAGCCATAATCATGAAATTAGTACAAGTAAACATGGATAAACTTTAAACTATTGTTTAATTGTTTCTGCCATTACAAAATACCCAGAAGCCAATGGGGAAAGATTGTAAGTTTGAATACATAAACACTTAAAACTTCTCAAAGGAAAAAAAAAATTACCTTAAGCGAAGTTAAAGGCAGCCAGGAGTAGAAATCACTGAGTATGTTAGTCTGTTAGTTGCTCAGTCGTATCTGACTCTTTGCTACCCCATGGACTGTAGCTCACCAGGTTCCCCTGTCCATGGAATTATCCAGGCAAGAATAATGGAGTGGTTATCCATTCCCTTCTCCAGTGGTATCTTCCCCACCCAAGGATCAAACCTGGGTCTCTTGCACTACAGGCAGATTCTTTACCATCTGAGCCACCAAGAAAGCCCTAAAAAACAACTAAGCTCTTTACTAAACAAAGATTTTTATTTTTTATTTTTTGCCTTTTCTTAGGGGATCTTAGTTCCCTACCCAGATTGAACCTGGGCCCTCACCAGTGAAACCTCAGCATCTTAACTACTAAAGAGTCAACGAATTCCCAGTTATCTCCTGTAAGTCATATGGAAATACAAATAATCCCAAAGAAAAATGGACAAAAACCAATTTTTAATTTACATGAAACTAAATATAAATAAGAACATAGTAAAAATGCTCAGAACAAGAACTATAAACAAAGAAATATATATTAAAACATTATTCACTGCTGAGGTCCCGGTCTGATCCCTCCTCCTGAAACTAAAATCCAAGCCCTGTGGGGTGGCCAAGGAGAAAAGAAATGTGAGAAAATTTTAAAAATAAATTTAAAAAACATCACTTAGATACCACTTTCCCTCTCTCTGAATGATAAAGGTTTAAAAGTTTCATGAAATTAGTGTTAGAAACAATTTGGAAAATGGCCATGTTGATACACAAATATGTAAATTGATGAAACCTCTTTGGAGACATATTTTTTAATAGTATGAACATTTAAATTAATGATACCATTTAAGCCAGCAGTTCAATTTGTAAGAATTTATCCTACAGATATACTCAATAAGGTTGCAAGATTGTTCATAAGGAATTTTCACAGGTGGAAGCAACACACAAAAACAATGAAGAAAAAGAATAAATGAAAGAGGAAAAGAAATAAAAGCCAGCAAAACCTAAGCTTACCTTTATAGAGTAGTAATTAAAACAACTTTATCCATAAAATTGATTAATATGCGCCCATTAAAAGGAATGGGATAGAGTTACAGTTCCCAAATTGTGCAACAGACACCAGGACATGACAGTGAATTCACAGAAGTGCCTGAAGATACATTACATTTTTGGGTAAACATAGTAATGTTTAACACCTGTTGGACTTTGTGCACACTGCTATCTCAAGGTAGTTCAATTTCAGTATTAAGTCATGCTACATTCCATTTGGTGATTCTATTATCTTTCAAACATGAGTTTTTAGCAATTCCTGTAACAATAAAGCAAATATCAATATAGAACAGGAAATGAGAGTGGCAATGTCCACTGTGATTCCAGGAGAGGTGTGTAGTGACAAGTGTGGATGCATATCCCATTAGCAAGAAATGGGATTATTCAAGAGTGAGGTTAAAGTATTTTTTCTATTAGTTTACACTTTATTTTCCACCTATGTATTGAATTTTTATGACATAAATGCTTCCTAAGTTTTGACATCTTATTATTTAATAACAGAATCATTAGGTATTTATTTAGGCATTGTAGTGAGTACTGAGTGTTACTGAGAATGCTATGAACCAAGAATGCTTGGGAAGTTTTGAGGAAAAGAGTACATCTATGTTTGCAAAGATGGAAAGCTCTTTTACCTATATTGTTAAGAGAAATAAGCTGCACAATAGTGTGTTCGTGGGAGGGGGGAGAATTGGTTTCTTATGTTTTACTTTTATTTGCATATACTACCTTTTGTAATTTTTAAAAATTGTTATTTTTAAAATAAAGTAACATCCTCCGCCACAAAAAAATGATCAAAATATCAATCGCCAAAAACCTTACTTGCGTATGGTAAGGTATTTCAGATTTGTATTATTTTTCTCTTGCTTCATAAAAAACAAGTTACCACAGATTTAGAGTTTTAAAGCAGCACAATTTCTCCTGTCAGAATATGTATTCTACCACACCCTCCCTCCTGTGCATAGATCTTCTCCATCACTGAGGCCTTAAAAGACCGAGGTTTCCCCAAAAGGAAGGAATCTGTATCCAGACTGCCCTCTGACTCAAGACTACCACATCAACTACTGTCAAGACTTCCAGCTTGAGGGGTGGGAGAATGTCTTTGGTTATTCATTAAGGAGACTTAACACCAGAGTATATGCTAACGAGGTGATTTAAGTTGACAATTCTAGATAGCCTCAGGATAGGGCTGGTTTCTAGAAAAACCAAGGAACAATCACAGAGGGTTAGGGTTTTCAGTCCCAGCTCAAATTCTGGGAAGGAAAAAGGACAGACAGAGAGGCTGGAAATTAGTTCAGTCAGTTTAGTTGCTCAGTCGTGTCTGACTCTGCGACCCCATGAATCGCAGCATGCCAGGTCTCCCTGTCCATCACCAACTCCCGGAGTTCACTCAGACTCACGTCCATCAGTGATGCCATCCAGCCATCTCATCCTCTGTCGTCCCCTTCTCCTCCTGCCCCCAATCCCTCTCAGCATCAGTCTTTTCCAATGAGTCAACTCTTCGCATGAGGTGGCCAAAGTACTGGAGTTTCAGCTTTAGCATCATTCCTACCACAGAAATCCCAGGGCTGATCTCCTTCAGAATGAACTGGTTGGATCTCCTTGCAGTCCATGGGACTCTCAAGAGTCTTCTCCAACACCACAGTTCAAAAGCATCAATTCTTCAGTGCTCAGCTTTCTTCACAGTCCAACTCTCACATCCATACATGACCACAGGAAAAACCATAGCCTTGACTAGACGGACCTTTGTTGGCAAAGTAATGTCTCTGCTTTTCCATATGCTGTCTAAGTTGGTCATAACTTTCCTTCCAAGGAGTAAGCGTCTTTTAATTTCATGGCTGCAGTCAACATCTGCAGTGATTTCGGAGCCCCCAAAAATAAAGTCTGACACTGTTTCCACTGTTTCTCCATCTATTTGCCATGAAGTGATGGGACCGGATGCCATGATCTTTGTTTTCTGAATGTTGCGCTTTAAGCCAACTTTTTCACTCTCCCCTTTCACTTTCATCAAGAGGCTCTTTAGTTCCTCTTCACTTTCTGCCATAAGGGTGGTGTCATCTGCATATCTGAGGTGATTGAGATTTCTCCCGGCAATCTTGATTCCAACTTGTGCTTCATCCAGTCCAGCGTTTCTCATGATGTACTCTGCATATAAATTAAATAAGCAGGGTAACAATATACAGCCTTGATGTACTCCTTTTCCTATTTAGAACCAGTCTATTGTTCCATGTCCAGTTCTAAAAGGACATTTGATGATTATCCTGGTTGGTGAACACATACCACCTGCCAGAAGGGTGGAGCATCTTACTTCCTTAAGAACTTTTAACCTCTTTATGTGGATATTCATCTGTAATATCCTTTATAAGAAACTGGTTGTAGTTCAGTTGCTCAGTCATGTCTGACTCTTTGCAACACCATGGAATGCAGCACGCCAGGCTTCCCTCCCTGTCCTTCACCATCTCCCGATGCTCGCTCAAACTCATGTCCATTGAGTTGGTGACGCCATCCCACCATCCGGTCCTTTGTCATCCTCTTTTTCTCCTGCCTTCAGTCCTTCCCAGAATTGGGGTCTTTCCTGATGAGTCAGCTTTTTGCATCAGGTGGCCAAAGTATCGGAGCTTTGGCTTTAGCATCAGTTGTTCCAATGAATATTAAGGATTGAGTTCCTTTAGGATTGACTGGTTTGATCTCCTTGCAGTCCAAGGGACTCTCAAGGGTCTTCTCCAACACCACAGTTCAAAAGCATCCATTCTTCATTGCTCAGCCTTCTTTATGATCCAACTCTCACATCAATACATGACTACTGGAAAAACCATAGCTTTGACTAGACAGACCTTTGTCAGCAATGTAATGTCTCTGCTTTCTAATATACTGTCTACATTGGTCATAGCTTTTCTTCCAAGGAGAAAGCATCTTTTAATTTCGTGGCTGCAGTCACTATCTGCAGTGATTTTGGAGCCCAAGAAAATTAAGTCTCTCACTGTTTCCATCGTTTCCCCAGCTATTTGCCATGAAGTGATGGGAACAGATGCCATGATCTTTGTTTTCTGAATGTTGAGTTTTAAGCCAGCCTTTTCACTCTTTTTTTTGACCTTTATCAAGAGGCTCTTTAGTTCCTCTTCACTTTCTGCCATTAGGATGGTGTCATCTGCATATCTGAGGTTATTAATATTTCTTCAGACAGTCTTGATTCCAGCTTGTCCTTCATACAATCTGGCATCTCACATGATGTACTTTGCACATAAGTCAAATAAGCAGGGTGACAATATATAGCCTTGATGTACACTTTTCCCAATATTGAACCAGTTCGTTGTTTCATGTCTGGTTCTAACTGTTGCTTCTTGACCTGAATACAGGTTTCACAAAGTGGTAAACATAAGTAAATGTTTCTGGGAGCTGCTCTAGTGAATTAATCAAACTTGAGGAAGAGGTTGTTGGAATCTCCAACTTAAAGGCTGATGTGAAGCACAGCTGACAACCTGGACTTGGAGACTGGCATCTGAAGTGAGGGCAGACTTGTGGAACTGAGTCTTTAACTGATGGGATCTGATGCTATCTCCAGGTAGTGTCAGAATTGAGTTAAATTTGCAGGACATGCAGTCTCTGTTCACTTAGAATTGGAGAATTGTTGGTGTTGGAAAAAACATCTGAGAAAGTAACCTGTTTTACTCAAAAATCTATCGGCATTTAAATGTCAGTCATATCTTTAAATGAATAAATCAGGTCCATTGGGTTGCAAAACTGAAAGTGAAGATGGTCAGTCATGTCCAACTCTTTGCGACCCCATGGACTACAGCCTACCAGGCTCCTCCATCCGTGGGATTTTCCAGGCAAGAATACTGGAGTGGGTTGCCGTTTCCTTCTCCAGGAGATCTTCCCAACCCAGGGATTGAACCTGGGTCTCCTGCATTGTAGGCAGATGCTTTACTGTCGAGCCACCAGGGAATTCCATGGGGTTGCAAAGACCTGGACAAAATTTAGAGACTGAACAACAGCAACACATCTTTAAAATACTTTCACAGTCACATTTATATTTGTGTTTGATTAAACAACTGGGCACAATAGCTTAACCAACTTGACAGATAAAATTAACCATTCTAGTCTCTGACTTTTAGACTCCCTTTTAAAGGGCTCACCTGATTAGGTTACGCCCACCCAGGATAATCTTTTTTTTATTAATTTTGATGTCAATTTCTTCAAAACCTTAACTGCATCTTCAAAACTTTGCCTTTGTTATATTCTGTTGGTTAGCAGCAAGTTATTGGTTTAACCCACACAAAAACATGGAACAAGGAACAAGAATTATGAAGGCCATCTTAGAATTCTGCCTCTGTGTGTGTGTGTGTATGCTCAGTCGTGTCTGACTCTTTTCTGACCCTATGCACTGTGGCCTGCCTGGCTCCTCTGTCCTTGGGATTTCCCAGGCAAGAATACTGAAGTGGGTTGTCATTTCCCTCTCCAGGGGATCTTCCCAACCCAGAGACTGAACCCACGTCTGTTGCATCTCCTGCATTGGCAGGCGGATTCTTTACCACTAGCACCAACCTAGTGGTGACTCTCAGAATCTATGAAGCACAGTTGTTACAAGCCAACCTCTCTCCAGACTATTTCTCTCATTTATTCATTCATTTGTTTATCCATTCATTCATGTGGAAGAAAACCAAGTACATAGTAAACAGTATTGACTGCTGTCATTTTTATTTTTTATGGTTTAAACAATTATTGATAGTATATGCCCAGTGCTAGGTCTAATATATACCAGGTACTCAACAAATGATTGTGATAGTGTCAGATAATCAACAAACCATTTCAAGTTTAGAAGTAGGGACATCACTTGATCACCTTTGGGTTTTAGAAAGAGAATTTTTATCAGTAAAGAGGAAGATTTAAAAATCACAGTAGAGAAGACAGAAACCAGTTAAGTCTATTGCAAGCATAGAGGAGAGATAAGTAGAGCCTGAACTAAAGCAATGAAAGTGGAGAAAAAGAGATAGAACTGAGATTTTTAAAATGTTGAAGAAATGGAAACCAGTTTCTAGAGATGATGAGCAATGAGCAGACACTCAGGACAAATTTACTTAGATAATTGGATACATAATTATGCCATTAATTTAAAACATAAGGGAAGATCCGTGGAGGGAGATAAGAAGTTCTGTTGGAGAAATAATTGCTTTGGAGGGGTCTTCAAACAGTCAGTGAAGATTTTAGTAAAAAGCTACAGTAGAGATTAAGTTTCAGGAGACTCCAGTGAATATTTAGCATTTAAGGAAAGCTGATGAGATTTCCTAGATAAAGTTTTTAAGACAAATTAGAATAAGAATAAATGCAATTTATCAATGAGACTATTTGGGAAAAGAGGCTACAGACCACAGGAGAATATATTATCCTATTAATATAGACTAAACAATGCAATGCAGGAGAGACAGGAGACGAGGGTTCGACCCCTGGGTCAGAAGATCCCCTGGAGGAGGAAAATGGCTACCCTTTCAGGTATTCTTACCAAAAATATCCCATGGACAGAGGAGCCTGGTGGGTTATAGTCCATGGGGTCGCAAAGAGTCAGACACAACTGAGCAACTGAGCAGCAGCAAGTATTTAATAATAATATCAATAAAATAGGAAACGAAGTGTCTGACTAATATAAACTAGACATAGATTCCCCTACAGCAATGATTTATTTCTGTTTCTGCACATCAGCAGGCTTAGAATTCAAAATATTGTGGGTGGGCTCTAAATATGAATGAATGCATTTGACAGGACAGGGCTTCCCCGGTGGCTGAAGCAGTAAAGAATCTACCTGCGATGCAGGAGACACAGATTTGATCCCTAGATCTGGGAAGATCCCCTGGAGAAGGAAATGGCTACCCACTCCGGTATTCTTAATTGGGAAATCCCGTGGACAGAGGAGCCTGGCGGGCTACAGTCCATAGGGTTGCAGAGTGGGACAAGACTGAGCATGCGCACACATAGTCCAGGCAAAAGGAATAATAACAATAAATACCTAATCTATGTAACAACATGGAAAATGCTTAACAAGATATGAATAAAAACTAAAGTAGGATGTAAAAGTTGATCTGCACAGTGACTACAACTATGTAAAGCATGCACAAATAGATAAGAGTAAAATGAGCTTGAACAAATGAAAAAAGTTTAGTTTGTTAGGGTGATTGGAATGTTGCTTTTTTTCTCTGTATTTAATTGGAGTTAGATTCATTCCCTGGTGGCTCAGATGGTAAAGAATTCACCTGCAGTGTGGGAGACCTGGGTTCAGTTCCTGGGTTGGGAAGATCCTCTGGAGGAGGGAACTGGCTACTCACTGCAGTATTCCGGCCTGGAGGATTCCATGGACGAAGGATCCTGACAGGCTACAGTTCATGGTGTCGCAAGGAGTCTGACACGAGTGACTTTAACTTTCACTTTACATACTATAAGTAAACTGTGAAAGCATATAGGACCAGAAGGCAAGAGAACTCTCCATGCAGGCCCAATTCTATTGTGATGTCAATTCACCTCTCTGAGGGAGTGCTGCTGTGCTGAAACCCAAAAAAGTTGATTCCAGGTTTAATCAGGTAGAAAGAAGACAGTAGTAAAGGGGACAATATACTAGTCAGAGAAAAAAAGATTGTGTGAAGGCCCCAAGGGCAGAATGACTGGAGCATAGAGTACAGGGAAGATGTGGCAAGATATGAACTTTGCTAGAGATCCCAAGCAAACAACCAAGGGCTTTAAATTTTATATGAAGGACAATGGGAACCTATTAAAGGTAGAATAAACAAAGATGTGGCTTGCACAAGACTAGAAGCTCAGGCTAGAGAGCACACAGTTTCATCAAAATGTATTACTATATGATGTTCCACATTCATTTTATATTTTTCTATAGCCCTGTCTAAGAATAACGTTATTTTTCCAAAATGTTTTTTGATTCATTGTTTGCCCCCAGATTTAGCCAATGACAACCTCTTCAAGTGGGCTTGTGAGTTCTTTTAGTATGGCTTATCAATGTTTGAGCAAAATGTACTTTCTTGCACAAGTTGTTCTAGGTTCACTTTATGCTTTCCAGTGGTGGTGGAGTCAGCTATTTCTCCAAGGAACCCTGGCTCCTTTTATTAGAGAACTGCATTTAAAAATTGAGGTCTGGGTCATAAAAATATATCTTATCATTTTATTTATTTCAGTTCAGTTCAGTTGCTCAGTCATATCCAACTTTTTCCGACCCCATGGGCTGCAGCACGCCAGGCTTCCCTGTTCATTGCAAACTCCCAGAGCTTGCTCAAACTCATGTCCATTGAGTAGGTGATGACATCCAACCATCTCATCCTCTGTCATCCACTTATCCTCCTGCCTTCAGTCTTTCCCAGAGTCAGGCTCTTTTTCAGTGAGTCAGTTCTTCACATCAGGTGGCCAAAGTATTGGAGTTTTAGCTTCAGCATCATTTCTTCCAGTGAATATTCAGGATTATTTCCTTTAGGATTGACTGGCTTGATCTCCCTGCAGTCCAAGGGACTCTCAAGAATCTTCTCCAACACCAGAGTTCAAAAACATCAATTCTTTGGCACATAGCTTTCTTTCTTTTTTATTTAAAAAAAAAAAAAAAAAACTGTTTGGAGCCATTGCATGGTTCGTGGGATCTTATTTCCACAACCAGGGGTTGAACTTGTACCTCTTGCAGTGAAAGCACAGAGTCTTTAACACTAGGCTGCCACAGAATTTCCAAATTCTTTTAAAATATGAAATGTCATCAAAGACAATTTTAGAGACTAAACTTGTTTTTAATACTGCAGAATTTTATTCTTAGGTATAAAAGATGAGCTAGGATGCTATGGACTCCAAAAAGTTTCTTTTTGGACTTTGGTAGTTCTGAAAACTAGAAGTTAGCTTGTAAACATGGACTTGACCTTAGACTTTCGTTGTAGTTTAGTATTATAGCAAAGAATTTGAGAAACACCTGCAATTATCTGTGTCAACTTTAACCTATTTTCCCATAACTATTAAAGAAGAAAAACACAACTACCTTCTAATAGTGTGCTTCCCGCCCATCAACACTTAGGCCAAAGCTTCTTAACATTTAAATAAATCCTTCTTAGTACAAAGTACTTTAGTCTGCTGCTGCTGCCGCTGCTAAATCACTTCAGTCGTGTCCGACTCTGTGTGACCCCATAGATGGCAGCCCACCAGGCTCCCCCATCCCTGAGATTCTCCAGGCAAGAATACTGGAGTGGGTTGCCATTCCCTTCTCCAATGCATGAAAGAGAAAAGTGAAAGTGAAGTCGCTCAGTCTGTCCGACTGTTAGCGACCCCATGGACTGCAGCCCACCAGGCCACTCCGTCCATTGGATCCTCCAGGCAAGAGTACTGGGGTGGGGTGCCATTGTCTTCCCCGGTACTTTAGTCTATTTCTTCCTTATTACTTTGTTTTACAGTTTAAAAAATGTTAATAATGATCTGGTGAATTGACTCTATGATCTGACAATGAATCAAATACTGAGCAATTTTTGAAAGTACAAAGTGCCCATGATGATTTCAAATAATTGAGTTTCATATTTAAAATATTGATTCTAACAGTAATATTCTTCTCGAGTTTATTAATAATGGCTGAGCACTCATTACATGCCAGACACTATACTCAGCATTTTTATGTATATTGCTTCCTTCAATCCTCTCATTTGCTCTTAGAGGTGGCAATTATTATTTTTCATTTTAAAAAATAAAACTACAGCTCAGAGATGTTAATTAAAACCATCTAACAAAATGAAGGATCAAGTTAGACTTTAAAGTCAGTCTTTCTGATTCTAAAGTTTATGCCCTTAACTGCTGTATTACAACATCTTAGTAGTATTAGCAAGCTAATTAAGATGGAATGTGCATAAGAGTTAGATGATAAGAGTTGCCTAAAGAAGATGGTGATGGAAGTCAGCTTATGAGTAGAAAAATGATGTGATAACTTGAGGTTAAAATAGGAATCTAAACTTGAGAACCATATCTTGTCTACTGACCTTCTGAACATTCTTCCATTTTTCTTAGTCATCACTGGTGCTACCAGACCTCAGACTTTCAGTCCTGAACTCTCCTCAGAACACATAGGATACCCTCTCTTTCTTTTTAAAAATTATATAGCCCCTCTTTTAAAAAAAAATAATTGATTTTATTTTTGACTGTGCTGGTCTTTGTTGCTGCTCTCGGGCTTTCTCTAGTTGTGGTGAGTGGGGGCTACCCTTCATTGTGGTGCCCAGGCTTCTCATTGCTGTGGCTTCTTTTGTTGAGGAGCGTGGGCTCTAGGGTGCACGGGCTTCAGCAATTGTGGCACATGGGCTTAGCTGCCCTGCAGCATGTTAAATCTTCCCGGACCAGGGATCAAAACAATCTGTCTTGCATTGGCAGGCAGATTCTTAACCACTGGACCTCCAAGGAAGCCCAGATATCTCCTCTTAAACTTTTCTTTTTGCCAAGATTTTATCTAATTTGAAGAATCAATTAGTTCTCAAGGAATTTTAGAAAACTGCTATGCTCCACTTCCACCTATAATCATTTTCCCATGGACAACCACTTTTAACTTTTTAGCATATTATTTTGCCACCTTTTATATTTCTAAATCATATGTGGGCATTATCTATTGACTTCTCTCTGTTGAAGAGGAGGCCTTGGGTCTTTTCTTTTTCCTGCCTCACCTACAACATGCATCCTTTCTGTTGTTTTTCCTTCAGAAAAATGTTGTTGAAATTTAGCTTATATCAATTATCTATTTATCTACTCATATATTCAAAGCTGAGGCATAAGATAATGAGGATTTAAGGATGACTTTATACTTTTCCTAGAGTTTAATTTTTTTAATTTAATATTCTGCTACTTATCAGCAATTCAATTCTAAAGTCTCTCCCAGAGATGCTTTTACCTTCTCTAAAGTAAACCGGTTATACCCTTCACCAGATACACAGCCATCATCCTGAGATCTCCCTTCATCAACATCCTGGGGATTTATTTCACCTCTCTTCTGTATTAGTGTTCCTTGTTTACCTCAGTTGCTTCCTCAGAAAGGATGCAAGGAAGTAAATATTTCTATGTTTTAAAGTATTTTTATTCTACATCATAGCTGATGACAATTTGGCTGGCTATAAAATTCTAAACAGGAAATCGTTTGCTTTCAGACATTTGAAGTGCATTGTTCAACTATATATTTGTTTCCAATGTTGCTACTGAAAAGTCTAAAGAAACCCTACCCCCCTATCTTTTGTGTGGGGTCATTCTTTTAACTGGAGAAGGGAATGGCAAACCACTTCAGTATTCTTACCTTGAGAATCCTATCAACAGTATGAAAAGGCAAAAAGGTGCTCTAAGAGCAGTATTGCATAGGAACCTGGAATGTTAGGTCTATGAATCAGAGAAAATTGGAAGTGATCAAACAGGAGATGGCAAGAGTGAATGATGACATTCTAGGAATCAGTGAACTAAGATGGACTGGAATGGGTGAATTTAACTCAGGTGACCATTATATCTACTACTGTGGGCAGGAATCCCTCAGAAGAAATGGAGTAGCCATCATGGTCAACAACAGAGTCCAAAATGCAGTACTTGGATGCAATCACAAAAACGACAGGATGATCTCTGTTCATTTCCAAGGCAAACCATTCAGTATCAAAATAATCCAAGTCTATGCCCCAACCATTAATGCTGAAGAAGCTGAAGTTGAACGGTTCTATGAAGACCTACAAGACCTTTTAGAACCAACACCCAAAAAAAGATGCCCTTTTCATTATAGGGGACTGGAATGCAAAAGTAGGAAGTCAAGAAATGCCTGGAGTAACAGGCAAATTCGACCTTGGATACAGAATGAAGCAGGGCAAAGACTAATAGAGTTTTGCCAAGAGAACGCACTGGTCATAGCAAACATCCTCTTCCAACAACCCAAGAGAAGACTCTACACATGGACATCACCAGATGGTCAACACCGAAATCAGATTGATTATATTCTTTGCAGCCAAAGATGGAGAAGCTCTATACAGTCAGCAAAAACAAGACTGGGAGCTGACTGTGGCTCAGATCATGAACTCCTTATTTAGTGCAACTAGAGAAAGCCCTTGAGCAGAAACATAGACCCAGTGCTGTCAAAATTAATTAATTAAACTTAATAAATTAGCAAAAGATCTTTGATAAGATGTTCACAGCATTGACCTCACGTTTCCCTCATTTATCTGGGTCAGTGATAACTCATCAGTGAGAAAGGGATGCATTTTTCCCTTATGGAAGGTACCCTTCTATGGACTCATATCAGTAATAACCAAATTTTAAGCACTTTAAAGTGTGTTTCCTGCTTTATTACCTTAGTTAATCCTTGTAACCATCCCGAAAGATAAATATTTTAAATTGCATTTCACTAATAAGGGTCCAAGCTCAGGAACATAAAAAGACTTTCTCAGGACTTTTCTGGTAATCTAGCAGTTAAAAATCTGCCTTCCAATGCAGGAGACGGGTTCAACCCCTAGGGAACTAAGACCCCAAATTCCAGGGGACAACTGAGCCTGAATGCCACAACTACTAAGCCCACGTGCACAGTAAGACCCAGTGCAGCCAAAAAGAGACTTGCTCAAGCTCACTTTTCTTTGTTTAGCTCAAGTTCAGGACTTTTGACTTCAGTTGATTCTCCCTCTTCTATCTAGAGTTGCCTTGCTTGTTAGCACCTTTGAAGATGCGGGGTTTTGTCGTACCTGGCTGCAGTAAAATTTGGGAAGCCAGAGGAGATGAGAGTAGGCTCAGAAACCAAAACAGCTTACATGGATGGACTAGACTCTTTATTTTCTGTTTAATAGTGGACATTGTGTTCTCTTCTATAAGGAATCATAATTTAGCTATCAAGTCTTCAGGTCTTAGTTCTTATTAAATTTGAATTCATATATGCTTTCAATTTATAAATTAATATGTCTTAATAAGCTATTACATTTTTTTTCTTATTAAGTTGGAAGAAACTTGAAAGTACCTGTTTGTATTTCTTGTGACTGTTACAGAGTTTTAGGGAAGAAATATTGCTGA
>SJYX01016820.1:153203-168043 GCA_006410675.1 Oreotragus oreotragus
GCAGCAGCAGATTTCCTTTAGGATTGACCGGGTTGATTTCCTTGCAGTCCAAGGGACTCTCAAGAGTCTTCTCCAATACCACATTATATTGGTTTTATATTGGAGAAGGAAATGGCAACATTTTTATGTTTCTAAAAATATAAATATAGATCCTTAATCCTATATATAGGGTTATACACACATGCACAAATACTGTTTGTAAGTACACACACACACCCTTAATCCTATCCAGCTGTGTGTATTTATTTATTTTTTTTGGCTAAAAGTATTATGTTATATATGCATATGACTCATTGGAAAAGACTTTGATGCTGGGAAATATTGAGGGCAGGAGGAGAAGGGGCGACAGAGGATGAGATGGTTGGATAGCATCACCAACTCAAAGGATATGAGTCTGAGTAAATTCTGAGGATAGTGAAGGACAGGGACGTCTAGTGTGCTACAGTCTTTGGGGTCACAAAGAGTTGGACATGACTTAGTGACTGCACCACAACAGAGAAGATAGTGTAACTGATGCTAGAGTGGCAGATTGAAAAATTACAAACACATCTGGCTTCTATTACTTTAAAAAAGTAATTTCACACATTTTAAACCTCCTTCTCTCATTCTGTACTTCCTTGGAAAGCCTCCTAAGATTTTTCCTCTCAGATTTGCCAATATGTTCATCCATGACCAAGTTTCACTTAGAATAGGGTTTGTGTAGGAAAATTCTCATACTTGCCCAGTTATTACAGTAGGCTTCCTTTTTCTGTGGTTTTGCTTTCTGCAGTTCCAGTTCCTCAAGGTCCTTGTGTTTTGAAATATTAAGTGGAAAATTCCAGAAATAAACAATTAATGAGTTTTTAAATCACAAGTTGTTCTGAGTAGCATGATGAAATCTTACACCATCCTACTAGCTCATACTAGGGGTCCCCATTCACCGACATTATCTGCTCCTAACATTCAACCATCATCAAGCTCAGTAGTCCAGGATCACCCAAAGCAGATAATCCTTCTTTTGACATATAGTCAGAAGGTCAAATGAAGCCCAATGCTAAGTCACAGTGCCTGTCATTCACCTCACTCTATCTCCTCATGTAGGCATTTTATCATCTCACACCATCACAAGGAGAAGGGTGGGTATAGTATAATAATATATAGAGAGAAATCACACTCACATAACTTTTATTTCAGTATATAGTTTTAATTTTTTATTTTATTAATAGCTATTGCTGTTAATTTCTTACTGTGCCTAACTTATAAATTAAACTTTATAAATAAATATAAATATTATTGTTGTTTCAGGCACCATGCTGTGCCCAACTCTTTGCAACCCCACGCAGTGCAGCATACCATCATAGGTGTGTATGTATAGGAAAAAAATAGTATACATGTATGTGTGTGTATATGCATAGGATATGCATATGTGTGTGTGTGTGTGTGTGCATATATATAGTATTTGGTAGTATCTGAGATTTCAGGTATCCACTGGAGGTCTTGGAACAAATTCTCCTCACATAAGGAGGGGCTGTTGTATCTTTGTTATCTCTTTATTTTTTAACTTTGTCCTCTCATTTGAAGACTAACAGATGAAAGGGTAGGGTTTTTTTAAGAAAAAAATAATTTAAGTGTTTGCATTGAACGTTTTTATCCTAGTCTGTTGATTTTATATCTAGTCACATAACCCAGGATTGCAGCTGAAGACATAGTCTTTGTCACAGCATTCTTTGAATTCTGGCCCCCACAGCTAGGCATCATAGTAACAGCATTAGGACTATCTCAAAACCAGGTTGTTTATGCCACGATTTAAGGCTTATGTCCTCGAGATACACAGAGCAGTTATTTGTGTTCTCAGTTTTGACTAAGCCAATAATTGGAAAATAATCACATCCATATGGGTTTTAGGATCTTGAATGGTACTTGGGAGCTACCAAATATTTCTCCTCTAGGAAGCTGGTAGTTGAGAAAAACACAACATGAAGTTTTAGGATGGGTTTGCCCAGCAGCCATATTGTATCTTCCAGGTTAGTTGCAGAAGAGGACTGGCAGGGAGCGCTTTGGTTCCTTCTCCAGGGGATCTTCCCAACCCAAGGACTGAAACTGCATCTCTTGTGATTGAACCTGCATCTCTTGCATCTCTTGTGTCTCCTGTATTGGCAGGTGGGTCCTTTACCACTAGCGCCACCTGAGAAGCCCCTTTGGTTCTACAGAAGAGAGCAAATAGGAATTCGGGCCCTCTGCCATGTTTTTTGGCTTTGGGGAAAATTGCCGGGCCTTAAAAAAATACATTGTTCTCATTTACTGCCTTTTTCCAGGTTCACTCTTTATAAAGATCTGTCTTTCCCAAATAGCCTTCAATATCGGAGGAATGGGTTACTGGCAGAGATGAGTGGGTGTTTTGGACAATGATCCCTCCTCTCAACTAGTTGCTGCCCATCAAGAGGATAGTTGCTCTTTCTCTCTTCATAATTCATTCAGCCATGGTCCCTGTGGCCCAAATTAGGTGAGGTGAGCAGCAGTGATGAAAATAAAGCCACAGCTTGATAATTATTTTTGCACCTGAATTAGGTGTCCTAAAGAAGTCACAATAAGCTGGATTATGTCACACTTAATAAGCACCATAATATTCCCTCAGTAAGTTTTTTTTTAAAGGCCTCTTAACTCTTTTTTAAAAATTTATACTTTATATATAACTTCTGTTTCATATAATCTTTATAAGAAACTGCCTAACAGTTCTCCAAAGTGATTGATCACTTCGCATTTCCACCAGCAGTGAAAAGAGTTCCAGCTGCTCTACATCTTCATAACTATTTAGTGGTATTGGTTTTTTTTTTAAGTTTTTATTTTATATTGGAATATAGTTGATTAACAGTGGTATTTTCAGGTATATAGCAAAGTGATTAACTTACACATATACACATATCTATCCTTTTTCAAATTCTTTTCACATTTAGGTCATTTCAGAATACTAAACAGAGTTCCTTGTGCTGTAAGTAGGTCCCTGTTGGTCTTCTATTTTAAGTGTAGCAGTGCATGCATGTCATCCCAAATTCCCAGTCTGTTCCTCCCACAACAATCCCTCCAAGTAACTGTAAGTTCCTTCTCTAAGTTTGTGAGTCTACTTCTGTTTTGTAAATAAGTTCATTTGTATCACTTTTTTAAGATGATGTATATAAGTTATATCATATGATATTTATTTTTATCTGACTTGCTTCACTTGGTATGATAATCTCCAGGTCCCTCCATGTTGCTGCAAGTGGCATTACATTACTTCATTCTTTTTTATGGCTGAGTAATAGTCCATTGTATATACGTGCCACATCGTCTTTATCTTTTCCTCTGTTGATGGACATTTAGATTCATTCCATGTTTTGGCTATTGTAAACAGTGCTACAATGAACACTGGGGGTGTATGTATCCTCTTAAACCATGTTTTTCTCCAGATATATGCCCAGGATTGGGATTGCTGGGTCATATGGGAGCTTTGTTTTTAGTTTTTTAATGTTTATGTAGTAACTGCTAGGTTTTGTAAAATCACTAAAAAGGATCCTTAGTTCAAATTCCCTGAAGGTAAGAAACATGTTCCCAAGGCATGGGGAAAACAGCTCTCTGTAAGTCCTCAGCAAAGGTTACTAAGTACAGACTTCTTTCCAGGGACACTTGGTTGAGGAACCATTGCAACTCTGAATCCTCTTCTGAGCTGGCCAACAAGAGCATGAATTAGTACCACTTGTTTATGTGGAACCATAGATAACAAACATTGCTCTTATTCATTTTCTTGAGTTGGTATCAAAAGAAATCATTTTTATTCTCTTGTATTGCAGCCAAGGCACCACACACATGAACAATCAACGTTCATTGCGACTGCCTTTATGTGTTGCATTGTATATCTTCCACTTTGTACCAGAAAAGTCTTTTAAATGCCTGTCTGTGCCATTGTGATATCTTTGTGACAAGATGCAAAAGATTAGCACAAAGTAAGAAGAGAATAGGAGCTATTGTCTTAGGAAATGTCACATATTGAGTGTTGATTAAAAGAAAACTAGCTTCCCAGGTGGCTCAGTGGTAAAGAATCTGCCTACCAATGCAAGAGACGTGGGTTTGATCCCTGGGTTGGAAAGATTCCCTGGAGAAGAAAATGGCAACCCACTCTAGTATTCTTGCCTGGAAAATTCCATCCATGGACAGAGGACTACTGTTCTGGCGGGCTACTCTCCATGGGGTTACAAAGAGTCAGACACGACTGAGCATGCAGTATGCATGCACAGAAAAGGAAACTATAGTACAAAAAGCTAAAAACTGTAATTAACCTAAGAAAATTCAGCTAAAAAATGAAATAAGGGGCTCCCTTGCTGGCTCAGTGGTAAAGAACCCATCTGCCAATGCAGGAGACACAGGATTGATCCCTGATCATGGAAGATCTCACCTGCTGTGGAGCAACTAAACCCCTGGGCCACAACTATTGAGTCTGTGCTCTAAAGCCTGGGATCTGAAACTACTAATGTGCTCCACACGAGAAAAACGTCCACAATGAGAAGTCCACAGCCCACATCTAGAAAGTAGCTCCCGCTTGCCATTACTAGAGAAAAGCCAATGAAACAATGAAGATCCAGCCCAGACAAAAATAAATAAATAAAATTNCTCCTCTCAACTAGTTGCTGCCCATCAAGAGGATAGTTGCTCTTTCTCTCTTCATAATTCATTCAGCCATGGTCCCTGTGGCCCAAATTAGGTGAGGTGAGCAGCAGTGATGAAAATAAAGCCACAGCTTGATAATTATTTTTGCACCTGAATTAGGTGTCCTAAAGAAGTCACAATAAGCTGGATTATGTCACACTTAATAAGCACCATAATATTCCCTCAGTTTTTTTTTAAAGGCCTCTTAACTCTTTTTAAAAAATTTATACTTTATATATAACTTCTGTTTCATATAATCTTTATAAGAAACTGCCTAACAGTTCTCCAAAGTGATTGATCACTTCGCATTCCCACCAGCAGTGAAAAGAGTTCCAGCTGCTCTACATCTTCATAACTATTTAGTGGTATTGGTTTTTTTTTTAAGTTTTTATTTTATATTGGAATATAGTTGATTAACAGTGGTATTTTCAGGTATATAGCAAAGTGATTAACTTACACATATACACATATCTATCCTTTTTCAAATTCTTTTCACATTTAGGTCATTTCAGAATACTAAACAGAGTTCCTTGTGCTATAAGTAGGTCCCTGTTGGTTTTCTATTTTAAGTGTAGCGGTGCATGCATGTCATCCCAAGTTCCCAGTCTGTTCCTCCCACAACAATCNATATAGCAAAGTGATTAACTTACACATATACACATATCTATCCTTTTTCAAATTCTTTTCACATTTAGGTCATTTCAGAATACTAAACAGAGTTCCTTGTGCTGTAAGTAGGTCCCTGTTGGTCTTCTATTTTAAGTGTAGCAGTGCATGCATGTCATCCCAAATTCCCAGTCTGTTCCTCCCACAACAATCCCTCCAAGTAACTGTAAGTTCCTTCTCTAAGTTTGTGAGTCTACTTCTGTTTTGTAAATAAGTTCATTTGTATCACTTTTTTAAGATGATGTATATAAGTTATATCATATGATATTTATTTTTATCTGACTTGCTTCACTTGGTATGATAATCTCCAGGTCCCTCCATGTTGCTGCAAGTGGCATTACATTACTTCATTCTTTTTTATGGCTGAGTAATAGTCCATTGTATATACGTGCCACATCGTCTTTATCTTTTCCTCTGTTGATGGACATTTAGATTCATTCCATGTTTTGGCTATTGTAAACAGTGCTACAATGAACACTGGGGGTGTATGTATCCTCTTAAACCATGTTTTTCTCCAGATATATGCCCAGGATTGGGATTGCTGGGTCATATGGGAGCTTTGTTTTTAGTTTTTTAATGTTTATGTAGTAACTGCTAGGTTTTGTAAAATCACTAAAAAGGATCCTTAGTTCAAATTCCCTGAAGGTAAGAAACATGTTCCCAAGGCATGGGGAAAACAGCTCTCTGTAAGTCCTCAGCAAAGGTTACTAAGTACAGACTTCTTTCCAGGGACACTTGGTTGAGGAACCATTGCAACTCTGAATCCTCTTCTGAGCTGGCCAACAAGAGCATGAATTAGTACCACTTGTTTATGTGGAACCATAGATAACAAACATTGCTCTTATTCATTTTCTTGAGTTGGTATCAAAAGAAATCATTTTTATTCTCTTGTATTGCAGCCAAGGCACCACACACATGAACAATCAACGTTCATTGCGACTGCCTTTATGTGTTGCATTGTATATCTTCCACTTTGTACCAGAAAAGTCTTTTAAATGCCTGTCTGTGCCATTGTGATATCTTTGTGACAAGATGCAAAAGATTAGCACAAAGTAAGAAGAGAATAGGAGCTATTATCTTAGGAAATGTCACATATTGAGTGTTGATTAAAAGAAAACTAGCTTCCCAGGTGGCTCAGTGGTAAAGAATCTGCCTACCAATGCAAGAGACGTGGGTTTGATCCCTGGGTTGGAAAGATTCCCTGGAGAAGAAAATGGCAACCCACTCTAGTATTCTTGCCTGGAAAATTCCATCCATGGACAGAGGACTACTGTTCTGGCGGGCTACTCTCCATGGGGTTACAAAGAGTCAGACACGACTGAGCATGCAGTATGCATGCACAGAAAAGGAAACTATAGTACAAAAAGCTAAAAACTGTAATTAACCTAAGAAAATTCAGCTAAAAAATGAAATAAGGGGCTCCCTTGCTGGCTCAGTGGTAAAGAACCCATCTGCCAATGCAGGAGACACAGGATTGATCCCTGATCATGGAAGATCTCACCTGCTGTGGAGCAACTAAACCCCTGGGCCACAACTATTGAGTCTGTGCTCTAAAGCCTGGGATCTGAAACTACTAATGTGCTCCACACGAGAAAAACGTCCACAATGAGAAGTCCACAGCCCACATCTAGAAAGTAGCTCCCGCTTGCCATTACTAGAGAAAAGCCAATGAAACAATGAAGATCCAGCCCAGACAAAAATAAATAAATAAAATTATTTTTAAAATGGAATAAATGGTTGAGTAAATGGACAAATAAATGGTTACTCTAAAACCCATGAAACTGGTACAATTACTAGATCTCAGGAATCTTGTTCCTATTCTTATCTCTATGTTGGCAGCACATGTAAAGTACATGTTCATATGTTTTTAAATGCTGTTTGCTGTTTGTTTGTCTCTCCATCGGAAGACCAGCCTGCATTTCATAGATTTCACTAAAAAAGTACTGAGGAAAATTTGATTTGCAAAGATTGTTTTCCCCCAATTCACTTATTTATTTGTTCTCTCCTCTTTTGGTTAATTGTTTATTTATCCCATTGCCGTAAAAGGTGATAAACTTCGGAAATACCCTGGGAAAGAAAGTGCAGTCCTTGGTCTGAAGATGCAGTAGAGACTTAGCTCCAAAGAGGTTTATTGAAATAATGCCTTAATCATGAGAAATTTGAGAAATTTCACAATTGCTTTAAGAATCTTGACTTTACATGTTTCTTTTCCTTGGAGCAATGCTTTTAATTTCCTGTGTTTGTTTTAAATAAAAATAAAAATGGAACTCAGAGGGGGAATCCATCATAATATGCCTTAATTATAGGAAAAGGTGAAAACATACAGGAGACATGAGAAAAATCATATTGCAAAAGCAGGAAAGAAATAACAACATCCAAATGCACAGCAAATCTGGAGTCCTTCAATACCTGATTGCATGTAAACCTTACTCCATATTCTTCATTGCTAAAGGTACTTGCTTTAGTTGCCCAACTGAGAAGGATTTGTTTTGCACAAATTTCCAGAGGTGGTTAATTTCAATAACATTTGAAAACATACACTTAACACAAATACACTTATGCATATTCATTTAAAATTACTCTTTTTCCTGTAGGAATGACTTTTGTTGTAAACTATATTTCTGAGTAGCTATGTTTCTTTATAATGAAGTACCACTGGAGAGAACAGTCACTTGTGGCAGGTAGCAAAGAAATTTCAATAAAGTAAACTCTGAGTATTATCAAAATTATACATTTGGGGTTGTTAGCATGGCCTAGAAAAAGATGAGGACAGGCTCATCTCATTAAAAGAGAAGAAATAGTGGAATTAGCTTGAATCTAATTACAAGCCACACTATCTAATGTAAAAACATGACTGTTTTTTCACTCCCATTCATTTTGACTAGTAATTAGTTTTGGCCTCTAAAATGCCACCCTTTAATCATCCAAACACAGATGTGATTTGCCGTGCAATTTAATCTTGCTTTAATGAAGAACTAATGGACGCATCGCAAATTACTTTCCCTGTTGGAGAAAAATTCTATTTCCTGCTTTTCAAAAGATCAAGAGTATCTTGTGATAATAGCCCAAGCGGCCCTGGCAGCCTCACCGCACAGAGCAAACAAGCTCTTTTACTCAACTCCCAATTCAATGGAGAAAAAGAGGCTACAATTAGCAACAAAGCAGGGGAAACGCAGCATTAGAGCCGAATCACTTTCTGTAGCTCAACCCCCAGCAACCACTGGCTTGTTAGAGCCAGGTCTAAAGTGTCAGGCACGAACAATGCGCTGTGATAAATTACTCTCTTCAAACAGCTGCACTGCTAATTTTCAATTATACACACAAATGGCTCTCAGATTGGAAGAAAATGGAGTGCATGGGGAGAACAGTAGTAGATTTCTATGTTTGTTTGGTAGTGAGTGTGGAGGCGGGAGAATGACATCTTGAAAAGAAAGCCTTAGTGAGGAGTCAGTGTTTGAACTTCAGAGGATGCGCCATTCTGAATCTTAGGGAGACCTGTGGTTTCCCCGTTTCGCTCTGGGCTCTAAAAGGCGTGAAATTACGAGTTACTTTCCTTCTTGGGTTTGCTTTTTGTTTGTTTGTTTTGACCCGTTACCCACTTTATACTGAACCTTCGCTGTTGACCTCGCTGCTCTGCCTTGGGAAGCCCTTCGGAATGACAGTCTCGGTTCCCCGGGTGCCCCTGCCGCCGTCGGGCCAAATCCCACAGACGCGCCCGTCTCCCGTCTCACTGCCTTGTTTCCCACCAACCGAATTGTACTTCACCCCTTACTCTTTCATTCTCCCATCAGCTGCTGTTCCTCAGAGCCAGAGTAATGCTTTGTATTCTCTGAGGAGGTACCTCCTTCACCCACCGTAAAAAAAAAAAAAACAACTTTTTGAGGAGAGAAAAATTTTAGGAATCTCAGGTTTTTTTTTTTGTTTGTTTGTTTGTTTTTGGTTTTGTTTTTCTGAACAAGATTTTGCTTTCAGGGATCCTAAATTTGGTCAGGGATACAAAAGTTTCTCTCAAGTGAAAACAGGTGTCATGAGATAGTCCTTATTCGGTTTTTGCGGTTTAAATTAACACACGTTGTCATTCTTTTTTCTATCCCTGTGTCCTAAGTGTCAGCCTGTTTTTCAGTTGCTTTGGAAGTTAGAGTCTAGGGAGGAACATGCTGCTGGTCCAAAATCTTACTCTTTCAGGAAGGATTCACGGTTAACCCATGCCCAATTCCGCCCCACCCCACACCTTTAGCACCTTCACAGAAGGTATGTCTCCCGCCCCCTCTGGTTTTTCAATTGTGGCTGCTTCCCAAGAACAAAAGGCAAAGACTGGCTTTTTCCACTGAGACACCTGCTGAAGCTGTGAATGGTGGCATGAATTTACTTTCTTAGAGAAAATACGAAGCTAATTCCTGTTGAATCTATTTCTTATTCCAAGCAAGAGGATACAGCCACAAGTGTGTGACAACAAGGTTCTTCCTTGAGCTCACTTTCTGGGAAATCTGTTTGCAATCACAGGAGCTGCTCTTTTGTCTTGAAGCAGGGATGGTGTGGTTGTTAATGTATTTTTCATCTTGAAGACATCACAAATCTCTGGCCGTTGTTAGCATCTGCTTATTATGTTAAATGACAAGTATGCACTTACCTTTCAGGGGAACAGGCTGGATAGACAGGCCCCTGTTTTACTGTGCTGAATCAAACCGGTGCTTCCTTTGACTGTCAAAAACCCGAAAGAAGACAACAAATGGGTCTCATCTGCTTAAGGGCCACACATTAACACGGCACAATCATTTGGCCAGGAGACGATAATGGCCATTAAAATGTTCTGATTTCCAACCATTTTCTAGAAGATTGAATGTAATATAAATTAATGTTCAAGAAAAGGAGCCTCCAGGATGGAATTTGTTTTAAAAAGAGAAACCGTTGTAGAAAGATAGGGTAGAGTAACTTCTTTTAGAGGAGTCTTCCTTAGCAAGGAAAAGCTGTGAGCATTATATATTTGAATTAGAAATATTACCATTCAGAAAAGACTATGTGGAAAATTTAAAATGCCATTCCATTAAAAGTTACTTTTCTTGATGTAGTCGGGGAAAGGCTACTGGGAGGTGGGGGATGGTTGTGATAGTAAGTGGAAATGCAGTACTTTTTTTTTTTTGCTGAAGTAGGATTTTACTCCTTCTACTTTATAATCGTTACAGAAATTTAAACCTCAAACCATTTCAGCCCAAGCTTATACTAAGCTTGTTAGTGGTTTCTGATGCTGTGGACGATAATGCTGCAGCATTACCATAAATCAGCAGAATTAACTATGATCTTCAGAAGCATGCTTCAAAGTGGGTGACAGAAGTCTGCAATTTGGTGCTCTGAATATTATGATAACATTCTATATTAAATGTTCATAATCTACTTAAAGCTGAGCTTCAAGTACATTTTGTATTTGTGCTTTGCCCAATATTAAAAACCAGTAACAATAATTATGATCCATGTGAGCCTTCATTATTTGCAAATGCAAAATGTAAAAATATCTGGTCATTTTTGTACTGAGTGGCCTTTTTTCCAGGTTTAAAAGTATTGATTTGTTTTTCATTTATTTGTGGTTATTGCTTTGTCCATTTTAGTATCGGCTTAAGTGGACAAAAAATTGTATTTTTATCACATTATTTATCTTTCACAAGGAAAATGATTAGATTCAAATGCATTTCAGATGCTATATTGCAAATATAAAATATTTATTATTCATTTTACCTTTTATATCAGATGTTAACTTTCATATAATTGTATGCCTCAAAAAGATCCATATTGGGCACTGAGTTCCAGAAAGTAACTCTCTACTTTGAAGTAAACAATAATCAATGTCCATAAGATGTTTTTTTGCACACCCCTACAGGGCATGTTTTCAATGACTTGGTCTCTGAATAAGCTTTTTATGAGTGAATTGAAGTTTATTTCTTTACTGCCCTTTTTATTCTGTGCTAAATGGTACATACACCAAATCATATTGATCAATGCTTTAGGAGTGGGAAGAAAATATTAAGGCAAGTCATTATTAGCAAATGAATTTTTTTACAATGTTGAAAAAATATAATTGCTCATTGCTTGAACTGAAACCACCGCCTAGCCATTTAAGCTTACCTCTAAATAGTATCTCTAGTAAAGGTTATAGCACAATTAATTGGTTAATTTAGCAGGTAAGCAGTTAGATACTGAGGACTTTTAATATGTAACTTATTGGCTAACATGAGGATCGAATAAATAATGCAGAATTTAAATACAGCTTTATTTCCCCATTGACTTCTGTGCAAATGTAAGAAAGTTAGACTTTTGATATTATTTTTCATTCACAATGATTATATAGAAAAGCAAAGCTCATCTAAACCAGATCGTAAGTGGGATTAAATATGATCTATTTTAAATGGATCATCTTATTAAAACCTCATCAATTCCTAACACTCAGATGTCTTGACTAGAGGTATAGGAGGAATCTGAGTCCTTGAGATTCCACAGTGTACAGTGCTTTCTCAAGCTTGCCCTTTTTTCTCTCCACAGCAGTGAACGACTGCCAGCGGCCCTCCCTCTCAACGTCCCTGTGCCCACATTTCATCCATAAAAAGAACATGAAAGGAAAAGACACAAAAAGCACTTTGAAAAGAGAAAACTGCTATATGCATGCGACAGATACAACAGAATAACGATGATAACAATCACATTAGTAGGTATTGGGTAACTACTAAGTGCTATGATGTTTAAATACTTTACATACATTATTTCTAATCCTTACACCCAAACAAGGTAGGCATGTTCATCATTTTCATCAATTTTATAGATGAGGAAATTGAGTTACCCCAGAAGTTAAGTGACTTACCATGATCTATAATTTGAATTAAAATGTCTGATTCTAAAGTCCATAATTTAAATATCTGAACTATTCTGGTTCTAATTGTTTAAATAACTCTACTATAGAATCATCATTATTTAAAAATATGTATTAAGATGAATGCTCTGAACTGCATGGTCAGTGTGTTATCACTCATGGAAACCAGGATTTTTGATAAATTTCCTTCCTTGTTAAGATTTTTATGGTATTTTGTAAAATTTATTTTTAATTAGAGGATAATTGCTTTACAATGTTGTGTTGGTTTCTGCTGTACAACAATGTGAATCAGCCATAAGTATATGTATATCCCTTCCCTCTTGAACTTCCCTCCCACCACACCCCATCCCACCTCTAGGTTGTCACAGAGCACCAAGCTCAGCACCTGTGCAGCTCAAGGGAATAAGATTTGAGAAATATTTGTTCCTTGACCATATTAACTGGAAAAAGAGGGAAAGATGCAGAGGGCTGGAATTCTCAAAATCACTCAGTAGAGGAAATAATTACTTTGATATGAAGATGTAGTGATTAAATTTGCTATTTTAGGTAGCTTCAATTTTTTTTTTTGGAGTATGTTATGTATTAATGATGTTTTCATCAAAAGCAGAACTATTTCCCCCATGAATTTAGCAGTTCTAAGAGTAGATGGGTCGGTAGGGTATATCTGGATCCCTTGGCACCATTACTTATAATGGCTGAGAAGATTTAGGAAGNCTCTTCTGCACGTCTAGATGTGTATAAGAGACAGGTTATGTACTAATGATGTTTTCATCAAAAGCAGAACTATTTCCCCCATGAATTTAGCAGTTCTAAGAGTAGATGGGTCGGTAGGGTATATCTGGATCCCTTGGCACCATTACTTATAATGGCTGAGAAGATTTAGGAAGAGGAAATGAAGAATATCTACTACAGATAACATTAATATGCAAGGGGTATTGATACAGAGATGGAACAAGCAGTCAATGGGACAGAATACAAAGTCTAAAATAAGATTAGTGTATACATGGAGATGTAATTATGATAACGCCACATTTCAAATTAATGGAATGGATGAACTATTTAACTCACGTGTGGAGATAGTTGATGACCATTTGAAAAAATGTAATTATATCCTTACTGTTCACAAAAATTCAAGGAAAGTAATAATTTAATGTAAAAAAATAAATGCACAACAATGCCAACAAAATAACAACACTGTAAAAATCCTAGAAGAAAATAAAGTAGAAACTTCTTTATGATCCTTAACCAGAGAAGATATTTCTAAGCAATACAGAAAACTACCAAGGCATAAATAAGAAAAAGTGACAAGTTCAACAACATAAAAATGAAAACATTTTCTACCCATTTATAAATGTGAAAAGACAAGCAATAAACTGGAAGAAAATATCTGTAATGCATATAATATTCAAAGGCATAATATCTATAATATATAAAGTTCTCCTCCAAATCCAACAATAAAAAGAGAAATATTCCAATGTAAAATTAAACAAAGGGTATGGAGAGGCAAATAATTCTTGGTAGACGAAACACAGGTAGTCAAAACAAATGCATAATCTCACTAGCATTCAGAGAAACACAAATGAGAACAAGTTATCATTTTTCCTCCATTAAACAACGTATAAAAGCCTACTTATGTCTAGTTTCAGTAAGGATGTAGAGAGCATACATATACTGTAGTAATGTGAACTGATGTAATACCTATTAATACCCAAGCACACAGACTCCCTGACCCAGCAATCCACTTCTATAAGCAATTCTGTAAAAATATTTTGTACGTGTGCTCAAAGATAAAGGTATAAAGATGTTCATCATCACATTTCTGTAATAACTGAAGATTAGAAACACCCAAGAGTTCATTCACATTAGGACAATAAATATGGTACAGATACACAGTGGAATATTACTCAGACACTAAAAATGAAATAATGCCATTTGTGGCAACATGGATGGACCTGGAGATTATCATAGTAAATGAAGTCAGACAGAGAAGGACAAGCATCATATGATATCACTTATATGTGGAATCAAACAAAAATTATCCAAATGAATTTACTTACAGAACAGAAACCTCAGAGAAAGAACTTATGTCACCAGGTGGCAGGGATAGATTGAATTTGGGACTGACGTGTACATACTGCATATTTAAAATAGATAACCAACAAGGACCTACTGTACATCACAAGGACCTCTGCTCAATTTGATGTATAACCTAAATGGGAAAATAGTTTGAAAAAGAATAATACATGTATATGTATAAGTGAATCACTTTGCTGTATACCTGAAACTAACACAACATTGTTAATCAACTATACTCCAATATAAAATAAAAATTAAAAAATAAGTATCATCCACATGTGGACTATTATACAGATTGAAAGAGATCCATTGATTGGTGAAAAAAAGGCAAGTCTCAGAATAATATGTGTACTGTAGTCTTATTAATGTAAAGTCACTCTATACATGTATATGTATAGTGCATAAATTCTAGACCCCCAGTTTTTTTTTAATTTTTATTTATTTACTTAATTTTTTTAGAGCTTCCATTTTACTTTATTTTACTTTACAGTACTCTATTGGTTTTGGCATACATTGACATGAATCTGCCACGGGTGTACACGAACTCCCAAACATGAACCCCCCTCCCACCTCCCACCCCCCATCA
>SJYX01016820.1:184657-237037 GCA_006410675.1 Oreotragus oreotragus
ATGTACGGATGTGAGAGTTGGACTATAAAGAAAGCTGAGCGATGAAGAATCGATGCTTTTGAACTTTGTGTTGGAGAAGACTCTTGAGAGTCCTTGGGACAGCAACCAGTCAATCCTAAAGGAAATCAGTCCTGAATATTCATTGGAAGGACTGATGCTGAAGCTGAACATTCAATACTTTGGCCACCTGATGCGAAGAACTGACTCCTTGGAAAAGACTCTGATGCTGGGAAAGATTGAAGGTGGGAGGAAAAGGCGATGATAGATGATGAGATGGTTGGATGGCATCAGTGATTCAGTGGACATGAGTTTGAGCAATCTCCGGGAGTTGGTGATGGACAGGGAAGCCTGGTGTGCTGCAGTCCATGGGGTTGCAAATAGTCAGACATGACTGAGCAACTGAACTGAACTGAACAGAGTGACATAATATTCTTGGAAAGGGGAAATCCTGTTAATACAACAAAGTTTCATCCTACTACACAAACTAATAAGTTGGTTCAGACTTTGGATATGTTTATTTAATGATTAAAATTGTGAATCTTTGATACTCTTCTAGTATCCATTGGTTATATATTCACCATATTAGATACGCAAAGCAATGTAGAAAGCTTGGAGCTATGAAAATACTTGTCGACTTGAGGATGATTTTTAGTCCACCAGTTTAGGCAGCAGGTTTGGGGACAGGTGTAGGGTAGAGATTATATCATATGAGTTATTGTGCACATCATATGAGTTATTTCATCTAATGAAAAAATTTTCCAAATTATGGCCTCTGTTGCTGAGAGTTTGTATAAGTTGATCTAACCACGCTCTTCAAAATGTAACAAGCTGCTATAAGAGAAAGAAGTCAGTACATAAAACATAGTATTAAAATAAAGTAGTGGTAATGTCCATATCAATATAAAAAAGATGACAAGGCAGCTACCGTGCAGGCTCTAGAATATTTAGCAATATAATGGCTGATTTAACCCCTGGTTTGTCCCTTATCATAGAAAATTTATCCCTAAAACATTTATCGAGCACCTCTGCTATGCAAAGAACTGGACAGGAGAAGACAATACACAGAGTCAGACATGGCAGTCATGGTATGGCAGATAACTGGGGGTGCCTCCTGGACTACTTCTGATAACCCTCTCATCCACTCACTTTCCCAACTTATTTTATTAAGTGTAAAATTAATATATTATTAAGATCAGAGTTTAGAAAATTCTGCAAAACATTATTTATAATTAGCTTGAAATATTTAGGAACACATATATTTATTCCCCTTAATGACAAAGAGTAGCTAAGATGAGCAGCCACTGGATTTTATTATTTAGTGCATTACTCTTCTTTGATAATCTTGAAATTCAGAGCTACGTGTAGGGGAAATGGTGTTTTTCTTCTTAACTCATTTATTCTCACACCCACTTCTTTTCTTCATTTCCTGTGTCCCTGCTAGAGCCACAGTGAATTATTTTAATTTCTAAAAGGCACTTCTGTGGGAGAGAGGAAAAAAAAAAACGTTACAGTGAAATAAATGTTGGAACAGGCAGAGTGTCCTCTATGAAGGACATTGAAGTAGCTAATAGTTCCCCTAAGAGATTACCAGTGGAGTGGTCTTGCATGAAAGAAAGGTGGCATGAAAGATCATTGCTTCAGTTATTATTAATGGATTGCTATTCCCACAAAGATCATCTGGGGAATGGTTCTGATTGGTCAACTGGTACCATCAAAGGTAATTTGTTTAGCTGTGTGACTAATGCCACTGTTTTCAAGGTCTCCTCATGGCACTTCAATTAGATGGAGGCTGTGGCAGTTAGAGAAGCTTTCTTAAACTCTTTGCTGAGTTTCAGGGAAGGAAAACTTTTCCATTAACTGTGAAGTTAAAAAAAAATCCTATAATGTATTTCTTAACTAGATTAGAAACCAGAACCCTGGTAGGCTTTTGTTTAGCTATTTTGCTGAGGATGTTCTGCTAAGGCCATTGCAAAAAATGAATAATTCAGGTTGAAAACCTTAGCATTTTACTTAAAAGCCTTATTTTCATTTTTGGAAAATGTGACAGCAAAAATTAGTGCTGGCACTTCTGTTTCAATAATGGTGGTGATGTTTAAATGACAACAAACACATAATTGGACTTATATGCACATTTATGGACACAAAAATGTCATTACCTATTTTGGTGGAACATTTTACACTTACTCTATAAACAACAGAAATCAGCTTAAGTTGTTTTTATCTATAAGCAATGAATCAATGTGAGAAACCCTTGTGGCATTCTTACTTTGAGAAAAATATCCTTTTTTTCCCCTTTCCCTGATTTTGAAAGGATGAAATTGTTTGTTTTAAATAAGACCCTTGATGAATCCTCCTTAAATAAATATTAATTCATTTTCATAACATTCCTAAAGGTCCTGTGAAGATCAATAATTAGACTCCTCCTCAAACTAGAAGGTAGATTAGAGACAACTGTAGCAGAATAATTCTATGTTTCTCTCAGTTTGATTGAGCTGAAATTGAATATTATAAAGTATGAGATTTAGCATTTTATGGTGAGGCCAGATGAATGAGATTAGGAAAGAGAATGCTGTGAGAGGAATGGGGAACTCATTGATGCCACCTTGGTAGGTGTTTTCGTAGATGTCACTAACCTTAACAATCATTTCACCCATGGAAGACACAGGATAAATAATGATATAAAACAACAAAGAAAAAGAACTATTCTTCTCTCATCTACTGCACAGATATTCATATTAAGATTAAAAATAAATTTATGTATGAAATATGACTTTGAGCTCAAAGATTTGCTGTGAATTCCTGGCTTATTAAATCCCAAAAGTGAGGTTTGCATATTTCTGTGACTCCTTGAAGCTTCTGAGATACATGTCACAAATATCTTTTTAAAAACCAATTTTTAATGAAAGTATAGTTTCTGTGCAACATGATACCACTGTGCAATATAATAATTCACAATTTTTAAGAGTTATACTCAATATACAGTTATGATAGCAAATACTCTTATTATTACTTTTTGTTTGCCAATCTCTTGGCATTATACTGTATGATCCATTTGTTAACTTGAATTAAATTTTTAAAAAATATATGGTGCCTTGGTAGGTGTTTTCCTAGATGTCACTAACCTTAAAATTTACGCATGCATTCAACTTTGGAGTAGACATTAAACATTGATAAGTTTCTCCTGGAGACCACTATTAGTTGGGACATATGAGCAAATAAGCCTTCCCAGGTGGCTCAGATGGTAATGAATCCACCTGCAACACAGAAGACCTGGATTTGATCCGTGGATCTGGAAGATTCCGTGAGGGAGGAAATGCCAACCTACTCCAGTGTTCTTGCCTGGGAAAACCCATGGACAGAGGAGCCTGGCAGGCTACAGTCCATGGGGTTGCAAAGAAGTTGTACATGACTTAGTAACTAAACAACAACAACGAATGGATAAATAAACTCTGAGAAATAAATACAGAAAACAAATAGCTATAGCTATGTGAAGACTGTCCTGTCTTTAGCATTTTTTATAGGATTAATCTGTGTCTTGTCTTTTGCACTGGCTCAATAAAAATGTGGCTTGCTGCTGTTTGCTATTTTCATTCTCTGCTTCTTCTTTGGCTCAGGTAATTCTCCATTCTTGTTACAATTCAAGAGCCCTCAGCTGTTCCTGCATTAAATACAGCTCACACTTCACCAACAGATGGTTTAGTACAATTTGTGTTTGTCTCAGGTCCTGTCTGCTTCCCAGATGACTCAGCAGTAAAGAATCTGCCTGCCAATGCAGAAGCCTCGGGTTTGATCTTTGGGTCATGAAAATCTCCTGGAGGAGAAAATGACAACTCACTCCAGTATTCTTGCCTGGAAAATTTCATGGACAGAGGAGCCTCGCAGACTACAGTCCATGGGATTCCCAAAAAGTCTGTCACGAATGAACGACTGGGCATGGCACAGCACACAGGTTCTGTCTAGGAATGCAAGCTGTCTCGAATGCAGTCCACAGTAGAATCCTGGTAGCTGGCTTACAACCCCTCTCCAGTCATAGCCTTTCTTGGTCACTTCCTGTCCCCATGCCTTTTTCTTTCCTAACAAATTCAACCCCAACAAAGACTTAAAGACCACAATACAGTCTAAATCAATGAGATATTGCTGAGAGGGTTAGATCTCTCAGGCATATCCACGCTTACTAGCTGACATGAGTTTTAGATAATAAAATTATTCTCTGTTGGTAGAATTTCAGATCTCTAAAGATATATTCAAAAAGATTTGGGGGGTGGTTCAGATGAGTCAAAGGGTCTTGTCCAGCACCTCAGAAAACACTCCCAGTCTCTTACTTTGCTTACTTATGAGATTAGTTCTGGTGAGGCATAACGTCCCTTCTCCAAACCATCTCTCTCCCCCAACCTTTATGCTGGATATCAGGGAAACCTCCGCTAAGAAGCTTTTCTTGATTAGTCTCACCATGCTTCAGCCAGCCTGTTTAAATTCTGGCCTACTCTTCCACTGTTATCAGGCTGTTAAAGACCTCCAAGGTCCTGGGCCTCACACTTTTATAGACCTACCCCATATCATATCACATCGAAATGCACTGACATTCCACTTCAACTATTTTTTTTTCCTGTAAAAATAATTTAAAAGGATTATAATACCTCTATGTCCAAAATTCCTAGCCTTGTATAACTTAAGATTGACTCTAACTTTTTTGGTAACCATCATACATTCTCAGGAATTTTGGTGATGAAAAAAATATATATCTTACTCTTCTTTTAATGTATTGACGATTCATGAATATTAAATTTCACAGGCAATATAGAAGACATTAAGGGTGACAGTTTGTGGAAATTTAAATTAAGCACTTATTAATTTAAAGTTTTTGTATTGAAAAATTTTTCCGCTTTGAAACATTTTTACAAATGTACTCATCGTTAAAGAAATTATTCTATTGAAGTATAGTTGATTTAAAATGTGTTAATTTCTGCTATACAACAAAGCGATTCAGTCATACATGCATATATTCTTTTCCATTATGTTTTATGACAGGTTATTGAATATAGTTCCCTTTGCTATATACATCAGGACCTTGTTTATCCATCCCATATATATGAGTTTGAGTCTGCCAATCCCAAACTCCCAATCCCTTCCTCCCCCAGCCCCCTCCCCCTTGGCAACTGCAAGTCTGTTCTCTGTGTCTGTGAGTCTGTTTCTTCATAGATACTCCTTTTAATGATATCTATATATCAAGCAATGTGCTGGCAGATGAAGTTAAGAAGTTGAAATGACAAAGTGCCTGTTCTCAAAGAGTTCAAGATGTGAGGAAGGTGTTTAAGGAAATAATACTCCTGTAGGGTGCAAGGTGCACTCATAATAGCATTAGGGACACACAGATGGCTGTGGCTAACTGGGCTCAAGCCAGTTCTCAGAAGAGGTGACTTTTGAGCATAATGGTGACTGACTTTAGACATTCCTAGATTGAAGAGTCTGTGGCTTAGGATCGTTTGTGGAAGATGTCTCATTGATTATTTTCACATTCTATTTTTTAACTAATACAGTCTTGAATTCTTGTAGAAATCTGGAGCATTGTCTAAAATTGGTATGATACAGTTTTTAACCTGTTGGGCCACCTTCTTTCCAGAGCTTCCTTTCCACTGTGTGGGCTTCCCAGGTGGCTCAGTAGTAAAGAATTTGCCTGCCAATGCCAGAGACTCTGGTTTGATCCCAGGTCAGGAAGATGCCTGGAGGAGAAAATGGCCACCCACTCCAGTATTCTTGCCTGGGAAATCCCATGGACAGAGGAGCCTGGCAGGCCACAGTGCATGGTGTCAGAAAGAATCAGACACAATTTTGCAACTAAACAACAGTAACAACAACCTTTCCACTGTAGAAATAGAATATGACAGCAAGATGATTCAGTTGCATGTNCTCCAGTATTCTTGCCTGGGAAATCCCATGGACAGAGGAGCCTGGCAGGCCACAGTGCATGGTGTCAGAAAGAATCAGACACAATTTTGCAACTAAACAACAGTAACAACAACCTTTCCACTGTAGAAATAGAATATGACAGCAAGATGATTCAGTTGCATGTGATCCTCAGAGAGAAACTTCGAGGTCAGTCTATCATGATCCCATCAAATAGGTGAGGAAATAAAAATTCAAGAAGGGAAGTCATTTGCTTAAAGTCAGACGGGCAGTTAAATGGCAGAGCTGGGAATCAGCCTACCATCTGTGTGACTCCACAACACTTACCCTCACCAATCTATAGATTGGGACGCTCCATGCACTTTCCCAAACTCATTTTTATGTCTGCTCTTCTCTTAACTTGGTGTCTGGTACATTTTTCTCATTAATTTCCTTCTCTGATGATGAAAGACTTTTAGAAAGAAGGGGGAAAATACCCCTCTCCATACCCAGGAAGAGGTAAAAACTTATATCAGGAAAAGATAATTCATAAAGGAAAAAATGTTGAGCATAAAATAATTCCCCCAATATTCCAATCTTTTCCCAAAGCTTCTTTTATGAAGTGACAAGCATTTCCATCTTCACCCTACATTTTTGCCTACTTTAGTAAGAAGTATTTTGCTCGATACATAATTTTTGATAAGGGAAGATGCATCCAAACAAAAAAGCTATAATATGTCAAATACTTAAATGAATTTTAGGATGGAAGTTAAACAGAACAATAGGAGTATTCACATTATAATAACCATTTTGAATGATCCCATTTTAAGATCTTATTAGAGGCTGAGAATAGAACCCACACAAACATTGAGTTAGTGAAAGATACTATTAGCAAAAATTCCTCCAAGCCATGAAGATTAGTCTTTGCTGTAAGTTCGGATAATATTCTGTTAGAGGAGTTCTGATTTTAGTATTGTGTAAGCTGTTTTCTTAATACATATCTACCCTCTGCCTAGGTGATAGTCACGAAATAAGGCATAGATAATGCATTTAGTAACACTGAGCTGAATCATGCAAAACATAATTTGTGTGCAATTTTGGGGAGTGTAAAATAAAAGTTGTTTTAAATGTCAGAAAAAAAAATCCATAAAAATAAAGCATTCTAAGCAGAAAAAAAATTCAAAAGCTTGTGTCATAAAGGAAAACAATTTATGTGTGCCAGTACCCTTAATAAGTGCCCCAAAGCGTTCCAGGGCTGTTACATTCTCTAATGATATTACAGTATGTGGCACATCTCATCTAATCTGTTAGTAAAATCCTAAAGTCACTTATGTCAGTCTCTAATGCAAGCCAAATGAGTCTTTCCAGTAATAAGAAGCTTCGCAGAATTAGTTTTCGTTTTGCAGAAAATTGCCATTGGGGCTGGCACTTTTATCTAAAAATTTCACTCGTGCATAAGCAAAAAACTCATATATTATTTGGTTACATTCCATCAGTATGAGAAATAACATTGTGAGAATTCTATGCATGCTAATGATATATAGAAATCCACCTGCTTTCAGATAAAATGAGTTTAATTTTCTGTTGCCCACTGCCTGGTTGGCCTTTCATAAATTACTTATGCACAGCTATTATTAAAATAGAGGGAAAGCAAATTAGAAAGTCCTCCTATCTCTCCACTGGATTTAGCCAAGGCAGGGCTGTGACAGCTAGAGTCAGCGTTTTTGAAAAAATTCTGCTCTCTTGAAAAATTTTGCATCTCTATACAATTCTATACCACTGTTGTAAACGTTCTGACCTGCCTTCTTACCAAATTAACCTAAATCCTTTCTATTTTTCAACATTAATGGAATCCTCTAGAGTCCTGCTGATATATATTAAAATATATTTATTGGTTAATTTGAATTCCAGCATTTTGTACCTCATTTCTAGCACTCCTGTTATATCTGAAAAGCTTTGAGCTTTAGCATTAAAAACTTACAAATTAAGATACATACAGTACATCTTACAATTATCAGATCAAAACAACTTTCATTGAAGTATAGAATGGCAAATTTAACTTTCTGATAAAATAGAAAATGAGGGTTGTCTGTGTGAAAGAGTTAATTGGATTTCAAAGAATGTTTTCTAGCTGATGGGGGGAGGTCTTTATTGGTCAATGAATACTTGACCTCTTGGTTTTAAGGACAGGTGAAAAGTTTTTATTTCAGAGGGTTTTGAAGTCCAAAATTCTTAATAACGTGAGTCTGATTTCTGTCAACATTACGTTGTTCAATTACGATCACAAATTTCTTAGAATATTGGTGACCATGTCTTTGAAGCCTGAATAAGTAGTGATGAAGCTCTAGCCTTGCAACACCATGGTGTTAAAAAAGTTTTCAAAGCGCTATTTTGAAAAGCAGCTTCAACTCCAGATCATATTATAAAAGATGAAATAAAGAACACTCCCAAGCTGTTTCATAATATTTCAATATAAACAGATATTTTAAAAAGAGAATTGCATTCTGTATTGGGGAGGATGGTTACCATACTCAAAGGTCATTTAACCTAATTCTGAAAAATTAAACATGCTCATTAGTTTCTGCTGTTAAGATCTTCATAGTGTTTTGATACAAGCTTTGCACATAACTAAATGGAGTTTTTAAAATAGTGTCTTGACAGTATAAGTTATTAATGCAAATAAAATTCAAATGAGTATTTGTGGTGTATGTCTAGGGGAAAGTAGAGCAGTCTCAGGAAAGAATGGCGGAATGGGGAAAGGAGACACATACCTCTTTTTCCCCTCATCCTTGCTCTGAATCCAAACTAACCATTTTCTTTCTCTTTAGGAGAAATATTTCAAACAAAGGTAACAAACATACTTATGCTGATGTCCAAAATGGATGTTGAAAAGGACTACCAAGCAAACAAAACCTAGCAATACAACTAAAAAGAATACAAATGATTCTGGAAATCTGCTGCTGTAAGACACTAGAGGCAAGTATCATTTTCAGGTCCGTCCACAGAGTGTTTCAAATGGGGTCATCTCTCCTGTCAAAGTTTACTGACAGAATGTTTGATCCCTGAGAAAACTGGATGAAAAAATAGTATCTGTGTATTCAGCATTATTAATTCTAAAATCCAGTGTGTAGTTATATGGTATTATGTTGCCTTAAAAAATACATTTATTCTGAAATTTAAGAGGTGGAATTTGTCAAATGTATCAAAAAGAACACAGAGTTTGAGATCAGTAAACTACTTGAATCGTGATATGTTAATCCTCTGTTTATAAAATACTTAACTAGTTGAATTTTCTTAGATGACTTGTGTTTGACCTTGGCAATGGTGGTTTGAGCCAGAAAAATCCCCTGGAAGACAAATAATTAATGTGTCATTACTCCCCAGGCATCTGCATAAAACCTAACACTTGCATGAAAAGAGAAGCATCTATTCTATAGGAAGTTTAAGGTAACAGCATGGTTGGCACTTTGTAAACACAGCTTCCTGTCAGTTGTAAGGATTGTGGGCTGGGAAGAAACTTAAATCTAAATTGAAAATAGGAGAAGAATTAATCTATTAGGATAATTCAGGCAAAAAAGCTAAAATAAACTTTTGCAAGTAAATCAATCACATGCTATTCCTTAAAAACTAAAGATTGCTTTTCCTATAAACTGTTTGCTTTGAATTAATGCATCATTTAATCATTCAGTTTTTTTCCCTGTAAATGACTTGAAAGACGGCATGAAGTTGTGAAAAGCTAGGAACTTTTGTATCTAACAGACTTTATTTGAAACTTGGCTACAGTGTTACTTCGCTGGATGGGTCCATAACCTGATTTAAGCATCAGCTTCTTCTTTTGTAAAAGTGAGATAATTCAGTTCAGTTCAGTCACTTAGTCATGTCTGACTCTTTGTGACCCTATGGACTGCAGCACTCAAGGCTTCCCTGTTCATCACCAACTCATGGAGCTTGCTTAAACTCATGTCCATTGAGTGGGTGATGCCATCCAACCATCTCATCATCTGTCGTCCCCTTCTCCTCCTGCCTTTAATCTTTCCCAGCGTCAGGGTCTTTTCCAATCAGTCAGTTCTTCACATCAGGTGACCAAAATATTGGAGTTTCAGCTTCAGCATCAGTCTTTCCAATGAATATTCAGGACTGATTTCTTTTAGGATTAACTAGTTTGAGCTCCTTGCAGTTCAAGGGACTCTCATGAGTCTTTCCCAACACCACAGTTCAAAAGCATCAATTCTTCTTTTGTGAAAGTGGGATAATACCTTACGTTTTTTGGGAGGATTGAATAGGTCATGTTTGAAAATGATTGACTAATGGGTATGTAGGTGCTCAATAAAAATTAGACTTTCTTTAGTGCATTTAACTAGCTTCAGGTATGTAAGACTTTAAAATGGGCTTCAGATTTTATGTATTTTTGGTAGTTAATTATAGATGTGATTTCCATACATAACTTCTCTTTAGTCAATTGTAAGTATGTAAAAAATTTTTGCTGTTGTACTTAAATGTAATATATATTTTTGTAGTGTATTATTATGATTTCCTTAAAATTCCTCAGTACATACATCTGAGATGGAGAGAAGAGTTTGTTTCTTTAAAAAGGACAAGGATTTTGAAAATACAAAGGATTTCAATACATTCTTAAATAAGAAAATACTTGAGTTCCTTGTAGGATATTTGAGAACTATACAATGATATAAATTGAAAAATGAAAATATTCTTTCTTTCCATATTCCAAATACATTTGAAGATGTTGTCAGTTTATTTCTATACATATCCATATTTTTTTTACAAAACTGAGATCATATTATATTTGCTAAGATTTGATAAACATTTCATTTAATAACATATTAGTCCTTTCTCATGATAAATATTTTTATAAGCATAATTTTTAATGATTGAAAAATGTGATAGTCACTCAGATGTGTCTGACTCTTGACAACCCTATGGATTGTAGCCCACCAGCCTCCTCTGTCTATGGGATTCTCCAGGCAAGAATACTGGAGTGCCCTTCTCCAGGGGATCTTCTGACCCAGGGATTGAACCTGGGTCTTCTGCATTGCAGGCAGATTCTTTACCATCTGAGCCATCTGGGAAGACTGCAAAATAGTCAATTGAATAATCTTATAATTTACCAAACCATTTACTATTTTTGGATGCTTAGATTGTTTCTAATTTAGGATTCTTACATAAATTTATTTAACTAACAAATATTTGTCTGGATTTTTTTTGTCTCCTTCTTTGGTAACATAGTTGTCAATTAATATAGACATTTTTGAGGTATTTGGAATTTAATGCCAAACTCCACAAGAGTTATAATACCTTATATTCCCACAAGTAAAATGAAAGAAAATCCTTCTTAAATGCCCATTGCATAAATTGAACATGTTATTTTTTGAAACTTTTGTGGATTTAATAAATGAAAAATTCTATTTCTATCAAAAGTATATTAGTAAACCAAGTCAGCACTGGACATTATCAACAGAACAAGGTTATTTTTTATTAAAGCTTTCAGTGAAATTTATTTTTTGAATGAAATGTACATTTGTTTTTATTAGAACTTTTAAAAACTGCTAGTGGGCTTGAATAATTTTTTTCTATGTTTATTGGAATTTGAATTGTCTTCTTTGGTGAATCATCTCCTGTCATCGTTTTATCATTTAACTATTGGTGTGTTTATTTTTTACTTCTTGACTTATAAGAACTACTTATATAATAAAATAAAAATCATTTGATATTTTGCATTTATTGTTGGCATTTTAATATTATAGTGTTTTAAAATTAATATAGTTTTATATTTTTATAGTTAAAAATAGATCCTTTATTTATAACAATAAAATTTTCATGCTTTAATAAATATTAGTTCCAAAATATTACTCACAGAGTAGGAAAATTATTGCTTAAAATTAATTCTCCTCTTTTTTGTTTTCTTTAATTCTCCTTTTATAGTTTTATTTTTTACACTTTATACAAACTACCTGAAATTTATTTTTGTATTTATGAAGAGGTAGTGTGTTAGTTGGTTTTTTTTCATATAGTAGGCCACATTTTCCTTACCTCTTGTATTAGATTTCTCATGGATTTTTGGCAGTTTCTGACTTACTTCTCAGTTATCAATTAGACTACCTATTTATCTTTTGGTAGTTTTCCCCTAATATTGTGCACTTTTGCGCAATAGAAATCTTTGTCCTTTTATCACTATTTTGGCAATAATATAGTAATAATTACAATAAACAATAATTATGATTAGGATAAGAATGATCACCAAGTCAATGACTCATTTGTGTCCTTGGGTAAGCTACTTACTTACCCTTTTGGGATAAGTAAAGTGGGAAGCATCTGTAAAATGAGGAGAACAGTATCTATTGAACATGATGATTGACTCTTCAGTAAGCATTTCATTCAAACTCTTTAGTGGCCAATTACGATTGCCTTTTCATGCTTAACAGTGATTAGTTTAGATAAGGTTCTAAACCAATTGGGCCAATAAAACTTGAGAAAAGTCTTAGTCTACTGGACAAGAAGCTTCCTGCGCTTTAACAGATGGGTAGAAGTGGTTTCAGTCTGTCTGTCTGCTTGTCTGTCTGTCTCTCTGACACACACACGTTTCCCTTTCACATGGATGAGGAATTCCATTTCCCTGTCTTCTACTGGCAGTCATTTTGAGATTATGAGACAAACCAGTCTGAGGACACTACCTGACTGAAAGAGAGGAAACATTCGGAAAATAACAAGAGATGGAGCCTGGAGCCCTTAGGAGATGGAGCCTGGAGCCCTTATCTGTCCTCGAAGCCCATACTACTTCTGGCAGGTTGCTGTTACTTGCAACTGAAACCATCCTGATTGAAACATATTATCTCTTCCTGGTTTAGCATGATAAGCAGATAAAAGCACGATTCCATAGTGCTTTAGAATATCACCAGGATGCGCCAAAACGTGATTGTCATCATTAAGACGTCATTAGATATGAAATGTGTCATTAGGCATGAGTTAGTTGATCATACATCTCCTTTAACAAAATGTTTTGAGAATGCAGCTTCAAAATATTTACTTAGTAGATGCATTACTGTCATTATTGTAAATATCTATGTGATATATAAAAATATACATTAGATATAATAAATTAACATTACATATTATATTCATTATAAAAATTCACAAAATAGGAAGGAACTAGGAAAAGATAAAGATGAAATGACTAATTTAAAAATAATTTTATTTTGTTCACTTAATAATGTTACAGGAAACTCTTCCCCACTAATAGCATCATTATTAAATTTTTTTTTTAATAAAATTATCTACTGGATCACATACCATTATCTAATCCTTATTGTCTCAGAAAGGGTCAATAAATCATGAACAGTTGTCTTTAAAAAAAAAGTCACAACTCCAAATTCTTTCAAGTACTTCAAATACTTTTAAGTACTTTTTGAAGAAATTACCAACAAAATCTATAATATATTAGGGTTCCTTCCCAATCTAATGTCAGGTATATTGTAAGACTCCATTCTTTAAAGCAATATCTGTATGGATATTTGTCCTCATGCATAAATTTCAATAGGCCATAATAAATTTGTAAATGAATTAAAATTTCCTGTTTATCCTTGGCATTGCTAAAACCACATACTTCCCTTAGCCAGACTGACAAACCTTTTATGATAGGCTGGCCAATTTAGAGTGTCAGTGTCAACTGTATATTAAACACTGTAGGGTTTCTTTTATTCCTTTTTAAAGATAAAGATAAACTCATTATTTCTCCCATATGTCAACAGATTTTCTTTGTCCTCCTGGCATATCAGTTCCCTGCAAAGGAATCCACTGGTTAGATATCAATTATGAACTGATTTTTAAAAATCTAACTTTTTTTTCCAGAAGGAACCATCATGAGCAAAACAATTGAAAGTCAGTCCTAGGCAATAGAATATTTTAGTTAATAAACTGTTATAAATGTAGGGGCTTTTGTTTTTATTCTGGCCACAATATTATAATCACAATCAGAAGTACAAAACTAGAGTAGTTGGAGCTAATGTGGAAATTAAGAAATAGCCATGTTAAATCGATGAGATTACTTCTGCCTGATAAGGCAGGTAAAACTAGGAATTTATCATAGTGTAACAAAACCACATGAAGTATTTTCTTAAATGATTTACACATCAATAAAAAGCCGCTAGTATTATAATATATTATATATCATATGTATAATATATAATACTATAATAGAAAATCAAGTAATATATATTTGTAGAAAAATTCAGATGATTTTTAAAAAGTTAAATGCAGTTACATCTGGGTATTCTGAACTTTTGGCAAGTAAATTGTACTACATAGTACTCTTCTTAAGGATTTGTTATGTTGTTCAGTCGCTCAGTCATGTCCGATTCTTTAGGACCCCATGGACTGTAGCACATCAGGCTTGTCCTTCACTTCTCCCAGAGTTTGCTCAGATTCATGTCCATTGAGTTGGTGATGCTATCTAACCATCTCATCCTCTTAAGGATTAAACTCGCAATAATCAACCCTTTTTATTATATTTTACTTTTTCCAGTATAAGTTTTAATCACTTATGTACCAAGGAAACATTTCCAAGAGGCTTTGGTAGATTCCTATAGACTGCTCCTGTGATTTGTGTGAGACTGCTCCATCCGTAAAGAACTCTGTACAGCTTCCCTTTTTGAATCCTTGCTTTGCATTTTATGGTGTTTATACTTTTTCTTTTTCTTCTTTATTGTCATGTCTTGTTAATATACTAAGCTCTGCTTGTATGAAATACCCTTCTACAGTCTTTCTCTCCCTTCCTACTTTGCTGCTTCAGATCAGTTTTTATCTAGAAACAGGTTATAAATGTTCTTAAACTAGATTGGTTTGGATTATTGACATAAGGTCTCTCCTCTGAGCAGAGTGTGTCAATTTTACTGCCTGTGTGTTGTAATATATCATTTAATAACTTATTATTCTTTTTTGGCTTTGAGATTGGTGAGGAGGCCACAGACCCATGCTTCAGGATGGGTAAATGGTTACTCTGATACTCAGTGTTTTCTGCTTTTGACTTGATGGCAGTGGATTCCTTGAAACCAGTTGTGTCTTTGTGTTGATTGTTAAGCCTTCACTCACAAAGGATGATTATAACACATTTCCTCTTATTCCAACTTCTTAAACGAGCTTTTCTCTGAATATAGGCTATGACAAAACATATAAACATACTAAGAAACACCAGAAAGGAATCCTGCATGGAACACTAGTGACACCCTATTGAATTTTTAAAAATTCTTTTAATCTAAAACCAAATTACAATGTATTAATTGACTTGGGATTGTTTCTTTTTGACTTCTGGTAATTCAGAGTCATTGTCTAAATTTTTGGCTGAAATAAAGTAAAAAATAAATAAATGGAAAATCAAGTGTGTTTTTATTGTTTGTCCTTCAATAACTTATAATTTATTGGACTATTTACTGAAATTAGAGTTGACAGTGATGTTTGAAGTGCCTCTTATAATAGAGATTTTTTTTTGCAATTTTAAAATTATTTAAGGCCCATTTTCCCAAGAAGTTACAGAAATTTGTAAATCACATAGAATGAAGTCCAATAGTATTAGTTTCTGTATGCTTTGTATTTTACAACTTCTAAAGCATTCTCTCCATAATGTAACTTTTTGGATCTCAGAACGATGTCAAGAGGGACACGGGGCAGGTATGATCACTATTTTACAGATGAGAAAACTGAGCCACGTTAAGACTGCAACTAATGGACAGACAGACCAAGGAGGTCACATACCCAGCTTGTAACTGGTAGAATTTAGATGTGAATGTGAATGTGAATCTAGTCAGTGCTTTTTCCCCCTTCAATTGCTGCCTGAGGAGTGGTTCATAGAAGTCCTGATAAGAAAATGAATGCTTAGTAAAAACCTATTGATTGATTGGCGTGGAAGCAAGTCATGTCTAATTGAAGTGAAAGGAGGCTGGCAAGGATCTCAGAATAAGTCTGGAGAGAATCTGAGATGTGCCTGTGCATTTTATTCTTGGCCATTGCTATGTCCTATTTCTACTGTCCATGAAACGGCCCAGGAATACTTCTTCCTGGGCAGTGTCCATAGCTGCTGTATGTGGACCAACTCTCCATGGAACTAGGGGTAAGGAAAGACCATGGCTTTCCAGGTGTGTGTGTGCTACAGTCACTCAGCTGTGTCTGACTCTAGCTTTCCAGATGGCTCAGTAGTAAAGAATCTGCCTGCCAGTGCAGGACATGCAGAGGACGAGGGTTTGATCCCTTGATTAGGAAGATCCCACAGAGAAAAAAATGGCAAACCCATTGCAGTATTATCACCTGGAAAAATCCCATGGACAGAGGAGCCTGGTGAACTACAGCCCATGGGGTGGCAAAGAGTCGGACATGACTAACTGAACATGCACACATGGACATGGAAGAATGAGCTCCCCATTAAATAGGTTAAGAAAATGTTGAAGAGTCAGCTGTTAGAAACAGCTGATCTTTGGTTTCCCATGCATATAGAAAAAGATCACTGGAACAAAGTTCCAGTACTTCAAAATTCAAAGTTCTAGGAATTCAAAGTTCTGTTTTTTTTTTGTTTTTTTTTTAAAATTTAAGTCTTAAGAGAAGACTTTAGAATGATGTGGAAGAAACACAATTAAAAGACGCTTACTCCTTGGAAGAAAAGTTATGACCAACCTAGACAGCATATTCAAAAGCAGAGACATTACTTTGCTGACTAAGGTCAATCTAGTCAAGGCTATGGTTTTTCCTTTGGTCATGTATGGATGTGAGAGTTGGACTGTGAAGAAGGCTGAGCACCAAAGAATTGATGCATTTTTACTGTGGTGTTGGAGAAGACTCTTGAGAGTCCCTTGGACTGTGAGGAGATCCAACCAGTCCATTCTGAAGGAGATCAGCCCTGGGATTTCTTTGGAAGGAATGATACTAAAGCTGAAACTCCAGTACTTTGGCCACCTCATGCGAAGAGTTGACTCATTGGAAAAGACTCTGATGCTGGGAGGGATTGAGGGCAGGAGGAGAAGGGGACGACAGAGCATGTGATAGCTGGATGGCATCACTGACTAGATGGACGTGAGTCTGCGTGAACTCCAGGAGTTGGTGATGGACAAGGAGGCCTGGCGTGCTGCAATTCATGGGATCGCAAAGAGTCAGACACAACTGAGCGACTGAACTGAACTAAACCACATATCAATACATATATTATTTTACAATAATCAGTCCTTTGTCCCCAGAAGCTCATTTCCTTTTTTATTTAGCACAGGACATATCCTAAGAACTTAGTAAAGGGCATGCTACAATATTAAGAATTCTATAATTAATGTTGGCCAGGATTTGAATTTAAATCCATTACTTCTCAGGGTCTAATTATACTGAGACATTATTGTGAGTAGAATGAGACATTTTACTGACCAACTGTATATTAATGGTTTAATGTGTAAGGATTTTATGTTAAAAGTTTAAAACATATTTGGAATAATGTGTTTTCCTTTGAAGTCAAGAGGAGTGAAAAGTTATCTAGCCTTAACATGAAAGAAAATCATCTTTGATAGAAGTGGCCTTAATAGGGCAAATATTATTTTATCTCTTTACAATTCTCAGTAGCTTTAAAACACACCACAAAATTGTAAATATAATTATAGATGCTATACCAGCATAACTGCTTAGTTTAATAAGTTTGAATTCTAAATTGCTTATTCATTTAGAGCATGTTTTTAGCTCTGCAATTGAACTCTTTGGGGAATAATGTTAATATTTTCAGGTAGCTTATTGCAAAATTGTTGATATAACATAATTCTGTATTCAAAGTGCTTAATTTCAGTTTTTACTTGGCTCTAAAAGGTAGTTTAATGTATGTACTAGAAAATAAGCAGTAAGAAAATAATCATCTGCTGATATTTAAAATATGCTCTAGAAAGGAAATACTATTTTTTTTGGCAATCATTTCCCCCCAGAATTATAAATTATGTGCATTACAGCATTACCATCTTATATGTTCATAGCAACCTTTTCTCTAAAAATTCAAGTGTTTTTACATTTATTATTTCATTGTATGTTAACATCACTATATGTGTTTTATTATATTTCAAACTCACAAATCAATGCTAATTGAAAATAGCATTATAAAATTTAAACTTAAAAGAAACATGCATAGTCTGATATCTATGAACTCTAAAAATTATAAGAGGAAAAACCTCCAAAAATGCTCTGTTTAAAAAAAAAAATCCTTCAAATTTCACAAAGATAAAAATATTAGTTGGGTTACTTAAAATCCAACTAATATTGAATAAAATCATCAGGCATAAATAAAACAGCCAGAAATGCTGTAAAATAAGCCTTAAATTTTTGTATAAAAATGAAAGTGTGTTTTCATGCTTATACAAGCTTATAATCTTCTTCTGCCCCACTTCTCTGATCTCAGGAAGAAAGGATCAAGTTCTTTTGCTTTTTTCTCTGTTTTGTCAAAATAGAAATCACAGATTTTAGGAGAAGGGGACAAGAAAGCGAAACAAAGGGCAAAGCTAAGGGAGAAGTGGACTGAAAAGAAGGCTGCATACATTTACCCGAATCTGACTGTTCTCTGGAGTTGGCTTATCAACGTCTCGTGTAGTAGCAGTAACAACAGCAGAAGTGGCGTAATTGTCATTCATATAGATACTCTTCCTGAAAACAGAGAAATAGTCTGTTAATTTCAGGAAGAGTCTAACTTTCACAAAGTCCTCAGATTAAGGCTCAGGGCATTGAAAAGAATGTCTGAACACTCAGAAATGTTTAAGATTGAACTTCAGCCATTACCTTTGACTGTCATCATCAGCAAGTCCTGAAGTTGGAGCTCTTGAAACATTATGATTTCAGCAGTACAGGGGTTAAATTTTCTTCCAATTTGCCCTAGGTTTTCTCAGGAGCTGGGAAGGCAGTTCTCCCAATTCCCAAGGAAGTTATTCAAAGCAGCATAAGGCAGAGCTCAAATTTTTCTGTTGAGAACTTATCACTGTACTCAAACCAAAAGGAAATTTAAAGAAGGCTGCCAAAACACTTCTCTGTTGCCCTCTCACCAAGAGAGGTATAAAAATGGATGAGTTACAAAGCAAACTACAGTGTATGGAATATATACATATATATATATATATTTAAAACCCCACCACTTTGTCTTATTTGCATGAGCACAAATCGCTTTCAACTTAATGCCAGAGAAAAAGGCAACATTTCCTGTGATGACTTGCTGAAAAGCTCACTGTATTTGTTTGATAATGGATTTTCGTTCATTGTCATGTACTTCACTCTTCATCAGCAGGAGCACTTCAGGGTAAAGAAACAGCCTTTTACCACACTGGAACAAAAGCTATATAAGAAAAAAAAAAAATCCTGAGCAGATGGAATATTATTTGCATTTGCACAAATAGTGGTTTTTAGCACAATTCATATTACTCCATTGTGAGCTAAAGTAAGCCAGATGTGTCTACAGCATGCTGCAGACGTGGAATCGGCTTTTTGATTGTCAGACTCTGAGGTCCCAACCTTATGATATCTTTGTACTTGTATATCCATTAGTTTTATTTCAGTTATTTATCAGGAGGGAAAAGAAGAAAATGGTACTATATATTTAAGAGGACCATTGCTGAGAGGGCCAAATTAACTATTTTTTATTTTCATGAGTGAGGATCAAATAGGTTTCAGTTACGTGAATGTCCATCTAGAGGTCTAGATGATGATGCAAAATTAGAAAACAGAATATAAGTGTAGTAAAATTCAGTTCTCTATGATTACATTAAATAATCTGTGACATATATTTTATTCTTAAGTATCTCCCATGAGAAGTAAATCAACAAATTATTTGGCATGACTGAAATGGAATTTTATATCTGAAAATGATCTTTGATACTATCTAGACCAATTTCCTTATTTCACAAATCCGGCAACTTAGTGATTAAAGTGAGTTGGAACTGAAGTGAGTTGTAGGAACTGGTGCAGACAGAACCAAAGCCTGGTCTCCTGACCTTGAATCCAATCATCTATCCACATTTCACCAATTTCTAAAATGTTTTAGCTGGGCTACAAACTTAGACAGGTTTGATAATTCAAGCATTAAAAAAGTGAAGCTAACAAATTTTTCTCAGCCTTTAATATGTTATCTGTGCTGTATCCTTCTAAGAGCAGGAAATAATTAGCAGCATTTCCCAAAGTTTCCTGGCCCAGACTCCCATTTTCCACAATACATACAAAAGGTAACTTGTGTACAATGTTCTTTTGGGAATTGCAACAATGGAGTATTACATCTCCTTTTTCCTTTTTTAGAGTGAAAAGAGATAGAGCAAATTTAAAGAAATCACAAGGGAAAAAATCATGAATGACATCAAAATTCTGATAAAGATAAAATGAAGGTATTCGATTTAATTAAAAACAATGAGTGATATATTTAAATATAGCTAGACATTTTTGATCCGGGGAAGGCAATGGCACCCCACCCCAGTACTCTTGCCTGGAAAATCCAATGGACGGAGGAGCCTGGTGGGCTGCAGTCCATGGGGTCGCTAACAGTCGGACAGACTGAGCGACTTCACTTTCACTTTTCTCTTTCATGCATTGGAGAAGAAAATGGCAACCCACTCCAGTGTTCTTGCCTGGAGAATCCCAGGGATGGGGGAGCCTGGTGGGCTGCCGTCTGTGGGGTCACACAGAGTCGGACACGACTGAAATGACTTAGCAGCAGCAGACATTTTTGATCAGTTAACATTTATTTATTTCATTTCTTAAGCAAGCCTCTGCTTTCCATATTATTCTCTATGTCTTATATTAAAAAAGTGTCTATGCTGATAGTAGAACAGTGGCTGCTCTCTATCTATATTAATTTAGAATCTGGAGAAGGAAATGGCAACCCACTCCAGTGTTCTTGCCTGGAGAATCCCAGGGACGGGGGAGCCTGGTGGGCTGCCGTCTGTGGGGTCGCACAGAGTCGGACACGACTGAAGCGACTTAGCAGCAGCAGCAGCAGTGGGTAGCCCATTTTTATCTGGCTTTGAGATTCTCTCATTCATTTGTCCATTTAATCATGGAATGATATAATTGAGCTCCTACTCCTATCAGTGCTCCTATCAGGAACTGTGCTAGGCATTGAGAGCACAGAAGTAAATAAGTAGAGCACTTCTCCAAATAACAAACAAACAAATATATATAATCAAGTGAACAGGCATACAAAGAAAAAACAATTACAATAAAACATGTTATACTATATTCCATACCACATCTTATACTTTCTGATAGTATAATACACAAAAGTGCTTATAACAGGATGTTCAGTTCAGTTCAGTTCAGTCTTTCAGTAGTGTCCGACTCTTGGCAACCCCATGAACCACAGCACGTCAGGCCTCTCTGTCCATCACCAACTCCCAGAGTCTACCCAAACCTATGTCCGTCGAGTTGGTGATGCCATCCAGCCATCTTATCCTTTGTCGTCCCCTTCTCCTCCTGCCCTCAATCTTTCCCAGCATCAAGGTCTTTTCAAATGAGTCAGCTCTTTGCATCAGGTGGCCAAAGTATTGAGATTTCAGCTTCAACATCAGTCCTTCCAATGAACACCCAGGGCTGATCTCCTTTAGGATGGACTGATTGGATCTCCTTGCAGTCCAAGGGATGTCTGCCCTCTGATGCCCTCTTGCAACACCTACCATCTTACTTGGGTTTCTCTTACCTTGAGCATGGGATAAAACTACCTCATGCTTCTACTAACTCAAACAATAAACACATTCAGTAAAGTAATAAGATATTAACTTAATGAACAGAAGCCAATAGTATTCATATGTAAAAACAATAACTATCTAAAGGATATGGTGGTAGTGAAAATATTATTTTCCATACCAACAAAGAAGATAAAATACTTAGGTATACATTTAACAAAAAACATGAGGGAACCTTTAAAGCATTTCCGAAAGACTCAATGCTAGATCTGAACAACAAAAGAGATTCTTCTGATTAGATAGGGCAACTAATCATCATAAAGATGTAAGTCTTCTCTTAGTTAATGTACAGACCAATATAATTCCAGTGAAAGTAAATACTTTTTTTTATAATGGAGCTAGACAAATTGAATTCAAATATTACGTGGAAAAAGTAAAAACGCAAAAGGTAAAAAAGAAAAAAGTATTAGGAGGATACTTGCCCCTTATTAAAATAAACTAAATTGCAATAAAACATACTACTGACCTTGTTAAGATATTCTACAATAAATTATGTTAAAATAAATAATAAATCCTTTATAATTAAGACAGTGTATTTATACAAAATACAAAACATGGTCTATAGGAGGAGGGAATGGCAAACCACTCCAGTATTCTTGCCTTGAGAACGCCATGAACAGAATGAAAAATATACCAGAGTCCAGAAATAGAGTCATGTATGTGAAATATAAATATATGACCAAGTGGCATTTCAAATTACTGGGGCAAAGATGGGCTTACTAATAAACAAGGCCTGAAGAACTGATTAGCCATTTGGAAAACACTGAAATTAGACTCATATCTCCCATTATAAACAAACCAAAAAACAAACAAACAAACAAAAGCAACAAATCGAAAAGATTGACAAATGACTATAGAATACACAGAAATATTTTGTCTATCAAAAATCAACTTAAATAAAATTTAAAGATAACTTACAGAATACAAACAGTCCTTAAATACATGAAAAGATACAGATGCATGCATCTACTCATTTGTCATAAAGGAAACATAGAAAGGATAAAGCAAAAATAAAGAGACTGGTAGGTGAAAGAGAGGTGGAATGAAGTAGAAAGACACAGAATTGAATAGTAGGAAGTACCTCTTCCCTAAATGTAATTTCATAATATATTTCTGAGTTCTGGAACCATATTAATGTTTCACATACTCAATAAAATAAAACTAGAATCAACAGGCAGAGGAATAGGGAAACTGAATCTTAAAATGGAATACAAAGAACAACAATCAAACCATATTTCAAATAAATAATATAATAGCTTCACTAAGGAAAGGGATTGGAGGGTAGAAGGTGAGAATCAAATGCTACTTTAGAACACAGTACTTTGCCTGTATTGCCTCAGTAAAAGAACAACAAACAAACAAAAAAAAAAAAACACTAAATACGTTATCAGGAGAAAAAGGGAAAAGGGAAGAAAAAAGAAGAGAATGAAGAGGGGGAAAAGAATAAAGATAAAGTAAATGTGACAAAATGTTAATATTTAAAGAAAGTGAATGAAGCGTACAGAGGAATTCTTTGCCTATTTCTTGCAGCTTTTTTTGTAATTAAAAAGTCAAGAGGAATGAGCAAAAAGGAAAAATGTATAATAGGAAAGAAATTACTCATGAAGGGGAAAATAGCTTGTCTCTGACAAAAACCTCCCCTATGCAAAACTGCTGAATACAGACTTGGTATCACTGAAAACATGTATAAGAATACTCCTAGTGATACTGACACCTGCATATCTGCTGACACTCAAGTGATTAAATGAGCTGTGGGATAATCATAAATCAGAATATTTTATATCAGTGAAAATAAATATAAGTATGTACAACAACATGGGTAAGGCTTGAAACATAACTTTGGATTTTAAAAAAAAAAAAAAAAACACTACANTCAAGTGATTAAATGAGCTGTGGGATAATCATAAATCAGAATATTTTATATCAGTGAAAATAAATATAAGTATGTACAACAACATGGGTAAGGCTTGAAACATAACTTTGGATTTTAAAAAAAAAAAAAAAAACACTACAGGAAAATGTGCACAGCATTAACCCATTTAAAGAATCTGCCTACAGGGCAGGAGATCCAGGTTAGATCCCTGGGTCGGGAAGATCCCCTGGAGAAGGAAATGGCAAACCACTCCAATATTCTTGCCTGGAAAATCCCACGGACAGGGAAGCCTGGTGGGCTACAGTACATGGATTGCAAGAGTCGGACACGATTTAGCAACTAAACCAACAACAACAACAACCCATTTCTACAAGGCACATAAACAAGTAAAACTATATATATATATATATATATATACACACAAACACACACACATATATATAAATGTCATATATATGTAATATATAGAAAAAACTTTTTTTTTTTTTATAAAAGCAAGTAAATTATAACAAAAATTTAAGCCAGAGTTTCCCTCTAGGGAAAAGTACAGGGACAGAACAGGGTTGTTACAGTTAGTCATGTTCTAATTCTTAAGTTAAATAGCTAGCTTCATGAGGCAAAATTTTAAATATAATAAAAAAATAACTACATATGCTTAAAAATATAATTCTGAAGATCTCTTGTTTCATTGTCCTTCCTTGTTGCAGTACTCAAAGTGCATGAGCTGTACCCTCTCAGTGACCAAAATTTGCTTTGGTAAGTAAGAGAAGAAAACACTCTAATCCAAATTAAAGAACAACAGTGACCAATTAGGCTCCCTCAATGGCTCAGCAGTAAAAAATCTGCCCACAATGCAGGAGATGTAGGTTTCGATCCTTGGATCTGGAAGAACCCCTGGAGAAGGAAATGTCTACCTTTTCCTGAAAAATCCCATAGACAGAGGAGTCTGGTGAGCTACAGTCCACAGGGTCACATAGATTCAGACACGACTGAGCGACTGAGCACAGCACACAATGTACTCAAACAAATGATGCTTTACTGAAAAGATATCAAGAATCAGTAAAAGACCAATAAATATTAGATCTGGAGGTGAAAATCCTTCTAGCATCCTACTAATCACATCAAAACTTATTGCAGACATCAGTAAAGTTGAACCTAAAATGCCTAGAATTTACATGTGCATTCAACTTATGAAAGATTAGGAAAATTTTCAGGAATATTTTTAATTTGACAATATAAATGTTCACTGAACATAATTCACATCCTAGTTTAAAAATTAAATGAGAAAACAAATGAGTAGTGCTGCAAAAGAAAAGAGAATATAAAAATGTTACCCTTTAACCAGAAACTAGATTTTTCAGTTAGGCCTCCTATGCTACAAGTCATATATTCTCACTGAATTTTAGGTGACTATGCAAAAACAGCAATTCATCCTAAAAAAAAAATCTACATTTATAAATACTGTACACATAAACATACTCTAAACGTAATGCAATAATATAGATGATATACATATTTATACATGTTTGTTCAATGAGAATTTGTAAACATAACAATGAAAAACTATGAATTTCAATATGTGGAATATAATATCTTCTCAGCTAGCTGAGAAGTTACAATTTTTAATGTTTCAAACTGCTGTAGTCTTCTTTGGTCTATTGAAAGTTGACTGCTGTAAGTCTATGCCCAGAATCTTTAAATTCACATCAAGTGTACCCAACAGCAACAATTTCCATAAAAATTCAGCCAACACTTTTCAAGAAGTAGAAATCTACAAAATTTTCTTCAGGTATTTTGTCTGTTTGCTTGCTTTTAAGTCTTAAGCAAGACTCAGCTCAGTCCACTTCAGTTCAGTCGCTCAGCCATGCCTGACTATTTGAGACTCCATGGACTGCAGCACGCCAGGCTTCCCTGTCCATCACCAACGCCCAGAGCTTACTCAAACTCATGTCCATCGAGTCGGTGATGCCATCCAACCATCTCATCCTCTGCCATCCCCTTCTCCTCCTACCTTCAATCTTTCCTAGCATCAGGGTCTTTTCCAATGAGTCAGTTCTTCACATCAGGAGGCCAAAGTAAGCAAGACTACAGACACATATTGCTTCATTTCAAATGAGAACTTCTTGTTTTTCTAAGAATTAAAGGATACAAGGTCATCATATATTCCTTTAAAGCAATAAAGTTAATTAAAAGCACAATGAACGACAGTTCCTCATCTTTAACGTTGTAATGGTAATTAGCATAGTCAATGAGCATATCATTTTTCATTGACAGACCTCTTCTAAAACACAAAAATAAAGCACATTAAGTCATAACACCACACAAGCAAAGAAGCACTCGGTTTCCAAATAGTATGCATTTTTTTCCAGTAATTCTGCCTGTGGTCAACTATATTTTGTTTACACAAGCATAATAACTCTTGCAAAGTCTAAACAAGAAATAGGTGGAATTATCTATGCACTTTTAACTATACTCAAAGAAATCTGTTTATATCTGTTAATAGTTAATTTAAGAGTAGAATACTAATATAATGATAATAATTTTTACAACTTTTAACATAGAAACAATTTTTGATCTTTAATTTCCAATTAAAGATGCTCCTACTGAGTCAAAGGCCCATTTTTCAACATTCTTTCATTTATATGAAAAACAAAGGATATGTAAAAAGTGAGGAAATATGGGAAATATTGAGGTCAGGAGGAGAAGGAGGCAACAGAAGAGGAGACAGTTGGATGGCATCACCGACTCAATGAACATGAGTTTGAGCAAATTCTTCAGTTCAGTTCAGTTCAGTTCAGTCGCTCAGTCGTGTCCAACTCTTTGCGACCCCATGAATCGCAGCACGCCAGGCCTCCCTGTTCATCACCATCTCCTGGAGTTCACTCAGACTCACGTCAATCGAGTCCGTGATGCCATCCAGCCATTTCTAGAGGATAGTAAAGGACAGGGAAGCCTGGCATGCTGCAGTTGATGGATTTACTAAGCATTGGAGACAACTTAGCAACAGAACAACAACAACAGATGTAAGAATTGAAGAAAATCTAAACAGCATATCTAAATATGAAGATGGCAGTAAGTACAAATAAGTGGATAAACTTTTTTAACTGACCAAAAAAACAGGGTAAAATTTGCTGGTTAGAAAAGTATTTTCTCTCTATAAGAAAGATTCCCTATAGGAAATACCTCTTGATTAAAAATCTAATGGGTAAACATAATTTAATGGATTCAAGATTTATCTAAGATATCTGTTAGAGATTTAAAGAGAAATATCAGTTCAGTTCAGTCACTCAGCCATGTCTGACTCTTTGCGACCCCATGGACTATAGCCCACCATCACTAACTCCGAGAACTTGCTCAAATTCATGTCCATCAAGTCAGTGATGCAAACCAACCATCTCATCCTCTGATGCCCCCTTCTCCTCCTGCCTTCAGTCTTTCCCAGCATCAGGGTCTTTTACAATAAGTCAGTTCTTCGCATCAGGTGGCCAAAGTATAGGGATTTCAGCTTTAACATCAGCCCTTCCAATGAATATTCAGGACTGATTTCCTTTAAGATGGACTGGTTGGATCTCCTTGCAGTCCAAGGGACTCTCAAGAGTCCTCTCCAACATCATAGTTCAAAAGCATCAATTCTGTGGTGCTCAGCTTTCTTTTTCATCCAACTCTCACATCCATACATGACTACAGAAAAACCATAGCTTGGCTTCCCTGGTGGCTCAGAGGATAAAGCGTCTGCCTGCAATGCAGGAGACCCGGGTTCGATCCCTGGGTTGGGAAGATCACCTGGAGAAGGAAATGGCAGTATTCTTGCCTGGAGAATCCCATGGACAGAGGAGCCTGGTGGGCTACAGTCCACGGGGTCGCAAAGAGTCGGACACGACTGAGCGACTTCAGTCACTTCACTTTTGACTAGACAAGACCTTTGTTGGCAAAGTACTGTCTCTGTTTTTTAATATGCTGTCTAGGTTGGTCATAACTTTTATTCCAAGGAGTAAGCATCTTTTAATTTCATGGTTGCAGTCACCATCTGCAGTGATTCTGGAGCCCAAGAAAAGAGAAATATATAATACCTTTAAAAAGCTTGAGGTTGAATCATAAGAAACAGACATGTTACTTTCTTAATAAAAGATGTAGCACATACATGATTAAATTTACATCGTTTTAGTTATTTTCTATTTCCCTTCAATGGAGAAAGCAATGGCACCCCACTCTAGTACTCTTGCCTGGAAACTCCCATGGACGGAGGAGCCTGGTAGGCTGCAGTCCATCGGATCACTAAGAGTCGACAAGACTGAGCGACTTCACTTTCACTTTTCATGCATTGGAGAAGGAAATGGCAACCCACTCCAGTGTTCTTGCCTGGAGAGTCCCAGGGATGGGGGAGCCTGGTGGGCTGCCGTCTATGGGGTCACACAGAGTCAGACACAACTGAAGTGGCTTAGCAGCAGCAGCATTACCCTTCAAAGTGTTCTATAAATAAATGCTCCATCTCTACTTGATTAATTGAGGAATAATAGTGTTTCTCTAAGGGCTGTTTAGGCAAGAGTACTGGAGTGGGTGGCCATTGCCTTCTCCAAGGAAACACTAATACATACCAAAAATTTCAGTGAGTACTTTTTAGAATTACACAGATGACTAAACAAACTATGTTATAATTTCTAAAAGAGAAAGAGAGAGGTAAAGTCTCTATAATCCATTGCTAGCATGGTCAACAAAAATTTGTATCATATAAATAGAACTTTTGAACAGGCAAATGAAGAACCGTGCTACTTACATCACCAGTGATTCTTTATTATCACAGCAGGAAGAAATCCCTACAGCAACTACAAAAGAAATAAAAACAGAAACTAACAAGATACAGAGGGCATTGTCTGAGTCTTATAAGTTGGAAGAATATGCATGAAATATTTCAAAATCACACATCTTTAGACCAAGTTACATTCCAAAATCTGAGATTTCTTTTTATTTTATCTCTTGCTCATAGGCAAACATATTTGAATTCTAAGCAGTTTCCCAACAGAAAGAAAAAAACTGCAATTGCAACTTAAAGCAATATATTAAGGTATTATGCTAAGATAGTTTTTCGCTCCTCAGTCTATGGAAACTGGTTACTTAAGACTTTCTTTTAGATACCAAAAGTAAAGGGAACAAAAGCAAAATGACCAAGCAAACTAAAATACAACAAACTAAAAACTATTAAATAGGAGAAAATATTTCCAAACCATATATCTCAAAAGGGGTTATATTCCAAATATATAGAAAACTCAACAGCAAAAAAATTTTTGATTAAAAAGTGTAAGTTCTCAATAGATATTTTTCCAAAGAAGACATATAGATGGACAATAAGTACATGAAAAGGTGTTTAGCATCATTAATCACCAAGGAAACGCAAACCAAAACCACAAATGAGATACCATCTGTTAGAACAGCTATTATCAAAAATGGAAGAAATAACAAGTGTTTGTAAGGAAATGGAGAAAAGCAGCACCTTGTGAACTGGAATGTTCATTGGTGGAATGTAAATTGATGAAGATGCTATGGAATACCATATGGAAGCTTCTCAAAAAATTAAGAATAGAATTATTGTATGATGCAGCAATTCTACTTCTGGATTTTATCCAACAAAAACAAAAATAATAACTCAAAAAGACATGTCCACCCATGTTCAGTGCAGCATCATTTATAATATTGAAAATATAAAATCAATCTCAGTATCCATCAATGGATGCATGGATAAAGAAAATGTAATACATACACACACACACACACATATACACACACAGGAATATGATTTGATCATAAAAAAGAAGAAAAGTTTACCATTTGCAACAATGGATAGAACCTGAGGGCATTATACTATGTGAAATACGTCAAACAAAGACAGATACCTTATGCTATCACTATATAAGGAATCCTAAAACAAAGGAGCACATGGATAGAGAGAGTAAACCAGTGGTTTACAGAAGCAGAGGGTAGGGGAAGACAAAATGGGCAACTGGGTATAAAGGTACAAATTTCAAGCTATAAAATAAATATTCACAGGTATAATTTAATATATATATTAAATATATACAAATAATATATATACAATGACCATAGTTAATAATATGTATGGTGTATCTGAAAGTTGCTGAGACATGAAGTTTTACAAATCCCTTACCACAAGAAAAAAATCTATAGCTATGTATGAGCAAAAATGTTAGCTTGATTTTATTGTGATCATTTTTGCAATATATGTAAGCATTACATCATTATAAGCATAAAACTGACATAATGTTACATGTCAAGTATACCTAAATAAAAAAGAAATTTTAAATCTCATTACAATATGATAAGAAACTTAAGGGAAAAAAGTGGTGGTCTTTCAGGGATTCCTTTATCCATTCACTCATTGAAAACACAATTGTAGAGTATCACTACATTCAAGACACTATGCAATGAAAGATATAACACAAATCCTTTAAATTAGAAATTTCATCCTAAGACAATTGCATCAGTATTAAAATAATACACAAATAATAATAAAAATATTATATTCACCTTAAGAATATCACACTAGTATTAAAATAACAAACATTAAACCTTAGTGTTTAAATATTTATAGTGAGTGAGACTTGCCATTGTTTGTAAAGTTGGTATCACTGTTGGAACATCTCAAATAATAAATGATTAAAATAAAATATTAGTATACCAAGTTACAACAAACCTAGACAGGGTATTAAAAAGCAGAGACACTACTTTGCTGACAAAGATCAGTACAGTCAAAGCTGTGGTTTTTTCCCATAGTTATATATGGATGTGAGACTTGGACCATGAAGGCTGAGTGCCAAAGGAAATGCAAGAGACAGGAGTTGGATCCCTGGGTCAGGAAGATCCCCTGCAGCAGGAAATGTAAACTCACTTCAGTATCCTTGCCTGGGAAAATTCCATGGACAGAGGAGTTTGGTGGGCTACAGTCCATCAGGCTACAATGAGTCAGACATGACTGAGCAACTGAGCACAGGCACACACGTGCTGCTCAGGGTAGGTGTTTAATAAACTAATCTACTCTGGAGGATTTATTTACAGACATTCTTTGGAAATAGTGTATATTAATATTTAAATATAGTAAAGAAAAATAATCATCCCAAGACAAAGGGTAAAATTTGACTCTTGTAGAGATACAAAATGAACACATGTGAAAGATTTTATTCTGCTCATACAATGAGGGAACCAGGCAAATGTTACAACCAGTTCAAAGGAAAAGTTAAACTAGCACAAATTGATAGGGAGTAAAAGGATGCTAAAATGAACTGCAACCAAAAAGGAGAAGGAAGACAACTAAAATTCTACCCAACATGACACAATTACCCGTGTAACAGTTACCTGAAACATATAAATAGCTGTAAAATATAAAATAGGCCAAAGACAAGGAACGGGGCTCAGTTCAGTTCAGTCGCTCAGTCGTGTCCGACTCTTTGCGACCCCATGAATCGCAGCANTTGGAGAAGACTCTTGAGAGTCCCTTGGACTGCAAGGAGATCTAACCAGTCCATTCTGAAGGAGATCAACTCTGGGATTTCTTTGGAAGGAATGATGCTGAAGCTGAAACTCCAGTACTTTGGCCACCTCATGCAAAGAGTTAACTCATTGGAAAAGACTTCGATGCTGGAAGGGATTGGGAGCAGGAGGAGAAGGGGACGGCCAAGGATGAGATGGCTGGATGGCATCACGGACTTGATGGACGTGAATCTGAGTGAACTCCTGGATTTGGTGATGGACAGGGAGGCCTGGCGTGCTGCGATTCATGAGGTCACAAAGAGTCGGACAGGACTGAGTGACTGAACTGAACTGAACTGAACTGAACATTCCTTAGGATTATATAACAATAATGTATTCTGCCTGAGGACAGTCTCTGGATTAAACCTTCTGGCTAACTCTGTTATCTTAAAATGTAAATTATGGAAGTAGGTCTGGTGAGGTCTTTACAACAAAGACATTCTTTGGATTCATTGGAGAGTATATAAACTCATTGCTAACACTAACAAGCAGGTACTCTTTCTGCCCCCTTCTGATGCCTATGTCAGAAGCTTTCTCTATCTCCTTTATACTTTAATAAAACTTTATTACACAAAATAAAATAAAATTAAATTAATGAACCATGTAGCTAAAATAAATTGAAAATAGTACACATCTTGCAGTAGCTCTCAAAACAAAAATTAAAAGAAAAGGAATACAACTGCATCTAAGTAATGTCTGTCATAAGAGTGCAATGAAACATCTAACTAATACTTCTTAGTAAGCATAAAAGACAAAACAAAAAATGAAATTTTTAATAAGAAACACTAGTGCTGAAAAATCTTATACTTAAAAAAAAAAAAAACCGACATAGAATGGATGTGAACCCTTAACAACTGTTCATTTAAGAGAAACAACAAGCTAAGGTTTAGAATATTCAGTATTTAACTCACCAAAAAATAAACAAATAAAGTTAATTAACTGCAACAAGAACTTACATGTACAATTCACAAAAATAAAATACAACTGGCTATACTTCCTTGATGAAAGTTCACTTTATTATCTATGAGTGAATAATTTGGAAAAAGAAAACAAAATCTGAGATGAGAAGCACATCAATGCTTTTAATGCTTATTTCCTAGTCTCAGTGTTCTTAATGGAACTCAAGCCACTCCTCCAGAGTATCCAAGAATAAACAACATTTAGGCTACAAAGAACAAAGGTTTTTATTTGGGGTCTGATGAACTACAACTCACGAGACACAGACTCAGGTAAAACCAAAAGAGTGTTCTAAGGAAGAAAAGAGTTACGGTCTTATAAAGGCAAAAGGCTATACTCTTGACACAAGAAAAGAAATATTTGTCCTTTATGAGTAAGCTGTTACCAGTTGTTTTAGGGTAAAAATCCAGTACATATCTTGGGTTTCTGGCAGATGTCCTAGATTCTGTTAGGACAGTAAGTGCTCAAGAGGGCAGATATTACGTAGGCTGAAATATGCATAAGCCACACTTCTTCAGTGGCCTCCCCACTCCAGTTTAGAGAGCAATCTTAGCAATACCAACTCCATTTAGATTTTCCTTTCACAAGAGAAACAGAACAGAGAAGAAAAAAAATGAACCTTAAGAATTAGATTTATATCCCAGTTCTACAATGGGCTATAGGGGTAGAACTCAGTACCCCAAGGCAGACAGTGGGCCTTGATTTCTTCATTTATAAAAGGAAAAAAACAAAAGCAGCCTCTTTTTCAAAAAACAAACAAAAAAAATTTATGATAATCAAATAATATAATGACTGGGGAACTGCTTTAAAAACTCAAGTTATCAGAAGAATCATCACCTAAGTGATCAAAACACACAAATATGCACAATTTTCTAAATAAGAGAGAACTATCCCAAAGCCAGAAAGAGTGAAATACAAAATATTAATTTATTTAGTTAATATATTTAAAGAAATAAAACAGGCCACCAGGAAGAAGACAGGTTTTAGTCAGAAACTTAAAAGGAAAGATAGAGAAATATTAGCAGAATTCATGTATTATCCAGAGAAAAGGACACTTAAATCAACGTTTTAAACTATTCCACTCCTCTTGCTAAAGCTATTTCTATAAAGTGAAAGAAACATGCTACCTCACCATAATATCATTTAACTCAATTTATTTAACTCCTTTTATCCTAGTTCCGTGTTCACCACACACTGTGTGATCATAATGTGATGCACCATTTGTTCTGCCTGAGGGAGACAACAGACTCAGCATTCCATCCTCTGACAGAGAAGTTAGATGTGTATAAGAGACAGCAAGGAGATCTAACCAGTCCATTCTGAAGGAGATCAACTCTGGGATTTCTTTGGAAGGAATCATGCTGAAGCTGAAACTCCAGTACTTTGGCCACCTCATGCGAAGAGTTGACTCATTGGAAAAGACTCTGATGCTGGGAGGGACTGGGGGCAGGAGGAGAAGGTGACGACAGAGGATAAGATGGCTGGATGGCATCACTGACTCGATGGACATGAGTTTGAGTGAACTCTGGGAGTTAGTGATGGAAAGAGAGGCCTGGCATGCTGTGATTCATGGGGTCGCAAAGAGTCGGACACGACTGAGTGACTAAACTGAACTGAACTAAACTGAAGTATCAGATGGGGCTTCTCTGGTGGCTCAGATGGTGAAGAATCTGCCTGCAATGCGGGAGACCTAGGTTTAATCCCTGGGTTTGGAAGATCCCCTGGAGGAGGGCATGGCAACTCACTCCTGTATTTTTTCCTGGAGAATCCCCATGGACAGAGGAGCCTGGTAGGCTACAGTCCATGTGGTTGCAAAGAGTCAGACACGACTGAGCTACTAAGAACACACACACACACGTATCAGATACTTTTTCTGACCCAATCATGTCCTCCCTTTTGGTTAAATACATTTAACATTTTTTTTTCCTACTGTACAAGAATTGTCCCTCTTGTTTCACTTTCAAACTACCTCCAAGTTTCTTTCTTTCCCTTTATTAGTCAACTTATGGCAAAAGTTATCTAGACTTTCTGCCTTCTGATCTCCTCATCCCATTTATGCCTCAGGCACTGTAATCTCCTTTGAGACTCAACATTTCACTAGAATCACTACGTGATCAAATTCCTGTCTGTGGAATCGCATGCCGTATTTGCAGACCTTGTTCTCTCAGATCCCTCTAGAACATTTGGTACTGTTCATCACTCCTATTTCTTGAAATGCTCTTCCTACTTCTTTCCATGTGACTGCTCTCTCCTGATCGTCCTCTCATTTCTCTGACTCATATCTACTTCTGTGAGAATTAAGCACACATTTCCTGAGTGGTCGTCAGGTACCACATGCTTTGTCAGACAACAGAGAAATAAAGATGAATAAGACATGGGAGAGATATGAAAAGTAGAAATAGATTCATACACAAAGCATGTCTACTCCTAGTCCTGTGTTTTCTGTATGCGAGCTTCTGTACCTGAGTTTTACAGCTATCTCCTGTATTCTAAAAAAGAGACATTTTCATCCTCTTTTCATGTAGGAGAAAATCATGACTCAAAAAAAGATAGATAATTTGCTAAAGGCCACGTAACTTGTGAATCATAGAGTGGAAATTCAGTGCAGGTTTGTCTAAATCTGATCTCTGTGCTCTTGTTCTTGATGCTATAGAATAAAAGTATTATAAGAACTGTGATAAGAATATTACTGTGCAAAGTTCCAGGGGCCTAGCACAAAAGTTGAAGCATTCAGTTCCATTGGAGGGTGAAGAACGGAAGAGGTATCATGCTTGTGTAATGTCATTACAAATGTCTATCCATACACAAGGTAGACAAGGAGAAGAGTACTTTAGAGGGGCAGGAACAATCTTTAAATATTGATGTTTTCAAATCTAGAAGAGTCATATTCTGCCATCTTTTTTTTTTTATCTCTCATTTTATGGGCTGTCTGTGGGGCTTCCCTGGTGGTTCAGTGGTAAATAATCCGCTTGCAATGCAAGAGACACAGGATACTCAGTTTCGATCCCAGTGTCAGGAAGATCCACTGGAGGAGGGCATGGCAATCCACTCCAGTATTCTTGTCTGGAGAATCCCATGACACAGGAGCTTGATGGGCTATAGTCCATAGGGTAGCAAAGAGTTGGACATGACTAAAGTGACTGAGTTCACTTGCACAAGTTGTCTGTGAACAGTCCCATCCACTCCAGAGGCAAACACTAGTATAGATATATTAGTCTCAAACCTATGGTTTTTCCTCCTATGAAATAGGGAATCATAATATTTATTTTTGAGGTTATTGTAAAGACTTAATATTTTAATGTACATAAAGTATCCAGTACCATGCCTAGTACCTAATAGGTGTTCAATGAATGACAGGTACTTTTTGAGGTAAACGCAATTAAGAGACAAATGAAAGATGAATGATATTGACACAAGCAACTGGGAATTTCACTCTCACCCAGGGCTGAAACAATGTCTGTAGAGCTTTTTTTCTCCTTTCACATATTTTTTTCTTTTATGTTAGATTCTATTTTACACAGACTCTGTGTAATGACAGGATGTGTATGTGTGTGCTTAGTCACTCAGCTGTGTCAGACTCTTTGTGACCCCATGGACTATAAGCCCACCAGGGTCCTCTGTCCATGGGATGGGAGCTCTTAGCCTGTACCTTTAGACTATTTTTCTGAAAGGATCTATGAGTTAACTTTAGGAAATAACTCTGGCTTTGCTTGAGTCACATGTTTGTCCATGAACCGATTGTGTGTTCCAGGAAATACAGCATTAAAATTGACCCAACCTTTTAGTTCTGTGAGACTTTGATTGACAGACAGTCTCACTAAGACCGCACAGAGTGGGGAGGAAGTTCTCACTAGGAAATGAAGGCTTTCAGACAAAACAACATGCTTACCATACCTTTCTACCCAATCTCGTCTCTAGTATTTTTGTCTAGCATATCCTCCATGATATAAGAAAAGTATTTTTCTGAAATACAGACTGTATTATGTAACTCTCAAAACCTTAAAAACCTGTACCCTGCTTAGGAACACCAACTTCTTTATAGGGCTTCAAATATGCACACTATTGACCTCAACCAACCTTCCATTCTTTCCCATTAAGGTATGGTAAGGTAAGTAAACTTACCTTCAGTCAGTTCAGTTGCTCAGTCTTGTCCGACTCTTTGCTACCCAGTGGACTGCAGCACTCCAGGCCTCCCTGTCCATCACCAACTCCCAGACTTTACTCAAATTCATGTCCATTGAGTTGGTGATGCCATCCAACCATTTCATCCTCTGTCGTTCCCTTCTCCTCTCGCCTTCAATCTTTCCCAGCATCAGGGTCTTTTCTAATGAGTTAGTTCTTCACATCTGGTGGCCAAAGTATTGGAGTTTCAACTTCAACATCAATCCTTCCATTGAATATTCAGGACTGATTTCCTTTAGGATGGACTGGTTGGATCTCCTTGCAGTCCAAGGGACTCTCAAGAGTCTTCTCCAACACCACAGTTCAAAAGCATCAGTTCTTTGGCACTCAACTTTCTTTATAGTCTGACTCTCACATTCATACATGACTACTGGAAAAACCACAGCCTTGACTAGATGGACCTTAGTTGGCAAAGTAATGTCTCTGCTTTTTAATATACTATCTAGGTTTCCCACTCCAGTGTTCTTGCCTGGAGAATCCCAGGGATGGGGGAGCCTGGTAGGCTGCCGTCTATGGGGTCACACAGAGTCGGACACAACTGAAGCGACTTAGCATCATCAGCAGCAGGTTGTTCATAACTTTCCTTCCAAGGAGTAAGTGTCTTTTAATTTCATGGCTGTAGTCACCATCTGCAGTGATTTTGGAGCCCCCAAAATAAAGTCTGCCACCGTTTCCACTGTTTCCCCATCTATTTGTTATGAATTGATGGGACCAGATGCCATGATCTTAGTTTCTGAATGTTGAGATTTAAGCCAACTTTTTTGCTCTCCTCTTTCACTTTCATCAAGAAGCTCTTTAGCCTCACCTTATTTCAGTCTAACCTTACCTTACTACCACCAATACCATCTAGTGTTATCCATTTTCTAGCCTTTGCTCAAACTATCTGCTCAGAGTGACTCTTCTTTCCATCTTAGCATGGGAGTAGCCAATTTATTTTTCTGGACTGCAGTGGATTTCTTTTGACCCACCCAGAACTCCTATTTCTGGGAAAACTTGCTTCTCTCACTTTGCAATGATGTGTTTCCAAAAGCCAAAAGCCCACCAACCGAAGCCATATACATCATCATGCTTGTAGTCACAATAACTGACCGAAGTGTGAGCAAGTAATCCAAACTGGGCCAGTTGGAGTCCTTCCAAGATTGCTGGTACTCGAGAGATACCCTTGCCTTCTGAATCATTACTTTGGAGTGATGTTTAGCCCAAAGCTGCTGGTGACCATGTTTCCTAAGACAAGGAGAAAGCTCACGTGTAGTAGGAGGTTCTGAGGCCAACATGCAAAGAGAATCAGATAAGAGAGTTGGGGAGACTGAGAAAGTCAGGGTGTTCCAGACCTTGATCTAACAGTGCCAAATCATAGTCCTCTTCTTTTTCTTCTTTTTTTAGAATTGAGTCTGTCACTTAAAATAAATAGTCCTCCAGGTCCATCCACATTAAATATTTCTTTCTCTATGAAGCCTTTCTAGACTGTAACCTTATAGATCTGCTTTATTATGCAATTGCCATCTGCTTTTTCTGAAGTTATAGCTAATTATTTTCCTATTCCATTGGTTCAATCAGCTAGTAATATTTACCAAGTGTTACCATGTTTCCCACTGGACTAGACTGGAAGCTTGACTCATACCCCACTCAGCACAGAGCCTAGTACACAATAGAATTTAAAAAAAACATTTATTACATTGAATTGTTAAGGTTGTTCAAAGAAGGGTTTTATTTGATTGTGCCTGATGACATGTATTTCTCTCTCTGTTCCAAGCCCTGTGCTGATAATAGAATCACTAACGATCTACAATATTTCACTGAAAATGTAATTTTTGAAATATATGTGAACAAGTGAAGAACATAAGCTACATTCAAAGCAGAAAAGGGGTAGTTTTCAAATAATGAACTCAAGCCACTTCTGTGTCTTAACTCTAAATAGCAGGTACAAATTGGTTTATTTGCATTTTCTTGGTTAATTACACATTTTGGAATGATCTTTCCATGTGGAAGTCATTGATAACAGGATCTAATTCCAGAGACCGAAGTGCCATTAGTTTCATTGAATTGAAGCATTTTCAGAGGTTGGAGTCAAAGCCTGGGAATTAGAAATCGTGGGTCTTAATTACATCTTGATCAAAGATTGGTTGTTTTCTTGGAAGCATACAACCTCAAAAAATTCAAGTGCCTGTACAATGAAAATGAGAATCTTTGCTTCCTTCAGCATCCGACTTTTATATGGTTTAATGAAATATTACCTGTACATGCCTTTGAATTCCTAGGATAGTGTGCATTACTTTCCTAAGTCCTTGTATAGAGTAGCTATACATCACAGACAAATGGGTAAATTTAGCATCACAGACAAATGGGTAAATTAAGGTCTTTGGTTCAGTGGAAAACAAAGTCTAGCTGTTTGTAAGGGAGATACATGAAATATGAAACGGAAGGAACCTAACTTTCCCTTTGGAACTGGATGGTCCTATCCACCAACTGCATGTTGAGCAAGGGTATTTACTTATCTTTAATCTTTAGAAAATTGTATGAAATAGAGAATACCTTTTACCCATAATGAGACCAAACTTCAGATACCTTAGATAATTTTCTTCAAGGTCACCAAACAACAATTGGATGATGGTCGTGTGCTGATCTTTGTAGAATTAATTATGCTGCAAAAAGGCTGTGCTTTTGGTTCTGGCATACTAAGCCATTTACTCATAGCACTGAGTAAAAACTAGGTATGTGTTTTGGATATTTTTTCAAAAGTAGTGCTGTACATTTTATTATTGATTATCAGCAATAAGAGGAATTTTGAGCTGTAGGGCATTTTGCTCTATTAGAATGGCTCATAAATTTGAAAAGTTGGTCCTTGAATTTGACTCTAGTGGGGACTATAGGAATGCTGTGGGCTGTCGTTCTCACTCAAAGTTCAGATTAGGCATCAGATTTGCTTGTGAAGCTTAAAAAAACCGACTCTGGAGCCATTAAGAGCAGATTCTGACTCTGAAGGGTGTGTATATGTATGTATATGTTTACATGCTCTTCTCTGAGATAGGAAGACAGTAATCTCAGAGCAAAGGTTTCCCTGGGAGAAAACTAAAGCCAGTCCTGGGGAGGGGGTGAGAAACTCTAAGAAATCTAGGTTATCTCTGAGGTATCCTGGAGTCCCTAAACTCTCCCTCCAGTTGCAGACATTTCTAATTTGACTTCAGAATTGACCTGTTCTTCATAAAACCTGTGTAGCAGTGACATCAGCTGGTCCTGACAGGTCATGATCTCTCATCCTGGAGCAAGTTCAAGTCAAAACAGCTCACAGAGGGGAGGAGACAGTGCTCTGGGTGAACACGGGAAGCAGTTGAAAGGGAGAATCCTTTGGCAACAAGACCAAAACCTTACCAATAAGGAGGCTGCAATCCCTTTCAACCGCAAGATAAGACAGAATAATACCTTTCTGTTTCACTTGGCCAGTTTATAATGTGACACTTGAAGGGAAGCAAGTCTGTCAAGCTGGTGTGTGCATTATCTGATTTCCCCCACACTGCCCCTCCTGTCCCTCTTTGTGTCAGGAGTGCATTACTTGTTGGAGCAGTGAGCCTCAACCAACCTGGCGAGTGGGGCGAGGAGGATTATAGGGAAGAGCAGTGAGGCTCAACTAATGTGGGGAGTGGAGAGGGGTAGGGAGACATATAACAACACAAGCTCTGCTTTGACTCACAGACTGAATCCAGTTGAAAAGACAATTCAGATTTTGGTGTAATGACTCTATTTGCAAAAGACAGCAAGGGTTTTTCCTCAAGATGTTTCTTCAGAATTCAAAAGAAACAGTGCTAGAAGGATGCAAATACTACTCTCTCTTAATTTGTTTTATTGAAAGAGGTTTAGGGGTGTGTGTGTGTACATGTGTGCACTCATTCATTCTTCCCTGCACTGGCATAGAAACATGGAAGAAGTCTCTCTTGGACAAGGCCATAGAATGCTACAGGAGGAAGCTATTTCATTGCTATTTTCTATAACACACAGAATTTAATCTGATGTTCCTTTCCCATAGAAATTGGCAATAGTCAAACAATATAGCATGGGTGTCTGATTAAGATTAGCATGCATGAGGGTCCACAGCTTTATCTGAGACTATACACAAAAGCAAATAGTTTGTGGCATAGCCAAAACAAGTACAAATTGACTATAGATTCTGAAAGTGTGGAAGTGTCAGTCGCTCAGAGGTCTTGTCCAACTTTTTGCGCCCCCATGGACTGCAGCCTGCCAGACTCCTCAGTCCAGGAGATTCTCCAGGCAAGCATACTGGGGTTGCCATTCTGTTCTCGATCCTGATTAGTTCATAAAATAATTACTAATCATTATAGATGTAGTAATCGAATTCATTATAAAAACCGATCTTAGAAAACCATAGGGATCATTTAAAATATTGAAGTTTAACAAGTGTTTAAGTAGATCAGATCATAGATCATGCCTTGGTTTTTCTCATCTCTTTACCAAAGAAAAATTTAAATCCCTCAGATGAATATACCTGAAGAAAGTGAATGGCAATTTTTACTAGAGAATCTCAAAAGGACTTTAAAAATGAACACTAAGCAATAATAAGCAGTTATAATAAACCTGCTATCCTATACTGAGTCACTACTCTGTGCCTGACACAGTAGTATTTTACATAGATTATCTCAATTAATACTCTCAAAAGCCTTAGGGTTTAATGCTCAATGCTATTAGTATCCTCGTTTTATTGATAAGGGAAATGAATCCTACAGAGTTCAAGTTCACACAGCTAAAATATGTGGTGGAATTAGGAATGGAACTCTCCAAACTGGCTCTTAACCATCACTCTATCCCAGAACCACAAATAACTTCAACATGACCCAGAGATGTAGCAAGAGGAGTTAAATAGTATGTCGTACTGATGGATCTAGGATGAGGTTTTCAAAATTCATAAATTAGGGTTGTTCACTAGATCACATAACTTAATTAAAGCAAATAAAATAATCCTCCTTGCTTGCAAGGCTGATATTAATAAAGGATGTACTACTGAGATAGGTTCCCAAAGCTTGTTCCAAGCATGGCTGTTCACATATATTTGTGCAATATAAGCATCATACACTGCCAAAAAGACTCCAGAGAAACCTTATTACAATCTCTTTAGCTTACTTTTAAACTAAGAATTGCTGTGTATATAGGCTCCCCTGATGGCTCAGACAGTAAAGAATCTGCCTGCAATGCAAGGGATCCAGGTTCAGTCCCTGGGTTGGGAAGATAACCTGGAGAAGGGAATGGCAACCCACTCCAATATTCTTGCCTGGAGAATTTCATGGACAGAGGAGCCTGACGGACTACAGTGCATGGGATTGAAAAGAATCAGATATGACTAAGTGACTAACAATTTCACTTTCATATATCTATATGAAATATAGATGTATAAAGAAGAAAAATATAGATATAGTCAAGAAAAAATCACCCATATATAGCCTCATCCCTGTTCAGTTTTGTTGTTCTTGTATTCTAGTTTTTTGTGTGTCCATATATGAATATAAATGTCTATTTTCTAAATAAAAATTAGATATACCATAATAGTGTTTCATTTATTGTCTCTTCTTATCAATATATGATTCAGGAGCTAGCCACAACCCAGCTTCACATCTTATAAACTGTGAAACTTTAGGAAAATTGTTTAGTTTTCAAGTGCCTCAATTTGCTTTTTGTAAAATAGAAATATTATAAAGTTGGCATGAAAGTTTATTTTTAATATATGAAAAAATGCTTAGGGCAGTTAATGGCAAATAGTAAGTATTATATAGATTTTTGTTAAATAAAAAATAAATCCCAGAGGAAAGGATGCACATCTTTTAAAGGATTCTGATATTACCAAGTTACCTTTCAGAAAGAGCCTACCGGTTAAAGCAGCATGTGCGTGGAGTACCCATTTTCCTGCCCCCATGGCAGACTAGTTAAAAGTATAGGACATGAGGTGAAGTGAAAGTCACTTAGTTGTGTCCAACTCTTTGCGAGTCCATGCACTATACAGTCCATGGAATTCTCCAGGCCAGAATGCTGGAGTTGGCAGCCTTTCCCTTCTCCAGGGGATCTTCCTGACCCAGGAATCAAATTGGGGTCTTCTGCATTGCAGGCGGATTCTTTACCAACTGAGCTATGAGAGGTCAGGCCAAATCCTGGCTCCATCGTCTGATAGCCATGTTATTTTGGAAAAGCGACTTGACCATGCTAAGCTTCACTTTGATTTTGTATAAAATAGGAACGACAGTAAAAATATCTACATTTTAGGATTGCTGTGAAATTGAAATGAGATGATTCACAACAGAGCCTCTCATAGAGGAAGGGATCAATAAATGCGATTAGTCTGTATTTGCAGTCCCTCCATTTTAAAGATAAGAAAAATTAGGTATGTCATCTATGGCTGAAGAACTAATCTCCCATAAGCAAAAATAATACAGGAAATACAGTGAAGAGGATACTTATGGTTCTAGGTGATAAACTTTTTGTGCGACTGAACAATGTGAGTATCTTTTAGAATATACTTCCATGATGCTTTCCTGTGGTTAGTGCTCAGCATATATAAATTAGTAACCTGGACACTGGCACAGAAAGTATGCTTATTAAGCCTGCCAGTGTGAGGGAGTGAGAGCATGAGCGTCTCCTTGAAAGAAAGAAGCAAGAAAATACGCTTCTACCAGGAAAAGTGATAGTAGTCTATTTGAAGAAGGAAAATCAGTTGCCCAAGTATCTGGTGAGGAATGAATGACTGTGATCAAACCAAGAAGCAAAAGCTCTATCAACCAGTCTGTGCAAAACAATGCATGATGAATGTAAATCTAAAGATTACAGTACCCTAAAAGACTTGAATAGATAGACTGAGAACTGGGTGATGTCCTACTCTTTTGGGCACCGTTGATCAGGCTTTCAGATAAGTAACAAGATAGGAATGGGTTTCCTGAATAGGTATGGTCTTAAGAGTATATGATGTCATCAGAGGAGACCTATAATACAAATGGCTGAAAAGATGAAAGAACTTAGCATTATTCACTTTGAGGAATTTGTCAGGCTTTTTTTTTCCAGTACAGGCAAGATTCTCTTAGAGAGGAAAGTGTACAGTTGTTTATTTCCACTGATATTAGAATAATAGGAAGTGGCTTTCAAACTGCAGGACAGAAGATTTAAGTTAGGATGATTGAAAAAAAAAAACTTCTGAGTAATGTGAACTGTAAAACATTGCAAATGATTACTAATTAATACTATGCAACATTTGTAGAATTATTTAAATTTAGACTTTTTTGTATTAGTTTCAAATTATTTTAGTAGGTCTTAACTAAAGGCAGGAGAATAGACTGGATACACTCTCAAGGTTCCTTTCTATGATTTGATGATAAAAAGGACTTGATCCTATAAAGATTGCTCTGGCTTCTTTTCTATTGCAGCTACCCAAGGAACAGCTGTTGCCTTGACAACAAGGGACATTCTTAGGTTCCTCATATGCTAATAGGAAAACGGCCAATTTTCTTGTTCATAAAAGGAAACTGTTGGTTAATGTGTGCATCTTTTCCCCTCTCTCCCCCACTTGTCTCTTTCATTCTCTCTCTCCTCACATTACTAGCCACACTTACATGAACCTCAGTGAGAGAGTTAAAAGAAGATGAGAAAAGAGGGTAGAATAGTTTGTATTTTCAGCATCCTCACTGAAACTTAAGAAACTCATTCACAAAAGATTTTGGAGTAAGGTAATGCTAGAGCACTAACATGAAATCATCATTCAATGTATAGAGAAGAAAAACCATGATGGCGCAAATTTCTTATCGTGTGGGTAGACACACTGAACACATTTCAAGAGGAAGGACTCAATATACCTTCACTGATGTCTCAACATGGGATGACAAAATTAGCACTTCCAACTATCCAGGCACATGTATACAGACATCCACTCTTGACTAAACTGAGTAGATGGCATAGAGACCTAGCTTTACATAGGTTTACGTGAATAAAACTACAAAACACAGCAGGAGAACAGCAATTACTTCACATACAATTCACTAAAGTAATGGGTAACAGTTATTTCCCCTAGCGCGAAAACCATAGAACAATTCCTCCTTTCTCCTTTGCTACCTGAACTGTAGCCAAATGCAGGCTGGAAAACAGATCGATAGCTCATAAAAAGTGCTTTGAGTAAACTTACCCATATATTATGTGGAGAGCTATAGCTCACGGAATTAATGCAGGCCACCGTTCTGTGGTATTTCTTAAAGCCAAAACTATAAAAAAGCCATATTTCTTAGCCTAGCGGAATGGTGCTTTGTCCATGTAGCAGCGTGGAAACCACAGCCGTGTTCCACCAGACTCGTTTTTATATTTTGTTCACATGGATGGTGTGTACGTATCCTAACACACATTTCCTTGTATATTTACCCTACCTTTTTCTATACAGTAGTTGTATGGTGGGTATGCATTTTTGTTTGCAGTTTCACCACTCCCTGTTACCTCTCAAGGATTTTTTTTGGGTGGTATTGTTGTTAAACATATTTTTCTTTTGGTCATAAAAATAATTCAGGCTTGTACAGAATATGAAAGAGTTCACAAAAGAGCAAAGAAGGATATAAAAAAATCTCTTTATTGTTTTGAAGAGCAGTACTGGAAGCAAAGAAAGCTGATACCAATATATATGTTTTTAATTAACTGCTAGGATAGCATCAAATGCAGGACATTGTTTCCTGCTTGTTTTCTTTCTCTAGTTTTCTATGTCTATCATGGACCAAGAGAATAAGAACACTCCAATGATATATACAAACATACAGGTACAAGTAGGTGATGCTATATATTCTGATGATGTAGAGTGGCATTGTCAAGCAAGTGGGAGAACATAGAGGGTTTGAAAGGCTAAGCAAAGCCACATTCAGTTCAGTTCAGTTCAGTCGCTCAGTCGTGTCCGACTCTTTGCGACCCCATGAATCGCAGCACGCCAGGCCTCCCTGTCCATCACCATCTCCAGGAGTCCACTCAGACTCACGTCCATCGAGTCAGTGATGTCATCCAGCCATCTCATCCTCTGTCTCCTGTTCTCCTGCCCCCAATCCCTCCCAGCATCAGAGTCTTTTCCAATGAGTCAACCCTTTGAATGAGGTGGCCAAAGTACTGAAGTTTCAGCTTTAGCATCATTCCTTCCAAAGAAATCCCAGGGCTGATCTCCTTCAGAATGGACTGCTTGGACCTCCTTGCAGTCTTAAGGATATTTTGAAAACACTTCTATTTGTGGCACAATATTGTTGACAGGTTTTGGAACTAGCTTTTCTTATCCCAAGCCCACTCGGCCCCAATATTTCCCACAGAATGAGAGGACCATCTTCCTGGTTGGTCCCACTTTTAAACAGTCACAAAGTCTTCTGCCTTTTTCTCTTTCCCTATTTTGCATCCTCATTACTGATCTCTTTTCCATTCATCTCCCCCATTTAAAATTACTCAGTGTGTCCTTATTGTCTATATGAAAAATTTTTTGCAACCTTTCAGTTCTCTCTGCCTCATCTCATATTTGGAGAAGGAAATGACAACCCACTCCAGTATTCTTGTCTGGAGAATTCCATGGACAGAGGAGCCTGGTATGCTACAGTCCATGGGGTCGCAAAGATTTGGAGACGACTTAGCGACTAACTCTATAACTCACCTCATATTACTTCCTAGGCAAATGCTACCCTCAAAAGTCACTCCCTTCCCCATTCAGCAGTACTGAACTTCTTGTAATTTCTTGCTGCTCTCCACCTCCTAGGCTCAAAATTTTCCACATTATTATTATTCTCTCTACCTGGTATACACTTTCATCCCAGCTTTTCATCAGGAACCTTTGTATCCCCATCTTTGAGATTTCAAATAAGAGCTTATTATTTTTAATGAGTGTATATATTTTATTGTTTTCTCATTGGCTACATTATTTATTTTAATTTTTATTCTATATTTTAGTATAGTTGATTCGTAACGATTTATTAGTTACAGGTGTTACAGCAAAGCGATTCAGTTATACCCATACAAGTTTCTTTTCTTTTTCAAACTCTTTTCCTATTTTGTTTAATCCAGAATATTGAGCCAAGTTCCCTGTATATATAGTAGGTCCTTGTTGCTTTTCTGCTTTAAGTATGAGAGTGTGTACAAGATGATGCTGTGAAAGTGCTACATTCAATATGCCAGCAAATGTGGAAAACTCAGCAGTGGCCACAGGACTGGAAAAGGTCAGTTTTCATTCCAATTCCAAAGAAAGGCAATGCCAAAGAATGCTCAAACCACCGCACAATTGCACTCATCTCACATGCTAGCATAGTAATGCTCAAAATTCTCCAAGCCAAGCTTGAGCAATACATGAACCGTGAACTCCCTGATGTTCAAGCTGGTTTTAGAACAGGCAGAGGAACCAGAGATCAAATTGCCAACATCTGCTGGATCATGGAAAAAGCAAGAGAGTTCCAGAAAAACATCTATTTCTGCTTTATTGACTATGCCAAAGCCTTTGATTGTGTGGATCACAATAAACTGTGGAAAATTCTGAAAGAGATGGGAATACCAGACTACCTAACCTGCCTCTTGAGAAATCTGTATGCAGGTCAGGAAGCAACAGTTAGAACTGGACATGGACCAACAGACTGGTTCCAAATAGGAAAAGGAGTCCATCAAGGCTGTATATTGTCACCCTGCTTATTTAACTTCTATGCAGAGTACATCATGAGAAACGCTGCACTGGAAGGAACACAAGCTGGAATCAAGATTGCTGGGAGAAATATCAGTCACCTCAGATATGCAGATGACACCACCCTTATGGCAGAAAGTGAAGAGGAGCTAAAAAGCCTCTTGAAGAAAGTGAAAGAGGAGAGCAAAAATGTTGGTTTAAAGCTCAACATTCAGAAAACGAAGATCATGGCATCCAGTCCCATCACTTCATGGGAAATAGATGGGGAAACAGTGGAAACAGTGTCAGGTTTTATTTTTTTGGGCTCCAAAATCACTGCAGATGGTGACTGCAGCCATGAAATTAAAAGACGCTTACTCCTTGGAAGAAAAGTTATGACCAACCTATATAGTATATTCAAAAGCAGAGACATTACTTTGCCAACTAAGGTCCATCTAGTCAAGGCTATGGTTTTTCCTGTGGTCATGTATGGATGTGAGAGTTGGACTGTGAAGAAGGCTGAGTGCCACAGAATTGATGCTTTTGAACTGTGGTGTTGGAGAAGACTCTTGAGAATCCCTTGGACTGCAAGGAGATCCAACCAGTCCATTCTGAAGGAGATCAACCCTGGGACTTCTTTGGAAGGAATGATGCTAAAGCTGAAACTCCAGTACTTTGGCCACCTCATGCGAAGAGTTGACTCATTGGAAAAGACTGATGCTGGAAGGGATTGGGGGCAGGAGGAGAAGGGGACGACCGAGGATGAGATGGCTGGATGGCATCACTGACTCGATGGACGTGAGTCTGAGTGAACTCTGGGAGATGGTGATGGACAGGGAGGCCTGGCGTGCTGCGATTCATGGGATCGCAAAGAGTCAGACACGACTAAGCGACTGAACTGAACTGAACTGTGTACATGCCAATCCCAAACTCCCAGACTATTTCTCCCCCCTCATTTCCCCCAGTAACCATAAATTCATGGTCTAAGTCTGTGAACATTTCTGTTTTGCAAATAAATTCATTTGCATCATTTATTTTTATATTTCTCATATAAGCAAAACCATATGATATTTGTCTTTCTTTGTCTGACTTAGTTCATTTAGTATGATAATCTTCAAGTCCAATCATGTTGCTGCAAGTGACTTATTTTGTTCTTTTTAAAGGCTAAGCAATCCATTGTATATATGTATACCACATCTTCCTTATTCATTCATTAGATTGCTTCCATATCTTGGCTATATTAAACAGTATAGCAATGAACACTGGGCTGCATGCATCTTTTTGAACCATAGTTTTCTCTGGATATACACCCAGGAGTGGGATTGTTGGGTCATATGGTAGCTCTAGTGTTCATTTTTTAAGGAACCTCTGTAATATACTCCATTGTGGCTATAACAATCTACAGTCCCACCAATGGTAAAGGAAGGTTCCCTTTTTTCCACACACTCTCCAGCTTTTATTGCTTTATAGACTTTTTGATGATGGTCATTGTGACTAGTGTGCAGTGATACTTCATTGTAGTTTTGATCTACATTTCTCTAATAATTAGTGGTGCTGAGCATCTTTTCATGTTCCTTTGGTCTATCTCTCTGTTTTCTTTGGAGAAATGTCTATTTAGATCTTCCCACATTTTCTGATTGGGTTGTTTGTTTTTCTGATATTAAGCCACATGAACTATTTGTAAATTTTGGAGATTAATCCCTTGTTGCATTGTTTGCAAATATTTTCTCCCATTCTGTGGGTTGTTTTTTTCATTTTGTTTATGATTTCCTTTTCTGTGTGAAAGCTTTTGAGTTTAATTAGGTCCCATTTGTTTGTTTTTGTTTTTATTTTCATTACTCTGGGAGACAGATTGAAAAAGATTTTTGTTGTAATTTACGTCAAAAAGTGTTCTGCCTATGTTTTCCTCTAAGAGTTTTATAGTATCTGGGTAAGACCTCACTTAAAAAATTGTTTATTTTTAATTGAAGGATAACTGCTTTACAATATTACATTGGTTTCTGTCATATATCAACATGAATCATCCCACCCTCTCTTTTAAGACCTTGTTTTAATAGTGTGACAGCTGTGCCCCTGATCCTCTCCCACCTGGAGACAGACATGCTTCCCTGATGAGTTCAGAGAGCTTTGCCAAACTGTGTGCCTTTGGTATGCTTTGGCTTAGTTAATAAAAGTTCTGGAAGGCAGCATCCTACTCTAGTTTCGCTCGATGATACATGTCCCTATCACTTACTACAGAGAGCATGTCACATAATAGGTGCTCAGTGACTATACAATGAATGAATGAATAAATGTCCACTTCTGGGGACTTCCCTGGTGGTCCAGTGGTTAGGATTCCATGCTTGCACTGCTAGGGCCACAGGTTCAATCCCTAGTCAGGGAACTAAGATCACACATGCAACATGATACGGCCAAAAAATTAAAAAGAAAAAAAGCCATTTTCTTTGTGGCTCATCTGGTCTTTGGATGAATGTAACTCCCTCCAGGTAATCTAGTTACCCAAAGGAGATTTAGTGGGGAATAGATGGGGAAATGGTGGAAACAGTGACAGACTTTATATTTTGGAACTCTAAAATCACTGCAGATGGTGACTGCAGCCATGAAATTAAAAGACGCTTATTCCTTAGAAGAAAAGTTATGAGCAACCTAGACAGCATATTAAAAAGCAGAGACATTACTTTGCCAACTAAGGTCCATCTAGTCAAGGCTATGGTTTTTCCAGTAGTCGTGTATGGATGTGAGAGTTGGACTATGAAGAAAGCTGAGAGCCGAAAATTGATGCTTTTGAACTGTGGTGTTGGAGAGGACTCTTGAGAGTCCCTTGGACAGCAAGGAGATCCAACCAGTCAATCCTAACGAAAATCAGTCTTGAATATTCATTGAAAGTACTGATGTTGAAGCTGAAACTCCAATACTTTGGCCACCTGATGGGAAGAACTGAATCCTTGGAAAAGACCCAGATGCTGGGAAAGATTGAAGGCAAGAGGAGAAGGGGACAACAGAGGATGAGATGGTTGGATGGTATATCCAACTCAGTGGACATGAGTTTGAGTAAACTCCAGGAATTGGTGATGGACAAGGAGGCCTGGTGTGTTGCATCCACAGGGTTGCAAAGAGTTGGACACGACTAAGCGACTGAACTGAACTGAACTCCCTCCAGGTAATCTAGTTACACAAAGAAGATTTAGTGGCAACTCTGCCCTGATCTGGTGGCTCCTCTTATATCCCTAAGTTGATTTATCTCACCTTACCTTGCCTGTAGTACAGCTGACCAGTTAAATTGTATTTTTTTTTTTTTGCTTTTTCATCAAGATGTCATTGCTGTATTAATATCATGGCTTTTCCATGTTGCACAACCTGCCCAAGAATAATATATGCAGTTCTGCCTCTTTGTGTTTATTCAAAGACTAGAGAGTTAATGAAGATACAAATGAAGGAAAGTATAAATGATGAAACAGACATCTGAAAGGTTTCTTCTGGCTTCCCTGTATTTGTATTAGAATCTAGTCATTAAAGTGATATAATTTACTGAATAAAATCATTTTATTAAGCCTTTGGTCAGCAGATTATTAATACCTATATTATGTATAGAACTCATCTAAAATTAGTGATTACAGCTCTCATTTTTCTTTCAATACAATGAAAAAGTGTAAAAGAATTTTCAAAGTATGTGAAAAGACTGTGAAATCACATCACAGTTAACTCAATCAAAATTCTATACAATAATACAATAATAAAAAAACTGTTCTAATTTTTATGTTAGTAGTTACATCTTCTTCTCCCTATTTTATCATACAATGATACTTTCAAATCATTATAAATCTGTGAACTAATAACACATTTCAAATCTACAAAGATAAAAAAGACAAAAAACTTAATGATTTCTGATTCAGATCATATAGTGTTTCATTATTGGGTTTCCAGTAAATGAATAACATAAATTAACTATTTGTAGGTTGCTGGGTGACATGGATTCTTTTTGCTAACTCCTAACTAGAATCCCTACTTTTCTACAGCTTTCAGCCTTTCATGATTCACAATGAAACATTAATTTGCATGGTTCATGTAATCAGATTCAACAACAAACTTTGTTTATAAAATTTCACATATCTAAATTTTTTAGTATATATTATCTTCCAAGTGATTAATTTATGTGTCCATTTATCCATGATGATCTTACATTTAAACTTTCACTGTTAATTATTATCATTGTTATGGTTGCTTCACAATAATAGTAACTATCAGTGTTTAGAAGAATAAGATGGACTATGATTTTGCATCTGGATGTTTTTAAACGGAATGACACAGAGTTCTGTGTGACACCAAAGATTTTGTCGTTAGAGTGAGAATGAGATGAGGGGAAAAATTGTTAAGAGCTTGTTAGGTTGGTATTTGGGCCAAAATTATTTCTGGGGGTTTTCTCCTTAAGTACATCCTTAACGCTGCACCCAGAGATTTGGCTCAGATGTCAGGAATAATGAGCTCCATTATAATAGTAGACCTTGATGAGAGTTCTAGCTAAAAGAAAGAAAAGATGGAAAAAAAGAGACATTTGTGGTACTTTGCATAGACAGACATGTAGCACCATCTACTGGATTAGAATAAATGAATAAAATCTGTAAAACAAGTTTTTCCACTAGCAAAAGTATGAAACTATGAATACTAAAGCTTCCTATAGTATTGGTTTAGCCAGTTCTTTTGATTTTGAGGATTGTTACTGGTTTTTTATGTACACACACACGCACACAGCGGCACATCAAAAAATAAAATTGTGTAATTTTTTTTTAACAAAGCAGTGGTTGCCATTGGCAAACTAAACTTATAAATGTAATTTCATAGAAAAGGGTATTAGAAAGTCTATTATCAGGGAGATCTTTCCTCTACTGATAGCTATGGCTCCCTTATGAGGAGAAATAAATCCTTAAAAATGATCCATTTGTCGATTCAGCATGTATTAATCAAGGGATTACTATATTCAGTAACAATGATAAAAACATTGAAAAAATGGAACAATAATTTTAGTAATATTGTATAATATTTGGCTGAGATAAGTGTTCCTTTGTAAAAACTTACATCCATTTGTTTCATTAACTGAGCAGCCAGTCATCCAATAGAGCCTTGTAAATGTACATACAAGTTTACAAAATGTTATCAGTTCAGTTCAGTCGCCCAGTCGTGTCCGACTCTTTGCGACCCCATGATTTGCAGCACGCCAGGCCTCCCTGTTCATTACCATCTCTCGGAGTTCACTCAGACTCACGTCCATCAAGTCAGTGATGCCATCCAGCCATCTCATCCTCGGTCGTCCCCTTCTCCTCCTGCCCCCAATCCTTCCCAGCATCAGAGTCTTTTCCAGTGAGTCAATTCTTCACATGAGGTGGCCAAAGTACTGGAGTTTCAGCTTTAGCATCATTCCTTCCAAAGAAATCCCAGGGTTGATCTCCTTCAGAATGGACTGGTTGGATCTCCTTGCAGTCCAAGGGATTCTCAAGAGTCTTCTCCAACACCACAGTTCAAAAGCATCAATTCTTTGGCACTCAGCCTTCTTCACAGTCCAACTCTCACATCCATACATGACAACT
>SJYX01016820.1:239845-251540 GCA_006410675.1 Oreotragus oreotragus
ATAATGAAAAGGACATCTTTTTTGGGTGTTAGTTCTACAAGGTCTTGTAGGTCTTCATAAAACCGTTCAACTTCAGCTTCTTCAGCATTACTGGTTGGGGCATAGACTTGGATAACTGTGATATTGAATGGTTTGCCTTGGAAATGAACAGAGATCATTCTGTCCTTTTTGAGATTGCATCCAAGTACTGCATTTCAGACTCTTTTGTTGACCATGATGGCTACTCCATTTCTTCTGAGGGATTCCTGCCCGCAGTAGTAGATATAATGGTCATCTGAGTTAAATTCACCCATACTGGTTAAGATATTCAGTACTAGAAATGCATATCACATAGGGAGGGAAATTGTGGAACAGGACAATTAAAAGACCCCTCTGACCTTCTTCCAGTGAGATTGTTATGTCATAATTCAAGTCATTTTCTATTTCTTAAAAAAATGCACTTCCTCAGGAAGGAGTGAGTACCTAAACAGTACAGTAGCAGTGTAAAACATTGCATGTTGCTGAGGGGCATGTTGTAGCTGGAGGCAATCTTAGAATTTTCTTCTAATCCTGAGGTTATATAAATGTTCTGAATCTAGTCATGTGCAGCTATATTAAGAACAAATTGCAAAAATGAAAATCTGAGAAAATGGAGATGTTTACCATGTTTCTGGATATGAAGACAATAAAAGTTTAATTTCTTCTTAAATTGTCATGTATAGTCAAGGAATTTCAATGAAAATTCCTAGGGTTCTTCAACTTTTTATGAACTTGATAACTTGATTGCAAGGAAGTGTTTGAAAATAAGAATAGTTGTGATGGTGGTGATAGATGATGTGTTTGGCCCTACCATAGTAAGAAGTTACGCTACTCAAAGCAGTTTGGTATTTTTGTACATATAGGTAAATAAATCAATAAAATACCAGACATCCAGAAATATGTGAATTGTGCATATGAGAATTTAGTATACAAAAAAGGACACATTTCAAACCATAGAACATAGGCTATTTAAAAAACGGTGTTGGGAAAATTCCTATTTGTTTTGGAAAAGAACTATGAATCTACTTTGTGTCATACACAAACATAAATTTTATGTGCATTAAAATTTTAATGTCAAATATATGATTTTAAAAGTAATTGCATAATTACAAAACTACTTGTGAACTTAGTGTTAGCAGATACAAACTATTTTATATAGAATGGACAAAGAACAAGGTCTCATTGTATAGCACATGGAACTATATTCAATATTATATGGTAAACCATAATGGAAAAGGATATATATAAAAAAAGAATGTATATGTATGTATAACAGAATCACTTTGCTGTACAACAGAAATTAACTCAACATTGTAAATTAACTATATCTCAATTTAAAAAAGTTCTCAGGAAGCTGAAAAAAAGTACTAGAAAAAATATAAATAATTTATATGTAAATACTTTAATGTATAATCAATGATACATTTTAATGACTAAATATTAAATTTTAATATTAATATAAATTTAATGTTAAATATATTAAATTTTAACATGAGTTGGACTATAAAGAAAGCTGAGTGCTGAAAAATTGATGCTTTTGAATTGTGGTTTTGGAGAAGACTCTTAAGAGTCTCTTGGACAGCAAGGAGATCCAACCAGTCCATCCTAATGAAAATCAGTCCTGAATATTCATTGGAAGGACCAATGCTGAAGCTGAAACTCCAATACTTTGGCCACCTGATGGGAAGAACTGACTCCTTGAAAAGACCCTGATGCTGGGAAAGATAGAAAGCAGGAGGAGAAGGGGATGACAGAGGATAAGATGGTTGGATGGCATCACTGACTCAATGGACACCGGGAGTTGGTGATGGACAAGGAGGCCTGGTGTGCTGCAGTCCATAGGGTCGCAAAGAGTTGGACACGAATGAATGACTGAACTGAACTGACTAAAACATTTGATAAGTAAGATTACATATTATGTATAATATTTGCATATAAATAATATATTAAAATAGATCATCTCTATAGTCCTCTGGGAAAGGATTTCCTTAGTGAGATGTAAAATAAATGTTATCAGGCAAAGGAGTGACAGATTTAACTATGTAAAAACTTAAAACTCCTCTTTTCATTTATATATTTATTCTCACAGCAGATTTTTATTGAGCATGTGCAGGTATTGTTCTAGTTTCTGAATACAGGGTTAACAAAATGCATATGGTTCCTACTGTCTTATATATTATAGTCTAGTGGCAACGATAGAAAAGAAATAAGTTAACAAATAAAAACATAGGTACTCATTGTGGTAAATGTCAGATTTTAATTACTAAATGTGAAGATTCTACTGTAAGAGAGAGTAACTGGTAAGAGCTATAGTCAGTTGAATGGACAAGGAAGACCTAAGAAGGTAATATATAAACTAAAGACTGTGGAGCCCTGAAGAATACTCTAAAACTAGACATTATGGAAGGAAAATATTCCAGGTTGGAGGATGAGCATATATGAAGACTCAAAGGCTATGAGACTCCTTGGTGTTTCTGAAGCTCTGAGGAAATAACTTAAAAAAAATTCAAGGTGGCTAAAACGTGGTGAATAAGGGGAAAGAAGCCAAGAGATGAAGTTGGAAAAAATAAAATCAGCTGAGATAAGATCACATAGGATTTTGTAGACCAGGTTAAGAAGTTTGGGTTTAATTGCAACTAAACCAGCAACCCACTGAAGAGTTTTAACTTGGGAGAAATCTGACTTAATTTTTAAAAATGTCTTTAAAATGGTACAACTATTTTGGAAAACATATGACATGTTTTATAAAACCTAAAATGCACCTATCCTAAGGTCAGCAATTGTACTCCTTGGTTTTTATCCAAAGGAAATAAAAACATATGCCCTTGAAAAGTCTTGTACTAAGATAAGTTCAAAGTGTTAGTCGCTCAGTCATGTCTGACTCTTTGCAATCTCATGGACTGTAGCCTGACAGGCTCTTCTGTCCATGGAATTCTCCAGGCAAGAATACTGGAGTAGGTTGCCATTCCCTTCTCCAGGCTATCTTTCCAATCCAGGAATCAAACCTGGATCTCCTGCATTGCAGGTAGTTTTTCTACTCTCTGAGTCACCAGTTCAGTTCAGTTCAGTTCAGTTCCGTCGCTCAGTCATGTCCGACTCTTTGTGACCCCATGAATCGCAGCACTCCAGGCCTCCCTGTCCATCACCAACTCCCGGAGTTCACTCAGACTCATGTCCATCAAGTAAGTGATGCCATCCAGCCATCTCATCCTCGGTCGTCCCCTTCTCCTCCTGCCTCCAATCCCTTCCAGCATCAGAGTTTTTACCAATGAGACAACTCTTCGCGTGAGGTGGCCAAAGTACTGGAGTGTCAGCTTTAGCATTATTCCTTCCAAAGAAATCCCAGGGCTGATCTTCAGAATGGACTGGTTGAATCTCCTTGCAGTCCAAGGGATTCTCAAGAGTCTTCTCTAACACCACAGTTCAAAAGCATCAATTCTTTGGCACTCAGCCTTCACAGTCCAACTCTCACATCCATACATGACCCTGTCTCTTATACACATCTAGATGTGTATAAGAGACAGGGTATACAGACAGCAGAATCATCCAGCAAGAAAATATATAACATTGTTAAGTTGCATTCTTGGGATGACTATGAATATTATTAAATATGCAAAAATTTTAGGATATTGCATGCAAATATCTCCCTCTTCTTCCCATCAAAGAAAACACAAATAGTACATTTGAGCATAGATCCCTAGAAAATCATCCTAAATTATGAAATGTACATAATTAATTTTATGGAACTCTATTTAAAAGAAAATTAGTCTTGAAATAAAAAAAAAGAGATCTATGTTAGTAGAGAAAATTGAAAATCATGAAATAAAAAGAATGAAGAAAAGAAAATTTACCTAAATAATATGTGAACACAAAATAGAATTCAATTTCTACTATTAGTGAGAAAAGAGTTTTCCATTCATCTCAATTGTTTACCATTNTATCAAGGGCCACCAGGGAACACATTAACAATTCTGAAAAAAAAAATTAAATACTTGGAGTTGATCAAATAAGTAAATGTATGATGCATAGTGGGAGCAAAATTTCTTGCTATTAGAAGGGAAGTTTCAAATAAATAACAAGGGAAGGCAAGAATGGACTTGTGGTACTGGATTGGAGTTAGAGAGACATCAATATGTACCAGTGTTTAATTTATACAGATACATAGACACAAAGACAATTACAGATATGCATGAATTCCTGGGTTCAGTTCAGTTCAGTTCAGTCGCTCAGTCGTGTCCGACTCTTTGCCACCTCATGAATTATAGCATGCCAAGCCTCCCTGTTCATCACCATCTCCCGGAGTTCAATCCAATATAATATCTAATTTGGTCTGCTGAGAGGGCCCAGAAACAATGACAACCCAGTAACAGCAAACAGGCCCAGAGCCTAGATCTTGATTTCTACATACCATTCTCCAATAAAAAGAATCAGAGCTCCTTGGAAAAATGCTAGTTCTTGGGTTGTGGAAGGGAAAATACAAGATAAACCTAGAGCATTTTGCAGGCCAGAAAGGAGATAAAATTTGATCTGCTGAGAGGGCCCAGAAGCAATGACAACCCAGTAACAGCAAACAGGCCCAGAGCCTAGATCTTGATTTCTACATACCATTCTCCAATAAAAAGAATCAGAGCTCCTTGGAAAAATGCTAGTTCTTGGGTTGTGGAAGGGAAAATACAAGATAAACCTAGAGCATTTTGCAGGCCAGAAAGGAGATACTCAAAAAACAAAAAGATGAAAGGATATCAAAGAAATAGGGGCCAATGGAACCTGGAACAAATTGAGTAACAAAGTAGCATAGTTTGAATTATAATCCAAAGTGTAAAATGAGTCCATGGTAATATAAATAAATAATTTATTAAGTAAATGAAGAAATGATCTCACTTACAGAAGGATTTCAAATAATATATGTAGATACTCTCTCTTTGGGAGATAGTGTGTAATCTCTCTTCTTGAAGGCAGACTGAGCTCAGTGAATTATTCTGAGTATGGGAGGGGAATAGTAGCTTTAGAGTGAAGAAACCTGGAAAATGCTATTTAAACAAAAGGATGACAGTTAAAATAATCAGTAATGCCGTGAAATTTAACATCATGAGCCCTCTGGTATGATGTAATGAGAAGTGTATTTATCTCTGTGGTTTTCTGCCCCAAGTTCATAACTCCAGGCTATTCAGGAGAAAGCCAAGAGATTAAAACATTGGAGACATTCCAAGATATTCTATAATTATGTGACCAGTACTTCTCAATATTGTCTAGCTTATAAAAAACAGACAAAAAATAAAAACTTGTTAAAGACCAGGGGAAACTAAGGAGATATAACAATAAAATTCAGTGTGGCATGCTAGATTATATCCTTGAATCAGAAAAAGAACATTAAAGGAAAGACTAGAAAATCTGGAGTTTATTTTATAGTGATAGACTTCTCACTTCTTTTTGGCTTCTTACTTTTGTTATACATACCATGGTAATGTGTGATGATAATTTTAGAGGAAGCTGAAACTGTATGAGGGATATATGGGTATATTATCTTTGCAAGTTTTCTGTTAATTAAGTTACTGTGAAGTAAAAAACATATTAAATGGATAATCAACAAGGACTACTGTATAACACAGGGGACTCTGCTCAATATTATGTAGAAACCTAAATGGGAAAAGAGTTTGAAAAATAATAGATATATGTATATGCAAAACTGTATCACTTTGTACACTTGAAATCATCAAAACATTGTTAATCAGCTAGCAGTTCAGTTCAGTTGCTCAGTTGTGTCTGACTCTTTGCGACCTCATGAATCGCAGCACTCCAGGCCTCCCTGTTCATCACCAACTCCTGGAGTTTACCCAAGCTCATGTTCATCGAGTCAGTGATGCCATCCAGCTATCTCATCCTCTGTCATCCCCTTCTCCTGCCCCCAATCCCTCCCAGCATCAGTCTTTTCCAGTAAGTCACCTCTTTGCATGAGGTGGCCAAAGTACTGGAGTTTCAGCTTCGGCATCAGTCCTTCCAATGAATACCCAGGACTGATCTCCTTTAGGATGGACTGGTTGGATCTCCTTGCAGTCCAAGGGACTCTCAAGAGTCTTCTCCAACACCACAGTTCAAAAGCATCAAATCTTTGGTGCTCAGCTTTCTTCACAGTCCAACTCTCACATCCATACATGACCACTGGAAAAACCATAGCCTTGGCTAGACGAACCTTTGTTGGCAAAGTAATGTCTCTGCTTTTGAATATGCTGTCTAGGTTGGTCATAACTTTTCTTCCAAGGAGTAAGAGTCTTTTAATTTCATGGCTGCAATCACCATCTGCCGTGATTTTGGAGCCCCCCAAAATAAAGTCAGCCACTATTTCCACTGTTTCACCATCTATTTCCCATGAAGTAATGGGACCAGATGCCATTATCTTAGTTTCCTGAATGTTGAGCTTTAAGCCAACTTTTTCATTCACCTCTTGCACTTTCATCAAGAGGCTCTTTAGTTCACTTTCTGCCATAAAGATGGTGTCATCTGCATATCTGAGGTTATTGAGATTTCTCCCAGCAATCTTGATTCCAGCTTGTGTTTCTTCCAGTCCAGGGTTTCTCATGATGTACTCTGCATATAATTAAATGAGCAGAATGACAATACACAGCCCCGATGTACTCCTTTTCCTAATTGGAACCAGTCTGTTGTTCCATGTCCAGTTCTAACTGTTGCTTCCTGACCTGCATATAGGTTTCTCAAGAGGCAGGTCAAGTGGTCTGGTGTTTCCATCTCTTTCAGAATTTTCCACAGTTGATTGTGATCCACATAGTCAAAGGCTTTGGCATAGTCAATAAAGCAGAAATAGATGTTTTTCTGGAACTCTCTTGCTTTTTCCATGATCCAGCAGATGTTGGCAATTTGATCTCTGGTTCCCCTGCCTTTTATAAAACCAGACTGAACATTAGGAAGTTCACGCTTCATCTATTATGAAGCCTGGCTTGGAGAATTTTGAGCATTACTTTACTAGGGTGTGAGATGAATGCAGTTGTGCAGTAGTTTGAGCCTTCTTTGCCAGTGCCTTTCTTTGGGATTGGAATGAAAACTGACCTTTTCCAGTCCTGTGGCCACTGCTGAGTTTTCCAAATTTGCTGGCATATTGAGTTCTGCACTTTCACAGCATCATCTTCCAGGATTTGAAATAGCTCAACTGGAATTCCATAACCTCCACTAGCTTAGTTCATAGTGATGCTTTCTAAGGCCCACTTGACTTCACATTCTAGGATGTCTGGCTGTAGGTGAGTGGTCACACCATAGTGATTATCTGGGTCGTGAAAATCTTTTTTGTACAGTTCTTCTGTGTATTCTTGCCACCTCTTCTTAATATCTTCTGCTTCTGTTAGGTCCATACCATTTCTGTCCTTTATTGTGCCCATCTTTCTATGAAATATTCCCTTGGTATCTCTAATTTTCTTTCTAATCAACTCTACTCTAATATAAAATAAGTTTAAAAATTAAAAATAAAATAAAAATTGTATTAAAAAATAAGAATATTTATAATAGAGCTATTCATAGTTTCCCCAATCTGAAAACAGTTCAGGTGTTCATTATTAGGACAACAGATAAACAGAGTGTGTTATATTTATTATAAGGGAATATTTTCAGCAATAAAAACAAATGAACCATTGATACTGCAATATAGATGAATATAAAAACATGGATCTGAGTGAAAAAAAGGCTAACATCAAAAGTACATATTTTTATCCATCTGGATGCAATCAGGAGAGCGAAAAATCACACAGTGATTTATAGAGAAGGGTCAATATAAAGAATTATTAACTGTAACAGAGGATGGAGTAACAAGAGGCTGGCTGTTAAGAAGTAAGAAAAACTGTAAAGAATGTAGAAACAGCAGATATAAGAGCAGTTACTATCCTTAAACCTGATAAAGTGAGCCCCAGCAGGAACCTTCTCATCCAGCCCTCCCAGCTAAATGAATGGCAGTCATTGTGCTGGTTGAACTTGTTGGAAATCTGTTCTCTTTGGGGCCAGGGAAATCTATTAAAGGGGTGATGTCTCACTGGGGGCACTCTGTTGCCAGTTTCTCAAGTTGGGCTTGGGGCGGATGCTAAGGAAAGCTGCTACTGTGCACAGTAGGAGCTGGGACTTGGAGAACCATAAGCACTGCAGGAACCTGATGCTGGAAAAACTGCTTGAGATGCAGGAGCTGGATGCTGAAGAAACTGTGTATGCTTTCAGGACCCTGCCAGGTGAGCACACTGAAACCAGGGAGAAAGAAAAGGCTTTTCTCCTCTTGCAGTGTCTCTCCTGTGCCCTTAATTGATAAAGCTTGATGGTGTGCCAACTGTCGAAAGAAAAATTTAAGGGCCATTATCTGTTTTCACAGAGCAGCAAAATGGGTGAATTTTAAGCTGAGAGGCAATAAATTGTAAATATAGGAAATATGGCATGATATAGTCTCAATGTTGTTCTATTTATTTGAAGTTTTAAAAGAGAGGAAACTAATTTATGCTGGAGAAAATACTAGAACAGTGTTACCTCTGGGAGGTTAGAGGAGGGTAAGAGCAGGGACTGAGTGGAAAAGCAAGAAGAAACTTTTTGGAGTAGTGGTGATCCACTTCTTGAGCATAGTCTAGGTTAACATGGTATATGCATCTGTCAAAACTCAAGATTTGTGTATTTGTATATAAATTTACCTACAGAGGGAAGAATGTCAACAAAAGTTGACATATGCAGAGTGAAGTATTTAGTAGAAAAGTGTATTGATTACTGCAATTTACTTTGAAATGCACCAATAAATAACATGGGTAGCTAGATATGTGATAACAAGAATAGTCAAACATTCATGGTAGGACCTAGGAAACATCTAGATCCAGGGGATAATGGTGCTCAGTGTAAAATTATTTCAGATTTTCTGTATGGGAAGTACCTCAGAATTAGATGCTGGAAGTAAAAATTACCTTAGCTGTTGAGGGAGAATGGATTTCAGGGGAACAAGAGTAGAAGTGGGCAGATTGTTTAGGATGCAATTACAGTGGTGCAATAAGAGATGATAGTCTAAATTGGAATGGTGGCAGTGGAGATGGGGGAGAAGTCACAAAAGCCAAAAGAAGATGTTTTAATAGGGAAGGAATAGCTGAGCTGAATACAGCCCAGAGAGCAAAAGAAGTTAATGATCAATATAGCCATTGTAATATGAAGGATATTGATGGCAACATGAGCAGTGTCTGATGTGTGTACGGCAAAATACACTAAAAACAAATTTTTAAAAAACAAGCAAAAAAAATTAGGTGAAAAATATTCTTCTTAGACACAGACACAAAAATGCACGAAGAAACTACGTATATCATGAAGAAAACTGCCATAATTCAATAAGAGAAGACAACCTAATGGGAAAAAATGGGCAAAAGATATGCTATAGAAATTCTTTGCAGAACAAATGTGATGTTCAGTTGCACTCATAATTATTGAACTGTCAATAAACAATGAGATAATATATTTTTCTCCTTAGGTTGTAAAATATTTGATACTTCATAACATCCAGAGTATGCAAGAATACTGTCATATTTTATGGGTATCCAAGACATTTTGAAAGAAATTTAATGTTATCTATAAAAATAAAATCACGTATACTTATTTTCCATTAATTTTACTTCTAAGAAAATGTCATGCAGATACACATAAGTGTGTAAGGTTATATCTTATTCACCAAATAAAACACTAACTGAAATTGCATTCCAATTTTTGAGATATTAAAATATGAAAATAACTATACTCTATAATTGATGACCTAGAGTATTTTAAAGACATTCATTATAGCATTGTTTATAAAGTTAAAATTGATTGATAATACTGAATTTTAAGCTGCCATTAAAAGACCAAAGATGTAACGTACTGATGTTAAAGCATGGCCACTGTTGTTAAATGAAAAAATGAATTTGCCAAAGAATGTTTTTTGTTTTATTTCTATAAGAAAAAATTTTTATACATAGCTCCATTTATATATATAGTGCTTCATTTTAAAAAATGCCAGTAGGATAAATGCGAAAATGTGGCAACCTTTTGAGAGTGAGATTGGCATACTTCATACTTATATGTATTTTTCTTTCTAAAACAAAGATCACATTATTTTTTGCAAAACTAAATATCTATTAACATTTTAGCTGGAACAAGCTAATTTGAATGAAGTTATCTACCTGGGAATGAAATAGTAAAAGGGTAACATCTACCTTAGCATTTGGGAATTAAATTGATTATTTCATGGTCAGTGACAAGGCTTGTAAAACTTTGGGTTTTGTTTCTAAATCTAGATCCAAATGAATACACTTATAATCTGGAAACTGTAGAATTTATAAAAGTGGGAATTGGATGCTGGAAATACTGTGGTGATGAAGGGGAGAAGTAGGGATACTATTTAAAGGTGGAAAGGTAGAATTTGGAGGATGCATGGATATTTTGTCCAAAATTCAACATGGATACAATCATCATCCTGAGATTCAGGAAACAGAAGCCTTGAGTTATGGGAAATGGGACTATTTGCAGGGATTTGGCTGCCAAATTTCTTATGTCCATGGGCCTAGAGGAGTACCCAGCAAAGACAGCTGCGATCATGCATTTGGCAGCTACAGCTGACACTGAGAGGGGTGGATCAACAGATCAGCACAGGCCAAGGCAGCTGCCTCAGTATTCACATTTTAAAATAATTGTTAAAAAAAGACACTGCTACAAAAATTGTCAAGTATAAATAACTGTGCCATCTTCATATATGCTAGATATTAACATTTCCATTAGCATGGATGATTAAGCTACTGTGAAATGAAATATGATCTCAATAAGCTATAAGTTATCTAAGCTGTAAAAGTCCATTATTTCATATAAGTCAATATTCCCTCTACAAGTTGTTTTCTCACAACCACCTTGGAAACTTAGGCATTGTAGAAATAGAGATTAAAATACCTTACTAACTCTAGTCTTTGAAGTCACTATTTCTAAGTCCAAATGATTAAATACATGGAAAACCATGTGATCACAAAGAGAAATAAGCTATAAGTTATCTAAGCTGTAAAAGTCCATTATTTCATATAAGTCAATATTCCCTCTACAAGTTGTTTTCTCACAACCACCTTGGAAACTTAGGCATTGTAGAAATAGAGATTAAAATACCTTACTAACTCTAGTCTTTGAAGTCACTATTTCTAAGTCCAAATGATTAAATACATGGAAAACCATGTGATCACAAAGAGCCAAAGCTAGGAAAGACGATTCCAAAAATATAGTGACAAACCAAGGGAAAAAACATTTTCAAAACATTTGAGGAAATATAAATGTGAAAAAATATCGATCACGAAGATATTTTGATACTGTTAATTTTGTTAGATGCGATGATACTGTGTTTATGTTATAAAACATTAATAAGCTAAATGTTGGTAATGTATACTCAAGCAGTTATGGGTGAACTGTTAGATTTGTGTCTTACTTTAAAATGCTTAAGCAAAAGATATAGATGAAGCTAATATGGCAAAAAAAAAAAAAAAGTGTTAAGGTGATAAGTCAGTTCAGTTCAGTTCAGTCGCTCAGTGATGTCCGACTCTGTGACTCCATGAACCACAGCATGTCAGGCCTTTCTGTCCATCACCAAGTCCAGGAGCCCACCCAAACTCATGTCCATTGAGTCGGTGATGCCATCCAACCATCTCATCCTCTG
>SJYX01016820.1:263695-288734 GCA_006410675.1 Oreotragus oreotragus
ACTTTTTCACTCTCCTCTTTCACTTGCATCAAGAGGCTCTTTAGTTCTTCTTCACTTTCTGCCATAAGGGTGGTGTCATCTGCATATCTGGGGTTATTGATATTTCTCCCGGCAATCTTGATTCCAGCTTGTGTTTCTTCAGGTCCAGCGTTTCTCATGATGTACTCTGCATAGAAGTTAAATAAGCAGGGTGACAATATACAGCCTTGACGTACTCCTTTTCCTATTTGGAACCAGTCTGGTGTTCCATGTACAGTTCTAACTGTTGCTTCCTGACCTGCATACAGGTTTCTCAAGAGGCAGGTCAGGTGGTCTGGTATTCCCATCTCTTTCAGAATTTCCACAGTTTATTGTGATCTACACAATCAAAGGGTTTGGCATAGTCAATAATGCAGAAATAGATGTTTTTCTGGAACTCTCTTGCTTTTTCCATGATCCAGCGGATGTTGGCAATTTGTTCTCTGGTTCCTAAAACCAGCTTGAACATCTGGAAGTTCATGGTTTACATATTATGGTGCTAATTTTCCCACAGTTATCGCTAAATCACAACACTATTTTATAACATTTAAAAGATCAGTAGATTTTAGAAATTCAAATGGATACTGAAAGAAGCAAAGTAAATGAAAATTTAATTTTCTTTTGATATTATATTTTTTAATATGGTGAAAACTTAGTAGGACCTTAATTGATTGTAGCATTTATTATTTACAGTTATCAAAGCTGCAAGATGAAAGGTCAACCATGCAAGATCAGCTACGTCACTATGAAGATCGAATTAATGCTATGACTTCTCACTTCAAAAATGTTAAGCAAGAGTTCTTGTTTACCCAGGTACAATACTGTTTGAAATTTACATCGATTGTATCATGTGTAGTCATGGAACATTTCACATTGCATTTACATCTGTGATTTGATTTTAAAAATATAATAAGAAAGTTTCACATAACTAAATGATGATGAACGTAATCATTAAACCTGAAAGTATGTAGAAAAAAAGATTTGTAGGAACTCCACTGCCACAAAATTCAAGGAACAATTAATTCATCAGGAGATATCATCATTCAGACAGTCTGATATAATATTAGGCAGCTGATTATATGATAAGGGTGCAGTGATGGCAGTGCAGAGAAATGATGGCCTAAGTGGAAATAGATCTAATAAAAGATTATAATAGAGTTTCTGTCTACTTTAAAAATTTTCATCACAACTTCGTGGAGTGATTTTGAGAGGAGGCAAACTGTCAACACACTCAGTAGCCCTAACGATACCACAATATTTTAGCATAGTTTAAGGACTGAATTTTATAACAATCCTGAGATAATAGAAAAGTTAATTTATGTTCAGGAAGCTAAGGTGACTAGGGACAGTACAATGCACTTTAGAAATATTAGTGTAAACAATAAAAATTAAAACTTAGAGTAATTAATTAAGTATCTGCTTTATGGACAGTCTATTCATGTGAAGAATCTCTTTCCCTGATGATGCCCAGAAAATCCAAAAGCTTTGTAAATCAGCATTGGAGACTTTACTAGCTTCTCTCTCAAACTTGTTTTATTTTTTTTTAAAGTACATCTACATTTCTATGAAGAAATATGTAATTCTTAAAACTGAACAAGTCATGTTTCTAATACCAGTTTATAATTAATATAGATAAGTAACTATTTCATGGGTCTTTACAAGTCTCATTAGAAAGCTATAAATTTAATGAACTTTTAAAAACAATCCCAAGATTTTGGAATCCTGATGTGATTTAGTAGTTAATAAACAGTTTAGGCTAACATCTTTTCCTCAAGTTATTATACCACTGGGTTGGGGATTTGAGAAGCAGAGATCTTCTTTAGGTGTATTTCATTATAGTCAAACTTCAAGTAGGCTAATAGAGATGAAAGACAATAAACTTCCTTCAACACTAACAGCCTTAATAATGTAAAAACAATACCACTGGTGATAATTTTGAAGTCCTACAGGATCAGTAGGCAACAAATACAATTTTATTAAGTAAAACTTAAAGGCATCATTGTATGTTAACATACTCTAAGGCATGTTTACAACCATCACTGTTTACATATTATTTTAAAATTATTTCTCTTTATTGGATATGTGGTCAATTTTTATAAGCATACCATTTCCTAAGTATTGTAATATTAATTTAATTTCTTAGTTTTCAATAAATGAATTTTCTCTTTTAAAGTCTCAGTATATAAACTTTGGTTTTCAACAGTTTCCCTAGACCAAAACTGAAAACTGCTGACAACATTTTTTCCTAGCACATTCCATGAACTGTCTTTCTCACAACTAGTAAGCAGCACTGCCTACACTGAGTCACAAAGTCTAATGTGCAAGTTTCAGGGAAGTGGAATTAATAGTAGGTCATCTAAACATTTTGTGGGAACTTTGTTATTTTCTGTCTAGTTTTTTTTTTCCCTCCTCCCCTCCTCGTGTCCATAGGTCTGTTCTCTCTGTTTCTCCATCGCTGCCCTGAATATAAATTCATCAGTACCATCTTTTTAGATTCCATATATATACATCAGTGTATGATAGTTGTATTTCTCTTTCTGACCTACTTCACTCTGTGTAATAGGCTCTAGGTTCATCCACTTCATTATAACTGAATCAAATGCATTCCTTTTTATGGCTGAGCAGTATTCCATTGTATTTATATACTACAACTTCCTTATCCATTCATCTATTGATGGACATCTAGGTTGCTTCCATGTTCAGGCTGTTGTAAATAGTGCTGAAATGAACATTAGGGTACATGTGTCTTTTTCAGTTTTGGCTTCCTCAGGGTATATGCCTAAGAGTGGGATTGATGGGTCCTGTGGTGGTTTTATCGCTAGCTTTTTAAGGAATCTCCATACTATCTTCCATAGTGGCTGTATCCCACCAGCAATACAACTGAGCTTCCTTTTCTCCACACCCTCTCCAGCATTTATTGTTTGTAGACTTTTTGATGATGGCCATTCTGACTGGTGTGAGGTAGTATCTCATTATAGTTTTGATTTTCATTTCTCTAATAATGAATGATGTTGAACATATCTTTTATTGTGTTTATTAGCCATCTATATGTCTTCTTTAGAGAAATGTCTTTTTAAGATATTTTCCCCACTTTTCAATTGGGCTGTTTGTTTTTCTGGTGTTGAGTTGTATGAGCTGCTTGTATATTTTGAAAATTAATTACTCATCAGTTGTTTAATTTGCTATTATTTTACCCCATTCTGAGGGTTGTCTTTTTGCCTTGTTTGTAGTTTCCTTTGCTGTGCAAAAGCTTTTAAGTTTAATTAGGTCCCACTTGTTTATTTTTGTTTTTATTTCATTACTCCAGGAGGTGGGTCATAGAAGATCTTGCTTTGATTTATGTCATTGAGTGTTCTACCTATGCTTTCCTCTAAGAGTTTTATAGTTTCTGATTTTATATTTAGGTATTTAATCCATTTTGAGTTTGTCTTTGTATGGCATTAGGAAGTGCTCACACATAACTGTCCAATTTTCCCAGCACCACTTATTGAAAAGGCTATCTTTGCTCCATTGTATATTCTTGCTTCCTTTGTCAAAAATAAGGAACCTATAGGTACATGGGTTTATCTCTGGGTTCTCTGTCATGTTTCATTGGTCTATATTTCTGTTTTTGTGCCAGTACCATACTGTCTTGATGACTGTAGCTTTCTAACATATATAGTCTGAAGTCAGGAAGGTTGATTCCTCCAGCTCCATTCTTCTTTCTCAAGACTGCTTTGACTGTTTGGGGTCTTTTGTGTTTCCATATGAATTGTGAAAAATGCCATTGGTAGTTTGATAGGGATTGCATTGAATCTGTAAATTGCATTTGGTAGTATCGTCATTTTCACAATATCGATTATTCCTACCCAGGAACATGGAATGTCTCTTTTAAAGTCTCAGTAAACTTGGTTTCCAACAGCTCCCCTAGACCAAAACTGAAATCTGCTGAAAACATTTTTTTCCTAGCACATTCAACGAGCTGTCTTTCTTTCTCACAACTAGTAAGCAGCACTGCCTACACTGAATCATAAAATCTAATGTGCAAGTTTCAGAGAAGTGGAATTAATAATAGGTCATCTATGCATTTTGTGGAAACTTTGTTATTTTTTGTCTAGTTTTAGTGTTATTTTATAATTTTAAAATGTAAAAAGTCTTTCTCTTTTGTATGTTATTCTGTAGTCTCTTTGCAAAGCCAGGGATCATGAAATTGAAAGTGAAGAACATTTTAAGATGATTGCTGAAAGAGAACTGGGACGAGTGAAGGATGAAATTCAACGACTGGAAAATGAGATAACTTCAATACGGGAAAAAAAAAATGATAAGGAAGTATGTGTTGAACTGTTACCTAAAATTTTGTGCAATTGCTCCTTTTTCCTTCACCAAGTAAACGTTGATTTTTTTTTTTCTGTATGGGAAAGACATTTATTTTCCTGACATTTACTATGTTGTTTTTGGACAATGAAAGTCACATGGAGCTGTGATTTAAATCAACAGTGATAGAATATTACATTTAATTTCTCAATGTTCACTTACCAAATAGTCATTGAGCCTTACAATATGTGAGGTACCCTGCTGTCTGCCTATTACACCATACTAGGCATAATTTATTTATAAGTGCTACATTTAAAAAATCTACATTTAAAAAGTCACTTATAATTTTGAATTTCATTTTTCAGTCAGAATTTTTACCTTTCAAAAAATTTTTACCTGTGACTCTAATATTAAAGTACTATAACCTGTTTTTCTGTTTTCCTTAGCTTTTAGTTACTTGGTTGGGAGTGCTTTCCAAATTCAATTTTTCTCTTTACATATGTATATACTTATGGAAATGTATTTGTATATATGGAAATATATATATATATTCTTATATATATAATAAATATACTATATATAAATATATATACATACAATAAGTATATACATGTATATATAAAAATATATATGGATATATATCCATATACATCCATATGTATTTATATATATATTATACATCCATATATATTTTTATATATACATCTGGGCCTCCTGCATTGCAGGCATATTCTTTACCATCTGAGCCACCAGGGAATCCTATATATATACATACATACATACCTATTTTATCATGTTAATTTGTATTTGTTTGTGTATTGATCTGTTTTTTTTATGAATCTAAATTTGTTAAATACATTGAAAACTATTTTATCTCCTTAATTACTATATTCATTTTAATTAAATGTGCTTCCAAAATTTCTATATAATAGACCTTTTAGAGACAGCAATCTGATTGGAAATGGGGCTGAAAAGAACTTGTCTTGGGCTTGAGTTAGCATATGAGGCACATTATTTTTATTATAATTTCATATCTGCTTGGGTAGTTTTGGTAGAGTGACTAATGAGATTGCTCTAGGGGAGATACCCTAATGTCTTTTTAAGTAAACTTTGACTCAACTATTGTTCTCAATTTGATAATCACTTCCCTCTATTTTAGAACTAAAGAATTGAAATACAGTATGATAGTTATATAATTAAATATGATATGTTGTATACATCTGGAGACTGGGGACAGAGACAAGATTTCTTTCTTCCTTTTAAATATGTAATGTTATGTTTTATTTTAGTTTGTATAGTAAATAATGTTTTGTTATTTCTCCCTGTTCCCTCTCTTTGGAAATTAGAATTCCATATTTAAAACTACTCAAAAATTGGATGGTTTGAAATGTCAAATGAATTGGAACCAGCAAGCATTGGAGGCCTGGCTGGAAGAATCAGCTCATAAAGATAGTGATGCTCTCACTCTTCAGAAGTATGCTCAGCAAGATGATAATAAAATTAGGGTGAGATGTTATACATTGTAGTGTTAGATTTTCTCTGAATCTGTAGTAAAGCAACCTATAATTTAAATTTGACTTATAATTTTAAAGTAGTGCTTAAACATTTTGGGTCTAATAAAGCTAATTATCCTCTCTCTAGAAAAATGAATGTACTCCAATACTCACACAATCTTGATGCAACTTTTATAGCTCCTCTTAAGCTCTTTGACCATTTAAGGATCTCTGGACTCCAGGTTAAGAATCCTGATTGAGAAGGTTTCTCAAAAACATTTCAGAAAATAAAGTTTTGTACTAGAACTATGTATTAATATTTTAACTTATTTTGCATAATAGTTTGAATATTACAGATATTTTTGCTGATTTGAGACTATAATGCTATTGATTATTTAATATATTATATTAAATAAAATAATTATTATTATAACCACTACTTAAAAATCTACTTGTAATTAAATCTGGTGATATATTAGTATCATGAAACATTCTGTTTTCTGACAAGTTAAAACTGCATGCATTAGTTACAATAACCTTAAATGAAAATTTATTGTTTAATCTTTTTTTCTAACTCATTTTAAAAAGTATTAAAAGTCTTTTTAGAAACAATTGAGTTTCCATTGAAGTTAGAAGATAAAGAATATATATATTATTTGGAGTTATTTTAGATGTCAAATGAATATGTATCATATAATATGTATATGTATCAGTTCAGTTCAGTCGCATCCAACTCTTTGCATATGTATAATATAATATTAATGTGAGATATGCTGTCTAACAGCTTTTATGTTAGTAAAATGATAATTATGAATATTTTTGTATGTAACTACATTCTAGGCCCTGACCCTGCAATTAGAAAGACTGACTGTGGAATGTAATCAGAGAAGAAAGGTACTTGACAATGAATTTGCAGAGACTCTAAGTGTACAGGTTGGTTTAGTAAAGATTTTTATTTCTTAATTGTCAAAATGATGTTCACAAAAGCACTTAAATTCACAGAGATATTATTTGGTCTTCATTTTACAGTTAGAATTGGATAAAGCTGCCCNTTTTTTTTATGAATCTAAATTTGTTAAATACATTGAAAAGTATTTTATCTCCTTAATTACTATATTCATTTTAATTAAATGTGCTTCCAAAATTTCTATATAATAGACCTTTTAGAGACAGCAATCTGATTGGAAATGGGGCTGAAAAGAACTTGTCTTGGGCTTGAGTTAGCATATGAGGCACATTATTTTTATTATAATTTCATATCTGCTTGGGTAGTTTTGGTAGAGTGACTAATGAGATTGCTCTAGGGGAGATACCCTAATGTCTTTTTAAGTAAACTTTGACTCAACTATTGTTCTCAATTTGATAATCACTTCCCTCTATTTTAGAACTAAAGAATTGAAATACAGTATGATAGTTATATAATTAAATATGATATGTTGTATACATCTGGAGACTGGGGACAGAGACAAGATTTCTTTCTTCCTTTTAAATATGTAATGTTATGTTTTATTTTAGTTTGTATAGTAAATAATGTTTTGTTATTTCTCCCTGTTCCCTCTCTTTGGAAATTAGAATTCCATATTTAAAACTACTCAAAAATTGGATGGTTTGAAATGTCAAATGAATTGGAACCAGCAAGCATTGGAGGCCTGGCTGGAAGAATCAGCTCATAAAGATAGTGATGCTCTCACTCTTCAGAAGTATGCTCAGCAAGATGATAATAAAATTAGGGTGAGATGTTATACATTGTAGTGTTAGATTTTCTCTGAATCTGTAGTAAAGCAACCTATAATTTAAATTTGACTTATAATTTTAAAGTAGTGCTTAAACATTTTGGGTCTAATAAAGCTAATTATCCTCTCTCTAGAAAAATGAATGTACTCCAATACTCACACAATCTTGATGCAACTTTTATAGCTCCTCTTAAGCTCTTTGACCATTTAAGGATCTCTGGACTCCAGGTTAAGAATCCTGATTGAGAAGGTTTCTCAAAAACATTTCAGAAAATAAAGTTTTGTACTAGAACTATGTATTAATATTTTAACTTATTTTGCATAATAGTTTGAATATTACAGATATTTTTGCTGATTTGAGACTATAATGCTATTGATTATTTAATATATTATATTAAATAAAATAATTATTATTATAACCACTACTTAAAAATCTACTTGTAATTAAATCTGGTGATATATTAGTATCATGAAACATTCTGTTTTCTGACAAGTTAAAACTGCATGCATTAGTTACAATAACCTTAAATGAAAATTTATTGTTTAATCTTTTTTTCTAACTCATTTTAAAAAGTATTAAAAGTCTTTTTAGAAACAATTGAGTTTCCATTGAAGTTAGAAGATAAAGAATATATATATTATTTGGAGTTATTTTAGATGTCAAATGAATATGTATCATATAATATGTATATGTATCAGTTCAGTTCAGTCGCATCCAACTCTTTGCATATGTATAATATAATATTAATGTGAGATATGCTGTCTAACAGCTTTTATGTTAGTAAAATGATAATTATGAATATTTTTGTATGTAACTACATTCTAGGCCCTGACCCTGCAATTAGAAAGACTGACTGTGGAATGTAATCAGAGAAGAAAGGTACTTGACAATGAATTTGCAGAGACTCTAAGTGTACAGGTTGGTTTAGTAAAGATTTTTATTTCTTAATTGTCAAAATGATGTTCACAAAAGCACTTAAATTCACAGAGATATTATTTGGTCTTCATTTTACAGTTAGAATTGGATAAAGCTGCCCAAGATTTTCGAAAGATTCATGATGAAAGGCAAAAACTCATTCTACAGTGGGAGAGCACAATAGAACAGATGCAGAAGAGAGATAAACACATTGATAACTGTGCCATGGTAAAGTGGTTGTTTGGTTCTTTCAACTTTCAGCTGTATTTATCTCTTTTTGTATTTAATTCATTCATTTCAAATTAAATCACACTATCATTTCAAAGTCACTTTTGTAGCATGATCCAATAGTTTGGGTAAATGTTTTCTAAAGCTGGTTCTATATCTATTCAGAAATGTGATTTTATGAAGGTTATTTACTTATGGTATATAATGCTGAAGACTGAATTCTAATATCTCTGAAATGTGAGATGAGAAAATCAACAGACAACTTTATTGCAGCAAAGCCAGTGCCTTGACTCATATATACATGGTTGTCCGTGATGCCTTGGATTTAACATGTGTGCTGTTTCTGTGTGAATCAAAAGGTGTAGGGAAATGAGCCTCATGGGTAGCCAAGGAAGAAGCATGGAGAGTCAGGAAACAAACCCTGACTGCAATAAACTGTCCCTTTTGAAACTGAGTTACCATTCAGAATGGGGTAAAAGCTCTGAAGGGGAGGAACACCATGCTGATTAAACACCCGTCTAGTGTTATCTTCTGCTCCTTTCGGAGGTAATTTAGGAAAACTTTTTGGGGAAGTCATTAAAGAGTGAAATAGTGGTGAGTGAAAATGGGAAGATTAGGGAAGTTGGGGAGGGAGAAGGAATTGAGGAGGAAAGAAGGCACATAGGAAATGTGCGAGCTTCCATTCTGAATATACTCCATGGAAAGGCATTTGGCAAGCAATTCAGGTCACTGGAAGTTTGGAATTCTGATATCTGGATATGAATTCTGATATCTTACTTGTTACGTGTAACTTACATGAAAATGTTATTTCTGTATTTAAAATTTCTGTGAGTAATCATTTTATCAACAAAATGGCTTATGCCTCCTTAGAGGGGAGTTTGGAAGAACCAATCTTAACTATGAGTTCCTCTTATTTCTTACTACTAATGTGGGTTTCTCTTTCTTGCTTTATACTGGTTTCAAACATCAAGTCCTGACTGCTTCCTCTGTGTAGATCACATCTAAGACTAAGCTCTAAGACTGCAAATCCATAATCTGAATGCTCATACAACCCTGTAGCTAAAGTTACTCAGCCTGCTGATTTGGTGGAATCCACAGCCTACAGCTCTCTGGTTACATCCTCAGTGATTCTTTAATCACAGGGTGACATCTCCTGGCTATATGTATTGAAGAAGACTAGGGAGGGTGCTCAGAAGTGGTTCCATAGGTAGTGGGATGCCTCTAAGTGTTTAACAACTAGCCTTGATTTGTGGTATTTTTGATCTGTGGCATCACTTACATGAAAACTTAACTGTGAATAGACTGCCCTGTTAATGCCTGTAACGTAGGAATTAAAGCTTCTGAGTAAGTGGTAAATATAATAATATAAATATAACATAATATAAAATTAATATAAATCAGGAAATTCTAGAATAATTATTTGACACATACAAATTTAGGAAGTTTTAACCTATCCTTTGGTTGAATGGACACAGTAGAGATATAGAATGTTACAATTATAAAATGTTAATTGCTATATATATGGGAATACTAGAGTAAACAAATCTATAATGTGTTTTAAAATGCAGTGAATTTCAGATACATATTGATTTAATATGCTAATATGTACAATATTACATGTAGCATTTCTAAAATTTACCAACTTCAGAAACAGCCTCCCCTGACCCAATCTCCTGAGATTAGTTGTTTGGTGAGACTCTGTTTCAGAAAACTTGAAGGAAATATATCTTAGGGTAAATTTTCCTTCTCTCTCCAACTCATCTAACATACTGTCATCAGAATCACCTGAAAAACCACATATGATCTTTTTATTCCCCAACTCTAAGATCTTTATTCCATATTGCTTAAAACTTGACTCTCCTTAACATGGCAATTGAAAAGTTGAATTCATCACCATTTGGCCCTAACCTCTGCCTTCCACCCTTCATCTCTGTCATCTGTATCCACTCTTTCTTAACATCCCCCCATTCCATCTTTGCCCTCCCACCCTACATTTTAACCATGTTAGAGTATTTATGCATCCCCACTTATCTTTTTAGGCCCGACTCAAATGAAGCCTCTTAGGTAATGCTTTTAATGATTTCTCTTGGGTAGATTTCATCATCTGTTTGTTCCCATGGTACTTTGTCCACACCACAGTTATTACTTTGCATATTCTAGTGATTTTGTATCTCCACGACCAGCAGGAAGCCTGAGTGATGAAGCTATTCGTATTGAAAGAAATAATAAAAATAATATTCTCAAAAAATGAAAACAAAACTGATCTTGTTAAACTAGTCTTGGAAAACTGCATTGAAATGTGAAAACTATTCAATACTGTTTTATTTTTTAGATGTCACCTTTTCTTGATAAAAGACTGACATTTTTCTTATCCCTTTAGCAAAGTACCAGATGGATGAAATAAAATATAGGGTTCTTTAAAAATATGATCTTACAGATACTAGTGGCATACTAATATTTTATTTTATTCATTTAAATTAGTCTCTCCTTAAATTTTGGTAAAATAAGTACTGTAAAAACTGAATTCCTTTTAGTTTTAGTTTTATTTGCCATATTACACATGTATTTAATGTGTATTTCAAATTCTAGGCATTAGCAAGGATAAAGCAAGAAATAAGAGAAAAAGAAAATCTGGTTAAGGAAAAAATCAAGTTTTTGGAAAGTGAGATTGGGAATAACACAGAGTATGAAAAAAAAATTTCTGTTGCTGATCGTAAAGTTGTAAAATGTAGAACAGAATATCAACGTCATGAAGCTAACAGAATTCAGCTGAAGGATGAGGTATGTCAATTAAAAGGACTCGTTTGTGTGTTTATAACAAATAACTATACAGATAAGCATGAAGGCTTTCCTTTGTTAAGGACCTGCCTTCTAGTTCTTTTTGTTACATTCCTTCCTATTGTGAAACTTGAACTTTTAGGATACACTAGGGCTTTCCTGGTAGCTCAGACGGTAAAGCGTCTGCCTACAATGCAGGAGACCTGGGTTCGATCTCTGGGTCAGAAAGATCCCCTGGAGAAGGAAATGGCAACAACCCACTCCAGTATTCTTGCCTGGAAAATCCCATGGACCGAGGAGCCTGGCTACAGTCCATGGGGTCGCAAAGAGTCGGACACAACTAAATGACTTCACTTTCACTTTCTGTTGAAACCTTGATTGGATAAGGCAACAGGGGGCTGTCATTCAGGTGGCATAAAGGGTTCCCCTGGTGTTGTGCAGCGCCCAACTTGCCTATCACACGTGGTGTTTTGTTATTAACTCAAGGCAAAAGACTTCTGAAAGGTCTAGGCTGGAAATCATAAGATAAAGGAAAATGGATAAATGTGAAGAGGAATTATTGACATTGGTGATATTTTCAAGTGTCTTTCCAGAGATACATGTATATGGTGGTTTTACCACTCAAATTCTAGCAGAAACTACTGGTGAAGTTCAGTGTTTTACCTTGTTAAGGGAAAACATTTCAGTGTAGTAATGGGACAATGTAGTAGAGTAATGTCTTTAAACAGAGAGAATAAAATCTTCTGCTTTGGTCTCTTCTTCTTTTGAGCATACACGTCAGCTAGATTATTCCATGGGTAGAGTTAGCAATTCCCATAGTTAGCAAATTATCTGAAGTTACTGAGATTTGGATGGGAAATTGAAACATTGCAGAGCATTTCATTTTATAAGTTGTTATACTTTATATTTCTGATAAAGAAGGAAAGTTTTTTTATCTGGAGAGAATAAGTAAGATCTTGCAAAAGCAAAAAGGTGCATTTCTTACATAAATTAAATGTCATTGCTAATAGCTCATTCTCCAAAATTTTAAAGCTTAAACCAGTTGTAGAAAAAAATGCAGGTATTCATTTATTTATAATTTATTTATTGAGATAAAATTTCACATATCAAATACACCCTCTTAAAGCATACAATTCAATAATTTTTAGTATTTTACAGAATTGTGAAACCATTATCACTATCTAATTTTAGAGTATTTTGGTCTTTCAAAAAGAAACCGCATATCCATTAGCAATGGCTTTCCTTCTGTCCCTCTCCTCCCCCCACCCAGGCGCTGGCAATTCCTGATCTGCTTTGTCTCGGTGGATTTGCCTATTTTGGACATCATACAACATGATGCATTTTGTGTCAGGGTTTTTTTACTTACATAATGTTTTCAAGGTTCTTATAAGACGTAACATGTAAAAGCACTTCATTTTTTCTCAAAATTTTTTTATTGTGATGAAATACATACACAATTTACCATCTTAACTGTCTTCAGATGGACAGTTTAGTGTTAAATACATTGCTAATGTTGTACAACCATCACTATCAACCATCTTCATAACTCTTTCCTTGTAAAGCAGAAACTCTGTACCCATTGAACAATAATTTCCCATTTCCCTGTCCTCCCAGCCCCTGGAAACCACCATTCTACATTATGTCTCTATAATTTTAGCTACTCTAAGCACCTCATATAAATGGAGTCATAAAATACTTGTCTTTTTCTGGCTGGCCTATTTCACTTATTTTTCTTAGCATAATGTCCTCAAGGGTCATCCATGTTACAGCATATATCAAAATTTTGTTCCTTTTTAAGGCTGAATAGTATTCCATTGTGTGTATATACTATATTTTGCTTATCAATTCCCCTGTCAATGATCTTGGACTGCATTCCTGTTTTGGCTATAATGAATAATGCTGCTGTGAGCATGGGTATAGAATTATCTCAGAATTGCCTTATCAAACAATAATTACATTTTTAATTTTTGGAAGAATTACCACACAATGGTAGTACTTACTATTTGATATTTGTACTAACAGTGCACAAGGGTTCCAATTTCTCCACATCCTCATCCATACTTGTTATGCTGAGATTTTTTGATGGTAGCTATATTAATGGTTGTGAAATGGTATTTCAATGTAGTTTTGATTTTTGTTTACCTAATGATTAATGATGTTGAGCAGTTTTTCATGTGATTATTTACCTTTTGTATCTCTTCTCTGGAGAAATATCTATTTAAGATCTTTGACCATTTTTGAATCAGGCTTGTTTGTTGTTGAGTTTTAGAAGTTCCCTATATATCCTGGATATTAGTCCCTTATCAGATATATAATTTGTAGTTATTTCCCCCTCATTCTTTGTGTTTCTTTTTTGCTCTGTTGATATTACTTTTGCTGTACAAAAATTTTTAGTTTAATGAAGTCAAACTTGTCTATTTTTCTTTGATTGTCTATGCCTTTGGTGTCATATCCAAGAAATCATTGCCGAGTGCAATGTTGTGAAGCTTTTGTTCTATGTACTTTTAACTCATGTATGCTGCTGCTAAGTCACTTCGGTCGTGTCCGACTCTGTGTGACCCCACAGACAGCAGCCCACCAGGCTCCCCCGTCCCTGGGATTCTCCAGGCAAGAACACTGGAGTGGGTTGCCATTTCCTTCTCCAATGCATGAAAGAGAAAAGTGAAAGTGAAGTCGCACAGTCTGTCCGACTGTTAGCGACCCCATGGACTGCAGCCCACCAGGCTACTCCATCCATTGGATTTTCCAGGCAAGAGTACTGGGGTGGGGTGCCATTGCCTTCCCCGAACTCATGTATAGATCTCTATAATTTGTCAGTATCTTACAAGTCATTTGAAATTTATTATCAGATCAAAAAGAAAAATTGTTAAATATGTTACAGAAACATGGTTATTATGTTTGTCACTGTTATGTACGTTAGAAATGAATGTGTTCAGAATAAAAATTCTCAGAAATGAAATTATAAGATATAGAGTAAATATATAATTTCTGTCTATTAACTAATAAATAGCTGGATTCTTTAAAAGCCACTGTGAATAGAAGTTCCAGTGATTTAGAAGCTCTGAGGAAAAATATTTCCAAAATAAAGATGGACATTAATGAAGAAACAGCAAGGTAAGAAAAAAGATATTTAAGAATATTTCTAGTTTTTTAATATTTCTAGAAAAATTGTTGAATATTGGTTTTTTTGGTTCAATAACTATAAAATTATAGCTACTAATTTATTAAACCTAAACAATTTTTCCTGAGTTTTTCAATACAAAGCCTTAGGAGCAATATTTTTATGACCTACTAAATATATGCTGGTATTAACAGGTTTATGGCAAAAGAAGCTTCATGTTATATGAAGAAATCTTAGGATAAACTGTTCTTTCTTTGTTTTCATTAAATATCTTTTAGACATGTTTTCTGCTTTTTCCTCATAATTCTCTATAGGTTACGCAAAATTAAAAATCATAATCAGATTGTAAGGAAAAAATTAAAGGAGATAACTGAGAAAACTATGTCTGTAGAGGAGAAAGCTACCAACTTGGAAGACATGCTAAGGGAGGAAGAAAGAGGTGTGAAGGTAAAGTTTAGTTTCAATTTTTAAAAGATTACAGCAAATTTAGTAATAGTGAATAAACTAGACTCTTGAGATCAGACAAGCAGGAGGTCTTTTAATAAAGCTGTGATTTCTGAGGTCATCACATTTGTAATTAGATTGTTGAGTTGTTGAACTTCTTTTTGTTTTAAGCTCTTAATTCTCCATTAGCTTCACTTTCAGCATTTAACTTTGATGTCGTCTCTGAAAGGTAGATCCTCTGAGATTCCATGTCCTCTCAATGCCTACTGTGTCCTTGTCACTGTTTGCAATCCATATGTATTTTCTTAAATTGCAAATGTATCTTGTTTTACAACTGATTTCTACCTGCCTATCNCACTTTCAGCATTTAACTTTGATGTCGTCTCTGAAAGGTAGATCCTCTGAGATTCCATGTCCTCTCAATGCCTACTGTGTCCTTGTCACTGTTTGCAATCCATATGTATTTTCTTAAATTGCAAATGTACCTTGTTTTACAACTGATTTCTACCTGCCTATCATTTCTTGCTTGTGATCCAGTTTCCTCCCAGTGGTGTGCATTCATTATATATGTTTCTTCAGCATCTGCTGTCTCTTGAACCTCTTCCAGCTTGGCACCATTATTGGTAAATGGGCTTATAAATGCTAATACCTTACTAACTTCCCTGGCACCCCCTTTCTACCATAATCTGTTTGGCATTCTGGTAGCATTAAAGCCAATTTTTGGGGAACTGAAATAGGCTAGTTGGCCATTTCCTCTTTGAAAACTCCAAATGATTTGTGTGACCTGTCACCATAGGCACTGTGTAGGCACTACTTCTTGCTTTTACTCTTTTTTGTCTAATGGGGGAAGAGGAAGGGCAGCTCAAGGTGCTTGTAGAATCTCCCATTTGCAGAGGCTTGTTTCAAGTATGGTTTCATTTATATTTGGATAGAATCCAGTTTCCTTAGTGTGCTGTTGTATGTTTAAAATCCTGAGTAACAACGTCATGCAACAGTCTTGATTTGAGTGTTATTTAAGTCCAAATCATACATTATTGTAAAAAATGTTATGACTTTTTCCCCTCAGAAAGCATGATTTTCTGTTAGCACATGAAGTGAGACAGTATTGGAGCTTATTAGAAATCTTAAAGACTGTGAATTTTATATGAAATAAACTTTCTGAAGAAAGAATTAAAAACTAGTGATATTTAAAAAGAAATTAGCTGAGTTAATAAACAGTAAGGTTGGCCACATGTGTGAGCAGGGCTGTGTTCTTGGGGTTTTGTTTGTTTGTGAAAAATCTCAGCCCTGTATGTTTTGCTGACTTATTTACCACCAAGCCCTGACTTTAAAACTCAGCCAGGCAGTCATTGAAAAGGTCCTGAACCCAGTGGAAATTTTCTATTATATGAAAAGCAATGTATTTTATAAGCTTGTATATCAGATTAGGTTTCTTCATTTGTGAAAATTCAGATGTGCCAATCACAGACTTATTTTGTTACATATTGAGGTTCATTGGAGGCCAAAGAGAAATATGCTTACCTGTGTGTAAGAGCACAGAAGGGAATTATTTCAACATTCTAAAATGAGAGCTTTCAATAGATCTTGGCATGTGAGACCTATTTGAAGTCTAGAATACAGTAACGTGACACTCTGAGGTCAAGACAGACCTGCCTCCTGAGACGGGAGAAGTGAAAATGGGGTACTGGTTTCCGTGTCCTAGTGGGCTGCGTGGGTAGGGAAGTCAGCTGCAGGCAAAATGTGAGTAAGAAACAGTGCCAGTAGTGTGTTGGTGCCAGTGCTTACCAGCTCGCAAAAGCTGATAGTTAAATTTTCTGGAATTTTATAAGTCAGCTGCTAAATGTAGCTACTATTAAAAATAAAATTATATGGACTCACAATTAAATAAATTATATTAAAAACAAAGTAAAAAGTACTCAGCACATATCACTTCTAAATTAATTTTCTACACTTTATTGTTGTCTATGCTTTTAAGGTTACTTAAAATTACTAACATCTATCATATCTGTATAGTGTTGTTGTTCAATCACCAAGTTGTGTCCAACTATTATATCTGTATAGCAGATATACTGCATACTGATCTGCAACTGCATATCTCTTCCCAGCTTTGAATATAGAGGTATCATGTGAGTAGCTTGAAATTGGCCTTAGTGGGAGTATAAATAATTACGGAAATCAGCCTCTTCCTCCTAACCTCCCATCTACTAGAAACCTGGTGGTTAAGCATTTATCTGCTCACCACTGAATAGTACTGAAAAGAAGGTGGGAGAGTTCTTCCCTTAACATTTTCAAGACTTTAGTAAACTTTGGGAACTTATAAGCTGTGTGTCTTCAATGTATTTTATGTTCCAAAGAAACCAGTGAGAAATGGTCAAGTTCTAAGGCTAAGGTGACACAGGGTAGATGACATATCAAGGTATATGATACAGGAATAGTGGATGAGAGTAGACTACAAGAAATGTTGGGAATGTGCTGAAATTGTAAGAAGGGCTTTATACTCTCTAGGGCTAAAATGAGGGTTCATTGATGAGCCCCTAAATTATAATATTCAGTAAAACATTTAAAGGTATTATATTACATTAATCATTGTTATTCTTATTATCAGGAAGTAGAAGTTCAGTTGAACATAGTGAAAGATGTGTTATTTAAGAAAGTTCAGGAATTACAGACTGAAACAATGAAAGAAAAAGCTCTCCTATCTGAAATTGAAGGAACCCGTTCTTCTCTAAAGCACCTCAACCATCAGTTACATAAACTGGACTTTGAAACCTTGCAGCAGCAAGAAATTATGTACACTCAGGTAGATGTTACTCTTATAAATGTTTTCATATTGATTTGTCATAATTGTGATGGTCAAGATACCGCAGTGTCCTAAGAAAAAGATTTCTATGAACTCTTGAGGTTGGGGGGGGCATAGACAGATGCTACAGACTGCAGGGGGTGTGGGTTCCATCTCTGGCCAGGGAACTAAGATCCTACATGCTGCATGGTGCAGCCAAAAAACAACAACACAAAGAACTCCTAAAACCCCTGCAAAACTGTATGTTATGCCTACATCAGCCTCTCCACCCCTGTCCCTGGACCAATAGGTTAGACGTATTTTTAAAGTTTTCCTTCTTGGTTCTCTTTACGTATTCTGTCCCATGTTAATTGTTTAATGTCCTCCCTCTCTACATCTTAATTTCTGCATTTTATATATTCTTAATTTCTCAGAATTACAGATGCTGAAGTATAATTTTCAAAATATTGTTTAAAAGTTCGTCATATTTGAGCCTTTCACGGCTAACATTCTGTGACTTTTTTTGTACTCTGTAGAAAAATACCCTCCAAAATCCATGTCCATGTAAACCTAGTAGATTTACTGATGTTCTGTGATGATAGTATGATAAATACCCACCTAGCTACTCTATTATATTTTCAGATTAGTTGTGTGTTATTATCATATACTTTGGTTGTTGAAGAATAATTTACTGTTTCTCCCCTTGGAGTAAGAAGGACTTCATCACTAGAGAATTAAAGTGACTTTAGTAAATGATGACATCAGACCAAACTCATGAAAATATTTACAGTGTGTTTGCATCTATAAAAATGGTTTTAACTGTTTCTCCCTACTAACTTTCTTTAAAACCTGTAACAGGATTTTTACATTCAACAAGTAGAACGCCGAATGTCGCGCTTAAAGGGAGAAATTAATTCAGAAGAAAAACAAGCCCTTGAAGCAAAAACAGTTGAACTTCAGAAGACATTGGAAGAGAAAAAATCTGCACTTTGCCTTTTGGAAACACAGATCAAGAAGCTTCATGTAACTTAGCTAAATACTTTTTATGCTTCAAATATCCTAGTTATTAGTCATTTTACATTAACAGGTTCCTAAGACTGACTCTGAATAGGATAATTGCCAAGCTACCCACATATGTAATAAGTGTATGAACTAATGCCCATATTTCTGTGCTTACATTCTCATATGGAAATGTGAAAATAACGTTACCATTGATTATGCATTTGCAGTATGTTATGTTTATGTCTTTAGTGTTTTATTTCATTTAATCCTTATAAATATCTTATGAGGAAGATATTATTACCTGTTTTACAGATAAGTAACTTGTTCACGATTTCACAGTGAGGATTTGATCCTTGGTACATGTGACTTAAAAATAGTCTTAAATGGTCCATGATTTAAAAAATTGATAAGTTCTAGTTTCTATTATGTGTCTCCCATAATAACTTGATTGCTTTTTATCACTGAAGTGGCATCTAAAAGAAGCTGCTCTTTTATGGGTCTTCTTTTGTTATTACAAAAATATTTTATAAATATTTACTTAGTTACATATTTCATATGACTATTTGGTTAATAAGGTTAAAAATGTTCTTCATCCTTAGGTACTTTAATATGTTTATGGTAATATAAAACCTGTGTTAGGGGAACCTATGTAATATAGAACCTATGCTAATGTTTCACTGGCAAGAGTGAAGGCCAGTTAAAAGCATGGATCTGAATGGGGGGAGAACTCCAATTTTAAATGTTGAACAGCTGGAAAGGCTAGTGATGAATGTCCTCTAGTGGTTAAATGAAAAATTGCCCTGAACTCCTTAAGGGCTACAAAGGTGAAAGGGAGCTATTACTTTTTTAAATTAGGAAAGAAAAAAAAAATTCAACATGACAAAATATTGGTTTTGAGTGGTTTATAGCCTGATTAAATTTTTAAAAGACTGTTTCCTTGGATTAGTAATAGGAGCACATGTTTTGGAATCAAAACTGGTTTTGAATGTCAAGGTTATACCTAACTACCTGGGTTGGGAAGATCCCCGGGGGGAAGGCATGACAACCCACTCCAGATCCTTGCCTGGAGAATCCCATAGACAGAGGAGCCATGAAGGCTGCAGTCCTTAGGGTCACACAGAATTGGACACAACTGAAGTGACTTAGCACAGCACAGTACTGCTTTTTTAACTTTCTGAGTCTTAGTTTACTCATTTTTAAATGGAAAACAATATTTGATATTATTTTAGGACATTTGGGAGAATTAGAAGCAATGTGTATCTTAACACAGTGCCTTTAGTATGTTCTCAATAAATGGTATTGTTTTAATGATAAAGAATATGAGAATATTAGTGCTATAGAATGATAGGAGGATGACATTCATATCTGGATTTTTTTTTTTACAAATACATTTCCATAAGTATATACATATGTAAAGAGAAAAATTGAATTTGGAAAGCACTCCCAACCAAGTAACTAAAAGCTAAGGAAAACAGAAAAACAGGTTATAGTACTTTAATATTAGAGTCACAGGTAAAAATTTTTTGAAAGGTAAAAATTCTGACTGAAAAATGAAATTCAAAATTATAAGTGACTTTTTAAATGTAGATTTTTTAAATGTAGCACTTATAAATAAATTATGCCTAGTATGGTGTAATAGGCAGACAGCAGGGTACCTCACATATTGTAAGGCTCAATGACTATTTGGTAAGTGAACATTGAGAAATTAAATGTAATATTCTATCACTGTTGATTTAAATCACAGCTCCATGTGACTTTCATTGTCCAAAAACAACATAGTAAATGTCAGGAAAATAAATGTCTTTCCCATACAGAAAAAAAAAATCAACGTTTACTTGGTGAAGGAAAAAGGAGCAATTGCACAAAATTTTAGGTAACAGTTCAACACATACTTCCTTATCATTTTTTTTTTCCCGTATTGAAGTTATCTCATTTTCCAGTCGTTGAATTTCATCCTTCACTCGTCCCAGTTCTCTTTCAGCAATCATCTTAAAATGTTCTTCACTTTCAATTTCATGATCCCTGGCTTTGCAAAGAGACTACAGAATAACATACAAAAGAGAAAGACTTTTTACATTTTAAAATTATAAAATAACACTAAAACTAGACAAAAAATAACAAAGTTTCCACAAAATGCATAGATGACCTATTATTAATTCCACTTCTCTGAAACTTGCACATTAGATTTTATGATTCAGTGTAGGCAGTGCTGCTTACTAGTTGTGAGAAAGAAAGACAGCTCGTTGAATGTGCTAGGAAAAAAATGTTTTCAGCAGATTTCAGTTTTGGTCTAGGGGAGCTGTTGGAAACCAAGTTTACTGAGACTTTAAAAGAGACATTCCATGTTCCTGGGTAGGAATAATCGATATTGTGAAAATGACGATACTACCAAATGCAATTTACAGATTCAATGCAATCCCTATCAAACTACCAATGGCATTTTTCACAATTCATATGGAAACACAAAAGACCCCAAACAGTCAAAGCAGTCTTGAGAAAGAAGAATGGAGCTGGAGGAATCAACCTTCCTGACTTCAGACTATATATGTTAGAAAGCTACAGTCATCAAGACAGTATGGTACTGGCACAAAAACAGAAATATAGACCAATGAAACATGACAGAGAACCTAGAGATAAACCCATGTACATATAGGTTCCTTATTTTTGACAAAGGAAGCAAGAATATACAATGGAGCAAAGATAGCCTTTTCAATAAGTGGTGCTGGGAAAATTGGACAGTTATGTGTGAGCACTTCCTAATGCCATACAAAGACAAACTCAAAATGGATTAAATACCTAAATATAAAATCAGAAACTATAAAACTCTTAGAGGAAAGCATAGGTAGAACACTCAATGACATAAATCAAAGCAAGATCTTCTATGACCCACCTCCTGGAGTAATGAAATAAAAACAAAAATAAACAAGTGGGACCTAATTAAACTTAAAAGCTTTTGCACAGCAAAGGAAACTACAAACAAGGCAAAAAGACAACCCTCAGAATGGGGTAAAATAATAGCAAATTAAACAACTGATGAGTAATTAATTTTCAAAATATACAAGCAGCTCATACAACTCAACACCAGAAAAACAAACAGCCCAATTGAAAAGTGGGGAAAATATCTTAAAAAGACATTTCTCTAAAGAAGACATATAGATGGCTAATAAACACAATAAAAGATATGTTCAACATCATTCATTATTAGAGAAATGAAAATCAAAACTATAATGAGATACTACCTCACACCAGTCAGAATGGCCATCATCAAAAAGTCTACAAACAATAAATGCTGGAGAGGGTGTGGAGAAAAGGAAGCTCAGTTGTATTGCTGGTGGGATACAGCCACTATGGAAGATAGTATGGAGATTCCTTAAAAAGCTAGCGATAAAACCACCACAGGACCCATCAATCCCACTCTTAGGCATATACCCTGAGGAAGCCAAAACTGAAAAAGACACATGTACCCTAATGTTCATTTCAGCACTATTTACAACAGCCTGAACATGGAAGCAACCTAGATGTCCATCAATAGATGAATGGATAAGGAAGTTGTAGTATATAAATACAATGGAATACTGCTCAGCCATAAAAAGGAATGCATTTGATTCAGTTATAATGAAGTGGATGAACCTAGAGCCTATTACACAGAGTGAAGTAGGTCAGAAAGAGAAATACAACTATCATACACTGATGTATATATATGGAATCTAAAAAGATGGTACTGATGAATTTATATTCAGGGCAGCGATGGAGAAACAGAGAGAACAGACCTATGGACACGAGGAGGGGAGGAGGGAAAAAAAAAACTAGACAGAAAATAACAAAGTTCCCACAAAATGTTTAGATGACCTACTATTAATTCCACTTCCCTGAAACTTGCACATTAGACTTTGTGACTCAGTGTAGGCAGTGCTGCTTACTAGTTGTGAGAAAGACAGTTCATGGAATGTGCTAGGAAAAAATGTTGTCAGCAGTTTTCAGTTTTGGTCTAGGGAAACTGTTGAAAACCAAAGTTTATATACTGAGACTTTAAAAGAGAAAATTCATTTATTGAAAACTAAGAAATTAAATTAATATTACAATACTTAGGAAATGGTATGCTTATAAAAATTGACCACATATCCAATAAAGAGAAATAATTTTAAAATAATATGTAAACAGTGATGGTTGTAAACATGCCTTAGAGTATGTTAACATACAATGATGCCTTTAAGTTTTACTTAATAAAATTGTATTTGTTGCCTACTGATCCTGTAGGACTTCAAAATTATCACCAGTGGTATTGTTTTTACATTATTAAGGCTGTTAGTGTTGAAGGAAGTTTATTGTCTTTCATCTCTATTAGCCTACTTGAAGTTTGACTATAATGAAATACACCTAAAGAAGATCTCTGCTTCTCAAATCCCCAACCCAGTGGTATAATAACTTGAGGAAAAGATGTTAGCCTAAACTGTTTATTAACTACTAAATCACATCAGGATTCCAAAATCTTGGGATTGTTTTTAAAAGTTCATTAAATTTATAGCTTTCTAATGAGACTTGTAAAGACCCATGAAATAGTTACTTATCTATATTAATTATAAACTGGTATTAGAAACATGACTTGTTCAGTTTTAAGAATTACATATTTCTTCATAGAAATGTAGATGTACTTTAAAAAAAAATAAAACAAGTTTGAGAGAGAAGCTAGTAAAGTCTCCAATGCTGATTTACAAAGCTTTTGGATTTTCTGGGCATCATCAGGGAAAGAGATTCTTCACATGAATAGACTGTCCATAAAGCAGATACTTAATTAATTACTCTAAGTTTTAATTTTTATTGTTTACACTAATATTTCTAAAGTGCATTGTACTGTCCCTAGTCACCTTAGCTTCCTGAACATAAATTAACTTTTCTATTATCTCAGGATTGTTATAAAATTCAGTCCTTAAACTATGCTAAAATATTGTGGTATCGTTAGGGCTACTGAGTGTGTTGACAGTTTGCCTCCTCTCAAAATCACTCCACGAAGTTGTGATGAAAATTTTTAAAGTAGACAGAAACTCTATTATAATCTTTTATTAGATCTATTTCCACTTAGGCCATCATTTCTCTGCACTGCCATCACTGCACCCTTATCATATAATCAGCTGCCTAATATTATATCAGACTGTCTGAATGATGATATCTCCTGATGAATTAATTGTTCCTTGAATTTTGTGGCAGTGGAGTTCCTACAAATCTTTTTTTCTACATACTTTCAGGTTTAATGATTACGTTCATCATCATTTAGTTATGTGAAACTTTCTTATTATATTTTTAAAATCAAATCACAGATGTAAATGCAATGTGAAATGTTCCATGACTACACATGATACAATCGATGTAAATTTCAAACAGTATTGTACCTGGGTAAACAAGAACTCTTGCTTAACATTTTTGAAGTGAGAAGTCATAGCATTAATTCGATCTTCATAGTGACGTAGCTGATCTTGCATGGTTGACCTTTCATCTTGCAGCTTTGATAACTGTAAATAATAAATGCTACGATCAATTAAGGTCCTACTAAGTTGTCACCATATTAAAAAATATAATATCAAAAGAAAATTAAATTTTCATTTACTTTGCTTCTTTCAGTATCCATTTGAATTTCTAAAATCTACTGATCTTTTAAATGTTATAAAATAGTGTTGTGATTTAGCGATAACTGTGGGAAAATTAGCACCATAATATGTAAACCATGAACTTCCAGATGTTCAAGCTGGTTTTAGGAACCAGAGAACAAATTGCCAACATCCGCTGGATCATGGAAAAAGCAAGAGAGTTCCAGAAAAACATCTATTTCTGCATTATTGACTATGCCAAACCCTTTGATTGTGTAGATCACAATAAACTGTGGAAATTCTGAAAGAGATNCTTGGAGAATTTTGAGCATTACTTTACTAGCATGTGAGATGAGTGCAATTGTGCGATAGTTTGAGCATTTTTTGGCATTGCCTTTCTTTGGGGTTGGAATGAATCCCAAGCTCTTTGTTATCAATCAAAATGGCAATTTTTTGCTATGGAATTTCAAATTTCATAGCAGTCCAGCAGCTATTGCACATAATTAGGGTCATAGAACATGAGTTGCTAAATGGAGGTACTGAAGGACTATTAGTTTTATACAGATGAGGTCAAAGAAAAGCTTAGACCATTCTGACACAGGTTTTTTTTTTTTTTTTTGGTTTTTTTTTTTTTTTTTTTTATTTTTTTTTC